>JABACO010000007.1:5556824-5593070 GCA_013339895.1 Ephydatia muelleri
TTTAAATACGCGCGTACACTGCCAAAAGAACATTTTATTTCAAAAAGCGCTAAGTGGTTTGTAGTGTCCTGCCTCCTGTTCGTTGGGTTGTAGGTGACTTTTATCGCAGCAACACGTTCATTCATGCATGTGCTGTATATATGCGTTGATCGGTGGCGCACAATTACTTTGTGTGCAGCCTGAATGGAAGGTGGCCGACCCTATATGCACCTTTGTGTTCTGCATACTGGTGCTCTTCTCCACCATCAACATCCTCAGAGATGCCCTCCTTGTCCTTATGGAAGGTGAGGACACACACACACACATACACACACATACACACACGTACATATGCACACACTTACATGTACTCTATGGACACACACTCACACTCATGTACATACTGTACATGCATGCACACACTTACATGTACTGTACACACACATACAGTGTAGATCAGTCTATGTGAGTTTCTCAATTTCATACTTGTGTATAGATGACTTGCTTTCATGTACAGGTGGTGTACCTAGATACACTGTTTTTATATGCATGTATTGAGCTGGAGGTACTCCCACATCACTGCATTTCCGTGCACTCTGTAGTGTCCTTCTAACCTAAACCCCACCGGACTGTACCTTTCTATTGCATCACCCCCAATCCTACATCCAAATCACGTTTCTCAATAGTATTGGATTGACTTGTATGCCATCTTGCCTTTCCTCGTAGCCACACCTCGGCACATTGACTATGAGGGCGTGTTGAAGGACCTGAGTGGCATCGATGGAGTGCAGCACGCACACAGCCTCCACATCTGGTCCCTCACCACCAACAAGATCACTCTGTCTGCACACCTGGTTCTAGGTACGATGTTTTGCTTTCTTTGTGATAGTACTCACGGGTATTTAATTGTTTCTTTGTTGTGTAGGAGTATCACTATATGCATGTATACACATCCTCACCAATGTTCTGTTGTATATGTATACTCATGTAACTGAATCAGGTACATGTATGTTCTTAAAGGGAGAGCACAATGTACCCGCATAAGTTTCAGTGCAAGCGTGCTGTACAGTGGAATGTTTTTATGAAAATCCTTGTGCCGGGATATATAATTTCAGCATGCATGTAGAGAACGTATTTTGTCGCAATATGTACTACATCAGTACCTTTGTGCTTAAAAAAAAAAAAGGAGTTCTCAGTGCAATCTGGTACCACAAAATCTAAACGTTTTACGTTCCTTGCTTCTAAACACCTTCCCCTCTCCCTACCTCACCTTACAAAGGAATTACTGTACTAGAGTCCACGAGGAATGACTCTGCCTTGCCCACCACCTGGACAATTACACACAAAAGTCTTACGTTGTCTGTGCATATACTTGACATGTAGGTAACATGTATGTGCATTGCTTGTACGCGTACATCAGTGCACATCCATTTACTGAGCTCTGTGCGTTAGCAAGTACAGTACCTCGAAATACGACTCGAAACAATCGAGCACCATCGGCTTGCACGTTGGATAAATTATAAATGCAATATAGCTTTGCATTGATTCTATTGCGCAATCATATTTATTTAATTTGTCCCGTCCATCGTGACCTCCGCAGACGAGGACGCACTTGGGCAGGAGGTTCTCAACTTGGCGTCTTCCATGCTGAGGAAGAAGTATGGCATCGACCAGTCAGCCCTGCAGGTGGAGGAGTACCAACCCACCATGGATGACTGCCGCACGTGCATTGGCACAGTGTAGGGGGCGGGGCAGCTAGAAACACATATATATTTTGTATTACATGTGTATTGTAGCAGAGGTCTAGTGATGCTCACATCTGCTCACTTTATTATTACAGACTACCCCTCAATATTATCCGGCTTAATACTGTTCGGGCTCGCTATTGCTATTCCTGCGCGCAATATCCGTATCCAGTTTAAAATGGGGCTTTCCCTGATAATAACGAAACACTGTTGTCATAGCAACCATAGAAGGCTGATGATGTATAGCAACGTTAAAAGACTGATCGAGCCACTGTTCTACATAACTGCCACGAGCATATGGAATGCACTTTAACAACAACAAGCTATTATACTGAGCTTAATATGGTTGCAGCACCAAATTGAACCATGCATATTACGACTAGATGGAGTAGAATTTAAGCATACAGATGACTCGAGGAGCTGTTCACAAAGCTATATAGTAATGAATATCCGATCATCAAGCCGTGACCGACGACTGGATAATGAGGGTAGACTGTACTTTGTACTTGGTGCATTATATTGCAGCATGATGGAAGCATGATGGAAGCATGATGGAAGCATGATGGAAGCATGATGGAAGCATGATGGAAGCATGATGGAAGCATGATGGGCTTCACTTGTGGCATGAAGGTGTGTAGATGCGCATCATTGCAAACACCTAAAAAAAAAAAAAAAGTTTTACTAGCATCCTGGGCGTCATATATACTGGGGGTACGTTTTGTATACCCAGGTGTACATTAATGCCATTTTGTTTCTGTGCACCAGAAATGAAATTCAACAACACAGTTTGCCAAAGTGAAGCTCCTCCAGTCGCGCCTATAGCGTATAACTGGTATGCCTCAAGGACCTCACTTTGGAAACTAGGTTAGAAGTTTTTCTAGAAGGAACTAGACCTTACCTAGTTCCATACAGAGTTAAAAATGCATGATAAACGTGTACGTGCTGTTGGATTTCATTTCTGGTGGACAGTTACAAAGTATTCTGAATGTCTGCACATCTAGGTATACAAACGTACCCACCAAATGAAGCCCATGCAGGAGATTGTATAGATATAAAAAAGAGCCCTTTTTACATCCATCTATGACTTTGGTTGCATGCTGATCATCAGCTTATTTGATAAGTATATCGTGTCTCGATTACATAACTAGTTTCAATTCAAATAATAATAGACGAATCTGTTCTGTACTCTCCTATCAAACAGAGAACTTTGTCCAAAAAACTAGATAATCGTCTGTTCCAGACATTGTTAGTGTCTTCTTCAGTTACTAACAAGGCCCGTATTTTGTCTGAGTCAGCCCCTCACTCTGCTTCCTGGTTGTCTGTGGTACCATCTGCTGCACTTGACCTCCACTTGGAACCTAATGAGTTCTTGGTAGCCTTAAAATGGTGGCTTGGCCATGATTTGTCCAGGGGTTCATTATGCCCACTATGCCCAGACACTGCACCAGACCCTCTAGGCCATCATGCAGTGACCTGCAGGCGGGGTGGTGACGTAGTGATGGGCCATAATCGGTTGCAAAACGTAATTGTTGACCTTTGCCACAAATCCCGCCTTACTTTTTGTTACTACAATATTGTCATAGGAGGTGAAGCGACTGTTTCAGTTTTTTTGTTGTCGTTAGGCTCCCACGCGCGCTCGTGAGTAAGTATTTTGTCCGCTGAATATGTCAAACTGCGCCGCCATTTGGATTTAATATTCATGTTTTAATCTTTTTCCTTGTCCTTGTCACTGGCCGCGGTACTGCAGTTGATCCATATGGGGTGGGACATTGAGGTAGTGCTCCTTCATTATGCTTTTTAGCTTTAGTTTAAATTTTGCATGAATTGATTCAGCTCCCTGCTCTCCCATTAAGCCACAGCCTGCTTGGTGTGTTGACATCCATGCACTTCACCATGTGATCCTTCAGGAGATGCATTTTTACAGTTCTTTTCATGCCCCCAAATGTGCTGTCCTACCCCAGCTTGCTTCAACCACCTGTAAGGAAGTTAAGGGAAAGTTATGGTTATGTACGCACATACTCCTTTAATTTGCTGCTGCATGGATGTGGCTAACCTGTTAAGAATCCACGGGATTCCAAGCATGGATTTGATGGCAAGTCCTAGCTTGCTTCAGTGGAATGTTAATAGTGATCCCTGCATCATGGAGTAATTGTCTTTCCTTTCCTCACTCAGTTCATCCTCAAACAAGATATCAGCATCCTCAGCACCAGCACTCAGCGTCATCTGAAGCTCATGAACATAGCACTTGTGGTGAGCTCAGAGAGTGGTGCTTGTGATGTGGATATGCAAACCATCTTCAAAGGTTGTATATGACAGATCAGTGTTAAATTTCATTTACACTTACTGTCCCTCCTGCTGGAATCTGCATGCAGTTCATTTAGCATCTGGTGCATGCAGGACTTCACAAACAGTTGCATTTCCTGTCAGTAGTGCCGTAACAATGTGAGGTGTAGCTGATTGCTTTCATGCTGCTCTTGCATGTGCCACATGCCACCATAACATTTTGCAGGAGTTGCTGACTCAAGCTAGAAGTGGAATTGACATCCTTGCACTCCAAGGGTGCAGTGGAGTGACAGCAGGGACAGCATGCTGCAGATAGCTATATAGGTGGATCCATTTCACCAGTCAAGTTGGCACATACTAGCCTGTCACATGGGGAACACACCCAGACAGATAGAGCATTCCAACTCATTAAAGAGAGTGTCTGGGTGGATTTAGCTGCTGGCTGTATGAGGTGGGGGGGGGGGGGGGGGGGGGGGGGGGGGGGGGGGGGGGGGGGGGGGGGGGGGCGATCTTTATTATTGGCGGCAATGGCTCCACAATTTCAGCATGCAAGACTGTTTCCAGAATATGGCCTGTATTTGGGCTTATAGACAGGCAATACAACCTTGGAGTGCATGTGGTAAAAAGATATATGACAATTGCTAGATCTATCCATACCTTGCACCCATCTGAACCAATCATACGGCTTCAGTAAGCACTTGTATGTCCTTTTGCGCTGCAATCTTCCTCCTTAACACCAATCGGCACTTGCTGCAGAACTCAGGGCAGTCTTTGGATACGTCAAAGTGGAAGCAATTTCTCAGTGAAGCTTGTGCACTTGTATGCACGCGTGTGGCGTTCTAGCTTAGCAGATAATACCGCCTGCTTCCTCACCCTTTGTTTAGCTTGCACCCACAGACCCGGCATAGGTCTTCCAATTTACAGCTACTACACGCGGTATTCATTACAAACAGTTCGTGGTTTGTTTCGTTGTACGGCCTATATAGGGCGCGTGGGAGCCTGTAGTATTCATAGCATGACTAACCATTCTTTGAACTTCACTTCTTACCTTTTAACATGGAGTTTATAAGGCGGGATTTGGAGAAAAGTAGCAACCAAATCGTCGAATTTTAGACAGGTAAATAAGTATCGCGATGCGCAACTGTTAGTGTATATTGAGCCGATGTGCTTTTCCTTGCGCATACGCAGTATGGGATTAGTAAGTGGTTGTTATAGCTAGCATCGATAGGATTTTGCATTACTGTAACGGGCTTTGCATAAACTGCCTCCTTTAGATGTTAGTTTTATAATGAGCTTATTGTACGCCATATTTGTCAATACCGCAATTCGGTTTATTCAATCTAATCATATGCTGCACGATTTGCGAAGGACATTTCGGTAGTACGTGAATTCACACACTGGCCTGGGTACTAGACGTAATAAAAAATGTCAGCTAAAAAAAGGTCTCGGCTTTACTCCCTGATCTCGATCAGCTAGCAGAACGTAGCACTAGCAACAAAAGAGATATAGCTGCGGTCAAATCCGCGTGTCAGGAGTTATTCAGCGCTGAGCTTGGGCAGTGCAGTAGTCACTTGTTGAAAAACATCGACGAAAGTGTGAAATTCACCTGGCTGATTGTGCGCTATGGAGCGAGAATCGTACTACCACTACTTATAGCCACTCAAAGAATGCCAATGTCTCTAACTGATCATCAATTGCTGGCATATATGAGAGACGCAATACACCAGCGGAATGATGCTTCTGATCTGATACAGACATCGAAGCTATCTGTCACATGTTGACCCAAGAATGTTCAAACTTGACTAGTGAACTGGCCATTTTTTTAAGCTCAGTATTAAGATTGGTCCGGCCAAAGCCGGACCTGCCCCCCCCCCCCCCCCCCCCCCCCCCCCCCCCCCGGTTTGCGCCACCCCTGTGATATGATACGAGTTCCGCGCCAGTCTGACATCGATCAAAAAACTAAATGTTAATCCATGTGTGACTGGCTTATCTATTGAAGTGGTGCGTAACACGTAAAGTTTCGTCGAGTATGTACACAACCAACATAAATGTATGCGACTTGTGAGTAAAAATCTATGCTTGCACAATACAGTATAGTACCCTCGATGCTATCGCCCTCGAGCACTATCGCACTGTATGGCCACTTGGTTCCCCCAAAAGTACAATATACATCCACCAGTACAAAGATCCACGATTGGAAAAATCCTCGAAAGAAAGGATGAGTTTCTCGAAATGGATGAAAATCATCCTTCTTTGAAGCGGGCTATGCTTAGGAACCCCAAATGGCCGGTTCTTGGTTGATCACTCAATAGACTTAAGAACTCCGGACGTGACATCACTAATTAAAGTATACTTAACTCAATTCGTACGTACGCGTGAAGTACGTTGATTAGTGATGTCACATCCGGAGTTCTTCTTAAAGCTGTCCACTTGCCAAATTAAATTACCACCACATGTATGTCAACAGACCTCATACTATCCACCCTCGATGCTATCGCGCTTGTCCGGATCCCGCGATAGCTATACTGTAAATGCACTTTAAGTTCGCAACTTTAATTTATGCATGATGTTTACATTTCGTCTCACGTGCTGCTTGGACACGGGCGCATAACCGTATCGTCATTTTGGACTTGGAAGCCTAATCTACCGTGTGAGCGTTGTGCGATTGACCACAGCCGCGAGCCCTCATTGGTAAGCTATGTGATGGGGACTATGGTCAACAAGGAGGGGGGAGAAGGGAGGGGCTGGCAGTCCCACGTGCAGGGTCGAATTTGAACCACGCCTTCTACTCCACACACACACACACACGACGCACGCACACACACATATACATACGCACATACACACACACACACACCACACACACACGACGCACACACAACAACAACAAATAATGCACGCAGGTGGCTTGAAACGTACATGTATGAGTGCTTAGCTGGAGAGGTTCGCGGTGTAAACGTGTAGTGGAATGGCGACAAGGATCCTCTCGAGTAGCTCGAGCGGATCGAGTTTCACCAGCGTCCTGGAGGAGACTAACGGCTGTGCGGACATGGTCCTGCTCGAAGAGATCACGCTGGACAGCATCGTGCGTAACCTCAAGATCAGATACGACAACGGAAGCATCTATGTAAGCGCAGTAGCTAGGTTAGACGAGCTTTTTCTTGTTTTGGGAAAAGGGTTTATGACATGCGCGTTGTCAGTGTGTGTGTGTGTGTGTGTGTGTGTGTGTGTGTGTGTGTGTGTGTGTGTGTGTGTATGTGTCTGTGTGTGCGTGTGCGTGTGCGTGTGTGTGTGTGTGTGTGCCTGTGTGTATGTGTGTTGGTGTGTGTGTATGTGTGTTGGTGTGTGTGTGTGTGTATGTGTGTTGGTGTGTGTGTGTATGTGTGTGTTGGTGTGTGTGCCTGTGTGTATGTGTGTGTGTGTGTGTGTGTGAAGGAGGGGGGGAGGGGTAGCGTTTGCCCATTGCATGCGCGTCTCCATCATCGGTATAAGCTACTATACATGGAAAATTTGTATATTCCCGTGACATGTACTGTGCGTGGAGACATGCTGCGGGATATCCTTCAATATCACACGCTCCCTCCACCCCCTACCTCAATATCACACACTCCCTCCATCCCTACCTCAATATCACACACTCCCTCCATCCCCTACCTCAATATCACACACTCCCTCCATTCCCTACCTCAATATCACACGCATCTCGCATATCACGGTCATTTGAGCTGATCTTTGTTGCCCATTCCACAGCGCCCAAGCTGTTACCGTCCAATAGTTACAGAATGCATACACAATGCACACTGGTGGATTATGTGCTGTGAATACCCATCATTTCCTCTCCCCTCTCCCCTCTCCCCCCTCCTTTCTCCCCACAATCACCAGCAACCTCTTGCATGTACACAAACGCAATTTAGGTGTGTTTATCTCTATAGCAGTAGCCATGGCTACTTGCATTCTTGTTGTACTAAAATTTGTTCGAGCTGGACATCGCAGGTCATTGCTTAATGCAATCTTGCTTTTTTTTTTTTTTAAACTTTACAAAGACCTACATTGGATCAGTGGTGGTCTCTGTCAATCCATATCGGACTTTGCTCATCTACGATCAAGACTACATCTCTCTGTACCAGAGCAAGAGCATGCTGGAGCTACCGCCCCACATGTGAGTCACATGACCTGGCTCCACCCCCCGCCCCGCCCCCGCCCCCACTCCCCAGTGGCACATACATTACAGTGTACACTTGGTCGTAAAATACACATTGGTGGTTAAGATGAATAAGTGGGCTTTATATGGAATGCAGCTTTGGCTAAACCATGATACCAATGCAAATACAAGTGTGTTAGTATTTTCTGCATTGTGAGCAATTGTACTGCAATCATGTTATTGGGTACATTTCGTGGGCAATATACAGTGTAGATAACTATCTTTTTTATTTTAAATTGCCTTGTCACTATTTTCATGTGTGTGTGTCCAAAAATTAACCTGTAATCCGTGTCAAAACCCACCAGTCAGTTTCCATAGCAAGACAAATTATAATGAAACAGTGGTGTGCACCTGTTTATTGACAATGGATGTTACTGTTGTGAGGTGGAAGTGGCTCTCAGAGTGAATACGTCGACATAGTTCAGTAGCACACACTAGCATTCGATATTTGTGTCAGCAGATGTCCCAAGGCCCTGTATGTGAGAAGCCTCTGGATCCCCCCCCCCCCCTCCCCCCCCCCCCCCCATACCAGCTGATCAAAAGGCTTCCATTTCATGTGTACGGGGGTGGTACAGAATTTGTGCCTCTGGCACCATAAATTATCTGCACTGTGGTGAACTGTATTGGTGCCAGACATGGGGTCACGTGTTTTATGTGATTTGTGGTTTCATAAGTGTCACATACACAGGTGTGCCTAGATAAGGGCACTGCTCTTATCTAGGCATCGCAAGGCTTTGCAGACATAAGTTGAGCTATGGTCATGTACATACCATTACCTGATTGAGAATATGCATGGTGTGCTTGTCACCAAAAATCGCCCCTGGGACATAGAAATGTACATTTTGTACAAACGTACATGTTAACATTTTCTAACCTGATGTGACATGTTGCTGTGATACTGCTGTAGATTTAATACTTGCAATTTATTACATGTACACACACATACACATGTACACACACATACACATGTACACACATACACATGTACACACATACACATGTACACACATACACATGTACACACACATACACATGTACACACAATTCACAAATACATGTGCACACATGTGCATACACTCATACACAAATACACACATAAATACACATACATTCACACACAAACACATGCACACCTACACCCCCCTCCCCTCCCCAATCAGCTATGCCATCGTTGATGAAGCCTATCGTTCCATGAGGGACAAGGGTGTGGACCAATGTCTGATCATCACAGGAGAGTCTGGAGCCGGCAAGACAGGTGAGGTAGCCATGGCAACAGTGTGTGTGTGTGTGTGTGTGTGTGTGTCTGTGTGTGTGTGTATGTGTGTGTGTGTGTGTGTGTGTGTGTGTGTGTGTGTGTGTGTGTGACACATCATTCTCCAGGGGCTGCACATGTAGGTCATGGGCAGATGGGCGGGGAGGGGGAAAGGAGGAGGGAGAGAGGATACAGTGGAGGTGGGGCCAAAAAAGATCAGAACTTTACACGCAAGTAAAGGATCGATCACACCAACTTTCTTGAAGAGAGCGTTTTTATTTACTTATCAAATTCCCTTTCAACACTGGTATTCTAGGGAGTCAGTTTTAAGCCGTGGTTTACAGGTGGTCACGTTCTCTGTCCCTGTAGAGGCATCTAAGCTCTCCATGCAGTATGTGGCGGCTGTGTCTGGGAAAGGGGCAGAGGTCGGAAGAGTGAAGGAACAACTCCTCCTGTCCAATCCTATTCTAGAAGGTGAGGAGGGTGTGTGTGTGTGTGTGTGTATGTGTGTGTGTGTGTGTGTGTGTGTGTGTGTGTGTGTGTGTACGCACGCACGCACGTGTGTGTGTGTGTGCACGTGTGTGTGTGTGTGTGTGTGTTTGCATACGTGTTTTGTGACCTCGTTTCCAGAACATGCACCCTCTTTCTCGTGCCACCATTTATATGGACGCACACGGTCACAAGCACAGTAGATACAAAATGTGTGCACTTTTGTGGAAAGTAACATCATCTCTTCCCTCTCTGACATCATCTCTTCCCTCTCTGACATCATCTCTTCCCTCTCTGACATCATCTCTTCCCTCTCTGACATCATCTCTTCCCTCTCTGACATCATCTCTTCCCTCTCTGACATCATCTCTTCCCTCTCTGACATTCTCTGGCGCACTCATTCAGCATTTGGGAACGCAAAGACAATTCGGAATGACAACTCGTCGCGATTTGTAAGTCATGCCTAATACATATGGAAGGGAGGGAACACTAACTTGAATAAATGTCATTGTTCTGTTCATCCCTCGTCCTTCCATCTCCTCTACTTCCACTGCCACACCCATCTTGGAACTTCCCTTCTCCCTCTCCTCCATTGCTACACCTCTCCCTCACACCTCACACCTCACACCCTCTCTCCCATGACAACACCTCTCCCTCACACCTCACACCCCTCTCTCCCATGACCACACCTCTCCCTCACACCTCACACCTCACGCCCTCTCTCCCATGACCACACCTCCCTCTCACACCTCACACACCTCTCTCCCTCCTCCCATTTCCACACCCACTCATCCAGGGGAAGTACATGGATATTGAGTTTGACTTCAAAGGAGATCCAGTGGGAGGGATCGTCTCCAATTGTAAGTGTGGGTGGGAGGGAGGATGGGGGAAGGGGGTGTGTGGAAGAGAAAGAGCACTTGAAATGTCTGCACACTTGAACTGTGGACACATCTTTTCCCAAGCTGACAAAACATTGCTTGCATGTGTGTGTTTTGAAAGCAAATTCATCCCACAACACAACTGCCTCTTTGCACACACACACACACACACACACACACACACACACACACACACACACACACACACACACACACACACACACACACACACACACACACACACACACGGGTCCCACCATGACGGCTGCAACAGATCTGCTAGAGAAGGTCAGTACACGTGGTCCTCTTGATTGAAAGAGTTGTAACCATTCTTTTTTGCTTCTTCCTGGCACAGTCCCGGGTCGTAGGCCAGAACACCGGAGAGAGAAACTTCCACATCTTCTATCAGCTACTGGGCGGTGCCACTAGTGATGTCTTAGGTAACTGACCCCTCCCCCTGTGGGCGTGGTCATCACCCCTGCCTATGCCCCTCCCCCTCACCTACCCACAGAGATGCTCCACCTTCAGAAGGAGGTGTATTCCTACCACTACCTCAGCCAAGGAGGCTGCTCCTATATCCTGACCATGGATGACAGCAAGCAGTTCCACGCCACCATTGTGAGTGTCCGAATGATGTTATTCATGGAGGTAGTCCAGCTTGCTCAGCACATGAATACGCTTCCCTTGTCTCTCCCCAATACTGCTCACATAGTACACGCACACAAGCAGACTACATCTTCACGTGTATTGCTGCAGCATGTGCAAACCTTCCTCTCGTATTTCTTTTGCATGCGCAAAGTACTGTACGAAACATCAGTGATGCTTTTTTTGTGTGCTCTCTCTCTGTCAGCCATTGTGGCTGCCTTTCTTGTGTACATATAACCAACACACCCACAGTACAAGGACATGCACATGTCTGTTAAATAACTACATCCCTTTGGGTCCCACTAGTCGGTGTTCCTATGAGCTGATGTCATCCGTTCAATTTGGGGCACAGCCAGAAATATAAGAATGCATAGATGCACTCATCAACATGCACAGCTAGAAAAAAGTTTCTTTTGTGCTCTACATAAGTGTAAAACGCAGGGTAGGAAATTTAATAAGGACCGTTATAATGACATAGGCAGCATGGTGGGTGGGTACCAGTGGTGGGTACCAGTGGTGGGTACCAGTGGTGGGCACCAGTGGTGGGTACCAGTGGTGGGCCACCAGTGGTGGTGGTGGGTACCAGTGGTGGGCACCAGTGGTGGGCACCAGTGGTGGGCACCAGTGGTGGGCACCAGTGGTGGGCACCAGTGGTGGGTACCAGTGGTGGACACCAGTGGTGGGCACCAGTGGTGGGCACCAGTGGTGGGCACCAGTGGTGGGCACCAGTGGTGGACACCAGTGGTGGGCACCAGTGGTGGACACCAGTGGTGGGTACCAGTGGTGGGTACCAGTGGTGGACACCAGTGGTGGATACCAGTGGTGGGCACCAGTTGAGTTGGCTGCATTTTTATCCAATCACTGCAGGAAGCCATGGAGGTGATTGGGTTCAGTCCAGAGGACATCAGCTGCGTTTTGGAGATGCTGTCAGCCATCTTGAACCTCGGGAACGCCAAGTTCAAGGGCCACACTCTCCCCAACGGGAGCAATGCCTGCAAACTGGACAACTTGAAATGTGAGCCAATCCTCACATGTGCTGTACCTCTAGCCTCCTCCCCTTCTCTCCCTCCTCCTCCTCCTCCTCCTCCTCCTCCTCCTCCTCCTCCTTCCCCCTCCTCTCTTTTCCTCATCCTCCTCCCTCAAATCAATTCTTTTAAATTCATCTGCACTGCTTTAATCTCCTTTTGATGTAACAAACAAAATTAACTCCTTCGCAGGCAAAGCCAGTTATTACGGTACACATGTTGTGCAAAAAAAGTGTTGTGCGTTGCAGGAAAACGTAGTTAGCAAACAACTTACACTCTATGACCAGGCAACAACTGATCAATACATGTATGTTGTTGACTACAAAGTGTTAACTGTTTAGATAAACAGAGTGGCTTTAGTATAGCACCTGCGGAGCAATATTGCTCTGTTGCTCGTGAAAGAGTTAATAACCACCCATAATCACTGTCAACCTCTCCTCCTCCCCCAGACGTGACCTACGCCTGTGACATGCTGGGCTGCTCCCGGGAACTGATGGAGGAGTGTCTCACCAAGAGGAGCGTGGAGACCAAGAGGGATTATGTGCTCAAACCCCTGTCGGCCGCTGAGGGGGCCCATGCCCGAGATGCCCTCTGCAAGGCCATATATGGGCGCATGTTCTCTTGGATAGTGGGCAAGATTAATTCCAGTATTAAGGTATTGGGAAAGGGACATACTTTTTTTATGTCGAGCAGGCTGGGGACTCGATATGTGATCATGTTGGGACTGGGGACTCTATTTGATTCATGTTGGGGCTGGGAACTCAATATGTGGTTTATGTAGGGCTGGGGCCTTGGTTAAGTTCGGGCTGGGGACTCGATATATGGTTAAGTTTGGGCTGAGGACTCGATACATGGTTTGTCTTGGGGCTGGGGACTCTATATGTGGTTGGCCTTTATGTTGGGCTGGGGGCTGGATGTGTGGTTCATGTAGGGCTGAGGACTCGATATTATGTTTGGGCTAGAGACTCGATAGGTGGTTTATGTTGGCGCTGGGGACTCGTTTTGTGCATACTTTTTAGCCATGTCACAATAGAGGTTTGTTTTAAAAAGTGTGCATCAATTGCAGTTACCGATCTTGTCACCATCCACCACTAGGTCTTATTATCCCTCCTCCTCCCCCCAGCCCCCACTCCCTCCCTCCTCCCCCCCGCCCCCACTCCTCCCTCCTCCCCCCCCACTCCCTCCCTCCTCCCCCCCTCCTCCCTCCTCCCCCCCTGCTCCCTCCCTCCCCCCCCTGCTCCCTCCCTCCCCCCCCTGCTCCCTCCCTCCCCCCCCTGCTCCCTCCCTCCCCCCCCCTGCTCCCTCCCTCCCCCCCCCTGCTCCCTCCCTCCCCCCCCTGCTCCCTCCCTCCCCCCCTGCTCCCTCCCTCCCCCCCCTGCTCCCTCCCTCCCCCCCCCTGCTCCTCCCTCCCCCCCCCTGCTCCCTCCCTCCCCCCTGCTCCCTCCCTCCCCCCCCCCTGCTCCCTCCCTCCCCCCCCTGCTTCCCTCCCTTATGAATCTTGAATAAAATGGGCTGTGACTTGAGTGGTTTGTTGCCATGACGACTGTTCTCCTCTGCAGGCAAGTTCTTCTGTCAGAAAGAAGAAGTGTATGGGAGTGCTGGACATATACGGATTTGAAGTCTTTGCTGTTAGTTGCTATGGTTACTCCAGGATGTACATGCACCAGTTTATATAATGTGCTCCTCTCCTTCCTCCTCCCCCTTCTCCTCCTCCTCCCCTCCTCTCAACTTCCCCTCTCTTTTCCAGAGAATGGATTTGAACAGTTCATCATCAACTATTGCAACGAGAAACTCCAACAGGTGTTCATTGAACTGACTCTGAAGTCAGAGCAGGATGAGTATGAGAGAGAGGCAAGTAGCGTGTCATCATTCACCGCTAGTCTTTATTATCCCTCCCTCCCTCCCTCCCTCCCTCCCTCCCTCCCTCCCTCCCTCCCTCCCTCCCTCCCTCCCTCCCTCCCTCCCTCCCTCCCTCCCTCCCTCCCTCCCTCCCTCCCTCCCCCCTCCCCCCCCCCCCTCCCTCCCTCCCTCCCTCCCTCCCTCCCTCCCTCCCTCCCTCCCTCCCTCCCTCCCTCCCTCCCTCCCTCCCTCCCTCCCTCCCTCCCTCCCTCCCTCCCTCCCTCCCTCCCTCCCTCCCTCCCTCCCTCCCTCCCTCCCTCCCTACCTACCTACCTACCTCCCTCCCTACCTACCTACCTACCTACCTGCCTACCTACATTACAATGGTCTTCAATCAGGGCATCGAATGGACTCACATTGACTACTTCAACAATGCTGTCATCTGTGAACTGATTGAGCATGTACGTCCATGAGCCTTGCTTCTGTGCATGAAATGTAATCATACATATTTCACGTGACACCTGGCTCTTCACTGACTTTCACAAACCACTCATTACACTCACACATCACACAAACACACAATGCACATGCTCACACATGCATAAACTCACACAACCACACACACACTCACACATATGCACACATACACTCACACAACACACTCACACATATACACGCACATAGCCCAAGCAAGGCATACTGGCCTACCTTGACGATGAGTGCCTTAGACCAGGAGAGGTGAGTCCCACCGCCACCTGCATTTCTGTACACTGTAGCTGACATTGCTGCAGTGAAGACTTTAATGACTCATGCACCATTCTCATTAATTAACCAGCCTGCCTGTTGGCTCGTATGCATACATGTAGTGTGCCCCTGCCTCCTCCCCAGACCAGCGACGACACCTTCCTGGACTGCCTGAACAAGAACTGTGTTGGCCACGCCCACTACCAGAGCAGGGCAATGAAAGAGTTCTACAGCGACTCTCTCATGCGAAGAAACCAATTCAGACTACTGCACTATGCGGCTGAGGTACACCCACCCCGCCCCCCCGCCCCGCCCCCTTTGTCATTACCGTCATATGGTCTGTATGTGGTGATGATTTATTGTTTTAAGATAGAGGAATGTCTGTAATGTAGGACTGTTTCGTTGTCGCATTCTGTCAAACCACCCTTGCTTTTTGCCACACCACTCCACAAATCTGTTATTCACTAGAACATGAATATTTAATTCGGTCTACTGATGAAACATACACTGTAGTGTGCCTTTTTGAAAGGGTTGGCACCACACCACATATACACACATACATACCACCTATACACACAACACACACACACACACGTGATGTTCATACCCCCCCCCCCCCCCCCCCCCCTCCCCCTCCCCTTCCCCCCCCCCCCTCCCCCTCCCCCCCCCCCCCCCTCCTCCCCTTCCCTGGTCCTCAGGTCACCTATTGCGCAGAAGGGTTTCTGGAGAAGAACAGGGACCTTCTCTACAAGAGCCTCTCACAGGCCATGTATGCCTGCGACAGGTCCTTACTCAAAGAGCTGTTCCCCGAAGGTATGTGTGTCCTGCACACACATACTAGTGTACATTTGAAGAAGTCATATGTACATGCATAGTCAGAGTTGATTAGGTTTCTTTTTCAAATGCAGCTAATAATTTGAATGAAATTATACATAGGAAGTAGAACAAACTAAAGGTTTCAAGCGAGACAGAATAAGCTCTTAATTAAAATTCACAGCCCCAAGTTGAAATAGTGAAAACGGATTATTAGAATTACGCACAAGCAATTATTAAATATAGTTTCACGCACGGGTCTCTCAGTCTTCAATAAACTGGGAAGCCATGCAGTGTCTGTTACCTGCAGGTACACTGCTTGGCTGATTGCTGCGTAATTAGTGTTTTGTACTGTAGCAATTTGGCTTACCTTTTGTATTGTGTATTCAACAATAACATCATTAGCTCTGTTTCTTCATTTCTTTCGTCCATAATGTACATAATGTTTTTGCTGTGTCTCCAGGCAGTCCGGACGGAAATTCCATTAAGAGACCACTTACAGCAGGCTACCAGTTTAGGGTAAGGCTTGAAGAACTGCTCTATCTTAACCTGTCATGGCATACTCTATCTTAACCTGTCATGGCATATTCTATCTTAACCTGTCATGGCATAGATTTGTGATATTAATTCTGTGTGGCGATTCTTGTTAGGGTGGCCCGGGTGTGGCCTGGGTGTGGCCTGGGTGTGGTCTGGGTTAAAGTGTACCTATCATTGTATGGATAAACATGGACTATGCTTAAAGCACAAAATATTTAGCATCAATGTGTCAGTACCAATGGAAAGAGATGTACCTTTTAATTAACCAGCATTACATCATCATCTCGCGTTAATTAAACTGTATTGCTTAACTTGTCTAGAAGCTGGTGAGTATGAACATGCAGTTGTTCTGCGTAATATATTAGATTCTACTTTTCTGATAATAAAGCAACATAGCTTTTTTCTACCAGTGAACACTTAAAATGCTTGCAATGCATTTTAGTATCCAGGCTACAAAACTTCCGCTCACACCTTTATAAGGATGATTTCATATGAATAATTGGCAGTGCACATGAATTTTTAATTACTGTATGTACGTACATGCTATTGAATAAATATCATGTATGTGTATTTTTGTGTATCATCTATTTACAGAGTTTAGAAGGAAAAATTAAATTCTTGTTGAGAATACGCATACCATTACCTTGGGCACTTCATGTGTAGATGGAAACATATAACTTTTCTGTTACGTGCATGATCCTCAGACATCAGTAGCAGAACTGATGAAGAACCTACTGAGCAAGAACCCCAACTACATCCGATGCATTAAGGTGAGTGCACCAGATGAACACGTTGTATGGTATCGCGTCTGATGTATGGTCGTGGGAGGGACTGGTGGGTGTGGTCATAGGGAGGGGCTGGTGGGTGTGGTCAAGAGGGAGCTGGTGGGTGTTGTCTGCCCACAGATGGACGAGGGTGCATTTCTACTAACAAGGGGTGCGCCAGTGTACACGAAGGCTGGCAATTTATGTACATGTATCCTTATTGAGCCTTCGTCATATTTGGATTGGGGGGAGAGGGGACGTATGGGAGAGATAGCCACACCCATTCTGCAGGGTACTCTGACACACACTCATTTCACTACCACACATATACACATGTGCAATACGCAAATCTATGCACACACTCATACACACATTCACACACATTCACACTCATCGCTCACACACACACACACACACACACACACACACACACACACACACACACACACACACTCCCCAGCCCAATGACCTCAAGGAACCAAGGAAGTTTGATGAAGACTTGGTACGACACCAGGCTAGCTATCTGGGGCTTATTGAGAACGTCAAAGTGAGAAGGGCTGGATATGCCTACAGACAGCTATATGAGCAGGCTCTTGCAAGGTAAGCATCATATCTTGTTTAGCCACACCCACCCACACACACATGCACACACATACATACACAAGGACACATACATACATACATACATACATACATACATACATACATACATACATACATACATACATACATACATACATACATACATACATACATACATACATACATACATACATACATACATACATACATGTACACATATGATGTACAATTACTAGTATGTGTGGAAACATCAGTTTTATGTCACGGTAGTGTCATTGTTCCGTTGGAACTCCATTCATGTACAGTGTCTAATTGTTCATCGCAGGTACAAGATGCTGGCAACACAAACGTGGCCTGTCTGGAAAGGAAGACCAAAGGATGGGGTGAAAGAAGTATTAAAGGTTAGATGAAGTTAATGAATTTCTTTGGGGGGTTAAAGGAGCAATAGGATGAAGAGTGCTGATGGCACACTGTCAGCTACTGTTCAAATAGCCCACGCCTGCGCTGTGTACACACTGTGTGGGCATCAGACATGCAACAGAGGGTACATGTACATAAGCCTGTATATGCGTGCGTCTAACTGGAAATTCGGAAATACAAACGTATCTACATTGTATTTTTGTGCGTGTACACTGTAAGTGTAAGTGTTACAGTGTACAGTACATAGATATGCAGGGGTACGTGTGCCGTATCGGAGTCTTGTATGCAGCAGAGGTGAAGTTGCAGGGCATTTACTCGTGCATGTACGCGTACCATTCAGTCCATAGGGAAGCACAGTGAAGACTTCTCCATGGGCCGCTCAAAAGTATTCATTAGAAGTCCCAAGACTGTTTTCGAATTGGAGGAGCTTAGAAGAAAGAGAGTGGAGGAGATAGCCACGCTCATCCAGAAGACTTACAGGGGTTCGGTGAAGAGGAGGAGGGTGAGGAGGAGGGAGGGAGGAAGGAGGGAGAGAGAGGGAGAGAGGGAGGGAGAGAGGGAGGGAGAGAGGGAGGGAGCAAGGGAGAAAGAGGGGAAATGGAGGGAGTAGATAGGATCGTGAGTGAGAATGCTGGAGTGTAGTGCATCCTCATGGTTAGTGTGTGTGTAAAGATGAGAGAGGAAGAGTCTATTTTTGGGGAGGGTGTGTGTGAAATCTCTTTACTTACATGTATGCGCCTCAATGTCCTCTTTTACAGTTCAAGGCATTGAGGCGTGCGCAACTTGTGCTCTCCACAAACTACAGGACCCATGTGGTGAGCGTTAACGTGCCTGTTCCAAGCAACCACTAATGTAACGTCCTGTTCCAAGCAACCAGTAATGTAACGTGCCTGTTCCAAGCAACCAGTAATGTAACGTGCCTGTCCTGAGCAACCAGTAATGTAACGTGCCTGTCCTGAGCAACCAGTAATGTAACGTGCCTGTTCCAAGCAACCACTAATGTAACGTGCCTGTTCCAAGCAACCACTAATGTAACGTGCCTGTTCCAAGCAACTACTAATGTAACGTGCCTGTTCCAAGCAACCAGTAATGTAACGTGCCTGTTCCAAGCAACCAGTAATGTAACGTGTCTGTTCCAAGCAACCAGTAATGTAATGTGCCTGTCCCAAGCAACCAGTAATGTAACGTGCCTGTTCCAAGCAACCAGTAATGTAATGTGCCTGTCCCAAGCAACCAGTAATGTAACGTGCCTGTTCCAAGCAACCAGTAATGTAACGTGCCTGTTCCAAGCAACCAGTAATGTAACGTGCCTGTCCTGAGCCACCAGCAATGTATATGGCTAGGCTGTTGTAAAGATCCACTAAAAAAATGTGTATGAATGTGCCTCTAATGAGATGCATCTGCTCTGTGTGTAGTGTGTACACAAGTATCAGAAGATCAGGAAAGCAGCGATTGTGATCCAGAAGTACTTCAGAGGATGGAAGGTGAGCCTGTCGCTGGAGGAGGGGAGAAGGGGTGAGGAGGGGTGGGTTTGGGGGATGGAGGGAGGGGTTAGGGTGGGGAGGATGGAGGGAAGGGTTAGGGTGGGAGGATGGAGGGAGGAGTTAGGGTGGGGAGGATGGAGGGAGGAGTTAGGGTGGGGAGGATGGAGGGAGGGGTTAGGGTGGGGAGGATGGAGGGAGGGTTGCAGAGGGGAGAGGTTGAGGGAGGGTAGGAGTTGAGTGCATGTGTGCTTCACTTGTTGCACAAGCTGCGTGCATGAATGTGTATATTAAAACATAGGCAGTATACTGAAAATGGCAGACATATTGCTCACATAGAAAATATATGTTGGCTCAATAAATTAACTAAGTTAGTCAAGAGGATGCTGCTTCACCACCAAAACCTACATGTATAGCCCTGATCTCTATTTCACTCTTTTGAAATTACATATGGCAAAACAAGTCTATATTAATGATTTAGAAGAGCCTCCAAAATCCTGAAGTCAGTCACATAACAATGAAATAGGGCAGTTTTTTGATTTACCTACCAGACCAAACATTTTAGTCAACTATAGAGAAGAAACTAGATTATTAATAGTTAAGCAATGAGCAAGCATCTAATGACTCAAGCATAATAAGTGGCTGCAATAGTATCATGCACATGTATCACTAGAAATTATAACCCGGGAGAAAAAAACGGCGTAATCGCGCGTGAAAAACGGCCATAAACGCGCCAAATTACGCGGTCTTCAAAACGCTGTATCTTCTTGATTGTGTAATATAGTAGAGCTACATTTTGCATACTTATAAAGCGGTCCTGTGTCTATAGAAGTCCAAAGATGGTTTAGTTTGCGATGCATCGTTCCAAAGATATTCACAATCAACAGAGAGCAAGATTTCGCGGGCTTCAAGTACAAAACCCCGCGAAATCAAGCCCTTTACTTGGATGTGAATATCTTCGGAACGATGCATCGCAAACTAAACCATCTTTGGACTTCTATAGACACAGGACCGCTTTATAAGTATGCAAAATGTAGCTCTACTATATTCCACAATCAAGAAGATACAGCGTTTTGAAGACCGCGTAATTTGGCGCGTTTATGGCCGTTTTTCACGCACAATTGCGCGCGATTACGCCGTTTTTTTCTCCCGGGTAATCTACTTGAACTAATTATGTTTTAATTAGTCACTAATAGATTTCTAATAATGTAGTACTGAATTGTGCTCTTACTTCACCTTTAAGGCTCGTAAGGAGCTGAGGCGATTGAAGAAGGGCCTCAAGGCCAAAGCGGCTGTGGTGACAATCAGGAAGTACTACCGTATGTGGAAGGTATACAACTGTGTGTAAAGTTTTCTGCAGTGTGGTATATGATCCCATTACATATGAGTCTTGCACTGGCAACTGGGGGGTTTAGTTTGCGTGTGTGTCAACCAGATGTGGTTGATTACTTTCCTGTATTATATTGCTTTACAATATTGAGAAGAAATTGAAAGTATCACTCCATATATGCATGGCGTCATCTGCTGCCGAGCGTGCAGAGAATATAAATAATGATGTCATCTTTGTTGTGGAACACTGCTTTACATGCATATACAGTGTAGCATTGCTTTTATGCTGTTGTGCTGCCATGTGACCGCCATGTGACCTGCTTGTAACCTCCGTGTGACCTTCATATGACTTCCATGTGACCTGCGTGTGTGATTGTAGCTGCGGAGAGAGTTGAAGAGGAGGATCGTCAAGAAGAAGTCTGTATGGGCAGTGGCCGTCATCAGGAGATACTTCTATGCATGGAAGGTAGGGCCTTCACCATGGATCCACTGTGTTGTCAATGCCACATTTCTGGTCCTTTTTTGTACTGTTTTTTTTTTAACTTCATTGATCATTGCAACTAGTTTAGAGTGATCTTAATTTATATATTTTTGTTTCCATCATACCTCTGTGCTGTACACTGTCTCTAATAGCTGTTACACAGCTGTAGATGGTTTTGAATATGCTATAGATAAGTACCAGGATGTCTATAGATAAGTACCAGGATGTCTATTGAACGTAGAAGCACACTTCGATTTCACTCCTCAGTACTCAAAAAATAAATGAATTATAACTTGTTTTTTTACATAGGCTTAAGAGTATTATATTGCAAGAGGAGCAATTGATCTTTTATAATGCCAACAATATGACAGCCATGTTGGTAATTTCTCAGGTATCCAAACCATCCAATCATCAAGCTAGCTACTTTCATGTGTATTTATTTTCTTAAATTCTGTTTTATTTATTTTTTCCTCACCTGATGAGAAAATACATCTTGGCTATTTGTATATGTTGGATGTCCAAAAGGTTGATACGTGTGCATGTAGATTGATAGTTAGTGTGTGTACATTCTTCTGACTTCAGATATTAAAAACGATTTCAGTAGTTGAATTTTGTCATCAGAACAGTTTCTTAGTTATGAGGTTCAAGTGCACTACTCAATAGAGTACGACATTTTGTGTTTTAGGCGTCCCATGTACTTACATTTATCTATTTATTGCTTACGTACTATTGTGGTACCAGATATTAATTAACTTTAAAAATTATTTGGTTAAAATACATCATCTGTGGACTATAAAAACTCCAAAACATATCAGACATAGTGTATTGAAATTTTCAATCAAATTATTCATGATGAAGAAACAACTTCAACAATGAAGCACATATTTCAATATAAACTTATTGGAAGACAGAGGTATGAATATTCTCTTAATTGCTAATTATAATGATGTTTATTAAAACTAGTTATGACTATATTTGGATCTTGAATATATGAGTTATGATTTTACAATTGCAAGGAACACTGTAAAAGTTATTTTAGAACACTCAATGAAACACTTCAAATTATGCACACTGCTACAAAAACTGCAACAGCATGTCCTATGACTGCAAGAGATTAAATTACCCTTATTGTAGTTAAAAGATGCACTTACAGTTCAAAATAAAATTTAATTAATACTTGGTTCCAACAATAGTGCATACTACATGTACATGTACATATGTGGTATGTATGTGCGAGTGCTACAATACTGGTACACACTGCTGATCCTGGTGCCGAGTGGTATCTGTAACGTGTGGACTGCACAAGCACGTTCAAACGTGTTTCCACTCTTGCTAATGTCATTGGTCTGTATAGCTCCGGAGTGCTCTGAGGAGGCGTGGCAACAAGAAGAAGGAGGTGTGGGCGGTGGGAGTCATAGCAAAGTACTTCTACGGGTGGAAGGCAAGGAAGCTGTACCGAGAGATGAGGCATGGTGTGAAGATGGCTGCAGCCGTCGTTGTGATACAGAAGTACTGCAGGGGATGGATGGTGAGCTGGTGGAGGGGGGGGAGGGAGGGAGGGAGGGGGAGGGAGGGAAGGAGGGGAGGGAGGGAGGGAGGGAGGGAGGGGGGAGGGAGGGAGGGAGGAGGAGGGGAGGGGGGGGCTGGGAGGGAGGGGATGGAGGGAGGGAGGGAGGGGGAGGGAGGGGGGAGGAAGGGAGGGAGAGAGGGGGAGGGAGGGGGGAAGGGGGAGGGAGGGGAGGGGGGAGGGAGGGAGGGAAGGAAGGGGAAGGGAGAGGAAAAGAGGAGGGACTGAAAACACAAGCTGACACATTAGCGTGTGTGTTGTGTGTGTGTGTCAATGTTAGTGTGAACATGTGTGTGAATGTGTGTGTATGTGTGTGTGTGTATGGTGTGTATGTACAGTGTATGTGTGCATACTTGTGTGTGTGAGTGTGTGTATGCGTTTGTGTGTGTGCGAATAAAGGGGGGGAAATTTTCACAAATTGTGTACCACTGTAGCGTGCAAATCATGGATGAGGTACATGCATGTACAGTGTACTATCTGATCCATGTAACGTATTGTCTATGAAGTCCATGCTTTACGGGTTCCCATCCCACCGTCAGGTGAGACGTGCACTGAAGAGTCACTCAAAGGAATCAGCAGAACCGATCATAGCTGCCTTCATGTGGAAGGCCATGGTCAGTTCTGTGTGTTTGTTGGTGTGTGTGTGTGCGTATTTGTTTGCTTGTTTGTGCGTGCGTATTTCTGTTAATGTGTGTTTGTGCGTGTTTCTGTGTATATGTGTGCATCAGATGTATACAATGATTGTATTGTTTCCTATATTGTATCGTCTTCAATGGCACGACCTACATGTTAGGATGAACTAAAAGTCTTGGATCAAAATTTTCATTCAAAATAATCAATTCATTAAACTATTTACAATGTACAGAATCTCAGTGGGTGGGAAGTGCAACATGTACACAGAGCCTCCATGTACACACATTAACTGAACAGATTATCGTCTCCTTTCCATGAACATATATACACTTTTGAGATGCTATGCATAGTGTATTACTGCAGACATGTTTGGCAGGTTTTATGTCCACATGGTTGACAAAATTAAAGAGATCACATGTTTCTATAAATAGCAGTGGGAGTACATGTTCGTGTACATGCGTTTAAAATGTGTTGGCTATTCTAGACGTATTTTACTAAAGCCTTTTTGCCTTTATATTGTGTTTGCAATAGTGCTTCAGGTATCTGGTATACCTCAAGTCACATCTTCCCAGCAAATCACCCATTGATAGGAACTGGCCAAACCCTCCTGGCTATCTAAGGGAAGCATCTGACCATCTTAGAAAAATGTACCACTTCTGGAGGGTAAGAGATATGACCGTTCAACGTTTTTACTTCTTATGGCCTTTGGAGAGGAAAATATTGTATTACCATATTATCATGCATGTGCATGTACGTAATTGAAGGAAAAAAAATTTGTTTTTTATTGTATACTCAAACAACAGAGCTTTTTCACTTGCAATTTTTTGGAGTTCTTACATGTTACATCTATAATAGATAAACTTCTTATTGTTCGTGACATGTACAAGAGCTAGAAGTGTGTCTAATTTAAATTTTCCATTTACATTTGTATTGTTCTTCTATTTCTACTGCTGTATGCGTGTGTCCCATGTGTGGGCGTGTCACCACCATCATCTTCATCCTCCATCAGTGCAAGGCATTGCGAGAATTTTACAATGAGAACCCAAATGAGAAGAGAAGAGTGACAGAGAAGGCTAGGGCCAGCACCCTCTTCCTAGGAAAGAAGACACTCTACCCACGGAGGTCAGTGCTTCACTGCGGGAAAAAAGTTGCCTTTTTTAGTTGTATCAATGACCTGAAACT
The DNA here is from genome assembly GCA_013339895.1 of Ephydatia muelleri. NCBI lineage: Eukaryota > Metazoa > Porifera > Demospongiae > Spongillida > Spongillidae > Ephydatia > Ephydatia muelleri. The sequence continues at coordinate 5,581,694 of JABACO010000007.1, forward strand.
GATAGAATGTAGCATATAGGGTGATACTCAATTCTTAGATGTCCCACATTGGATTTTGTATCTGTGATCCAATTTGAGTTGGTTTCTGCTCTTTAGTTTACATGTACACTGTGATGGTATTGAGAGGACTTCAACCTAAGGAATTACCTATTGTTCACACCATAAATTCGCACTCATTTAATTGATATGCATGTATGATGGTTTTGAGGAGATGATTAAGTATTCCATTGTACCTATGATGGTCGTCTGCAGCTGCAAATGCCATTGATGATTGAAAGATATGCACCAAAGTGCTGTTGCCTTTATACTTACCTACCACTCCCATCATTGCACAGTGTAAAGATTCCCTTCAAGGCTGATCGGATCAACCTGAGGAACGATCCCCGGTGGACAAAGCTGGTGGCAGAGACACACGAGCAGAGAGTTATCTGGGCTGATGTGGTCCAGAAGATAAACAGATCAGATGCCAAGGTGACCCATCCCCCTCACATGCAGCACCTTCTGTGCATTGCTGTGATTGATTGCAGTTGTGAGTATACTAGAGTATACTCTTTCTGGTGCTCTAATTAAGTCAATTTGTAAATTGTGATGCATACCATAATTGTGTACACCTGCAGTGAACTGTGAACACGCCAATGTTTTGTAGATAATTATAAAGTAGATTGCACGCTATCTTGTTTAGACAGGAGTAGTATTATGAGTAATGTGGAGGTGTCTTGGATGTAGGCTGAGAAGTGTATTTGATATACTCTCCTTTATGCAGAAAGTGCCCATGGTGCTAGCGGTTACTGGTAATTCCTTCATGTTGCTGGACCAAAAGTCCTACGCTTTGAAGTACCGTGTTGATCTGAACAACCTGGAGCAGATATCATTAAGCCCCTTCTCTGATTCCATATTTGTCATGCACGTCAAGCCTGTAAGTGTAGCTTCATTACAAGTACGTTACTGTTACAGCGTACATAATATGTTTCTTGTTGTGTTTATCAGTCTAGGCTGGCCGACCCTTCCTATGCTAAAGGAGACTTTTTGTTTCAAAACCCGAACGTTATTGAAATGGTAACCAAATTGCATGCAGTGATCAAAGAAAACCTGAAGAAGACACTCCCGATCAACATCGCTAAAGAGTAAGTATTTTCAGCTCATTAAAAGTTTTTGACACTTGTGCATTTGACGCTCTATTTAGAATTCAGGTTTGTTTCAAGGCAGATGAATCTAGTTGTGCCGTCACGTTCCATCACACTGGCATGGTGTACAGTCCAGTGTGCAAGAGAAAAGGGAGCACTATTGAAATCGTCACCTGATATTTATGAACTCATAATGATTTATTTTTATATTTTTTATCCTTTTCATTTGTGGCTGTGTGCACTGCGAATCCTCCTGACAACAAGTTTTCATTTATACCATACGTGTAGAATAGGAAAGGATAATTTCTTCAAAGTACTGATAATGGGTGACCTGGACCAGCAAGTATAAAATAATATATCCACGTGGTCACTGCGTTGGTGGGTATAGGGGCAGAGTACATGTATGTATTTGCATGATCTCATTGCTAACTTCGTACTTTGGAGATTATAACCGGACTCTTGTTCCTTGTTTAATAACTAAGATGTTTCCGCGCTAGCAATGGCAAATCGGCTCGATCCACATCATGATCGATAAATTCCCCCCCCCCCCCCCCCCCCCCCCCCCCCCCCCCCCCCCCCCATGCGGTGATTCGATCTGGTTTGCGGTTGCTAGTGCAGAAATGTTGGCCAATACATATATGTAATCTACTATTGGAAGGCTGAAAGTCTTTTCTGATCAATGATATCACATATGGGTGCTTGTAGAAAGAAATGACATTGGTTAATTTCATGGTTTGAGAAGGCTACAAGTGGATATGAAAGTGCTGGGTACAATACAAGGAAATGAAAATAAGTAGAAGAGGAGTGAAACTAATTTGATGGACATTTCAGTTCCACCACATACTGTAGGTCACCTTTCAAATAGAATCAGAATAATTCTGTCCATTACATCATATGGGACAGTTTCCGCGAAAATTGCCCCACGGTTAAAATGTTATAAAAATGCATCGCGTTTAAATCACTATAACTTCCCAACGAATAACGCCATCGACTTTCTATTTTCAACACTTCATACTACACCATTTCACTATGAAGTGTTGAAAATAGGAAGTCGATAGCGTTATCCGTTGGGAGGTTATAGTGATTCAAACGCGATGCATTTTTATAACATTTTAACCGTGGGGCAATTTTCGCGGAAACTGTCCTATGTGCCAAAAAAAACTTTACCTGCAATTCCAGATATTGATGAATGGAGACTCTGTGGGCACATCATGTCAAAAACAACGAGCAATATCACTTGGTATTTGATTCTGACATTTATTCTCTTGTGAACCGTGCCAAAAATGTGTTAATTTACTGCCTATGAATCATCTACTGTGGAAACTGTTGGGTATTTAATAGGATGAAATAATATGTGCAATAGAGAGTTCAAAGCACCTGTGAATAGAGCCTTGCTTGCAGAGAGAGGTCGAAGCCAAAATTGACACTGGAATGACTGAAAATGATACCTTATATCTGCATTCATGACCATTAGTATCAATAGATCATTTCTCATTTTTCATTTCAGACATATTGCATACAATCGTACCTACAATCTGAGCACAAAAATTAACACATTATTATAATCGTAGTTTGCTACAAGGACACTACCCCTTCCGTCCAGTGCCACTCTACATGGACGACAAGGGTTTCCTATGGAATGGATCACGCGACCCTCTGGATCAAATACAGTGAGACAATTGCCACCCCAGTCACAGACCATGGAGTAGCCTAATTCGTCGACTGCTACTCCAGTCGGTCCTCTGATACCTCCTCCGTACTTCCTGATGTAGGCGCCTTCTGGAGTGAAGACTTTGATGGCATTAGAACCATATACTGCAACATGAATATTTCCTTGGGCATCCAATGCCAGACCCCTCGGGCCAACGATCCCATGTTTACTGGACTCTTTACCATCAACAGTCAACACCCAGGACCCATCTTCGCCGAATATTTGAATTCTGTTATTACCGCTGTCCGAAACGATCACCCTGCCTTTTGAATCAACAGCGATGCCACAAGGATTATTGAACTGCCCGCGCTCTTGCCCTTTCTCGCCAAACTTGCGCACGAACTTCCCTCCCGTCGTCAGCACCTGTACGCGATGATTGGCGCAGTCTGCAACGTACATTGCATCTTCCTTTGAAAAGGATATACCAAAAGGGCACTTGAACTGTCCGTCGCCACTGCCCCAACTACCGACAGTGCTCTTCAGAGGACCGTCTCGGTCAAACGTGTATATGTGATGGTCGTCACTGCCCACGTAGATGTCTCCGTTGGTGTGCACGGCTATGCACAAAGCCTTCCCACCCACGCTCAAAACTTTTTCAGAGTCGTGCAAGGTGGTGTAGTCTCCTCTAACCTCCACGTCATAAGGACTGTTTTGCACCGGTTTGCCATCCATCGTGACGAAAAGGTGGAGATGACCCGTGGTTTGAGGGGAGAAGGTGATGGCATAAGTGCCATCACCATGGTCCTCCACCGCCCCAGAAGCAACTGATTCTTTGCTTGACTTGGGCCCCAGCTCCGCTTTCACTTGCAGACCTCCACAAGGGTACTTCTCTCCATCGACCATTCTGGTCTCCATGTTAACACGGTAGGTTGTGTTCACCATGGTGACTGGCTTGAATGTGCATGTGCTCTTATTAGGAGCAGGAGTAAGGCTCATTATTGCGCCAAATTTAGACAGTTCATTCAGAGCAGAATCTGCTTGCATGGAAGCAGCAAAGAAAGTACGTTGATTTGGAGTAAGGGACATGCTCTCGACTGCCTCGAGGCGTGCCTTGAGCTCAGATGACATCAGTTCCCCTACGGACACCAGCTCATTGTCAGTGTGGGTCTGAAGGGTATGCACAGTAGTCTGAGTGCAGTGAGCGATGTCATGCTGCAGGCGCTCAAACATCTCCTTCTGAAGTGTCAAGGACAGCGTCTTGGAGAGCAAAGTGGCCTCCAATTCCGAGAGGAGGGTCTTCTTTCTCTCCTCCAGCTTTACCAGGAGTTGTTCAAAAGCCTTTCCGATGCTCACCTCGGTTTCTTGCTTGGAGGTCTCGAGCTGATGTATCATCCTGACGTTGGTATTGATTGCATCAGCCAGTGTGGTGGAAACCTGCTGTGACCTCTGCAGTGACCCTTGCATTGCCCCTCGGAAGGCCTCTGCGATGCTGGACAGCTCAGTAACGCTGTGGTCTTTGTGATGGGCCACAGTGCAGCATCTGCAAATGGAGCAGCTGCAGGTCTTGCAGTAGAAATCCAGTTCGAGTTTCTTGTGGCCCGACTGGGAGCAGATGGGCTCCATTGGTTTTATGAGTGTCGGCAGTATTGCGGCTGATTCTTTGTCGAGTTTTACCATGCTGTGGTGGAAAAGTGATGGAACACGGTTGTGGCAGTACTCGCCTGTCGAGCACATGTACTTGCGACAGGTGCAACAGAACACCATGGCAGCATCGGTGCACCCATTAGCACAAAAGTTGCAGGACACTTCACTGCTGTTGACAAACTTGGACATGTATCCAGCAACTTCCACCTCAAATGCAAGGTGGGTATGTTGAAGGAAACTATTGGCTCCGGTCACTGGGATGGCAAAACGTCTTGAACAAGTTGGGCATTGGATGTTTTCTTGAGGTGGCTCGTTTTTCTCTATCGCATCGTTCAGGCATTGGTAGCAGTAGGCGTGTAGACATGGTAGAATTCTTGGGTCACTGAAGGGCTTTGAACACAGTTGGCAAATCATATCTTGAGGGATGGATTCCACTGTGATCATCTCTAGAAATGTGAGAAGAAACCATTCACAATTGGCACACATCAATCACATCAATCTAACAACTATGGCTGAAATGCTTTCGTGTTTGAAAGACTCCTATATGTGCTCTACTGTTGCTTGTTTACTGAAACCGCATGAGTAAATAGTTGATTGAAACTATAAGTTATTGCTATAATGACCGTAGTATTGTCCGTAGAACAGAATGGACTATAGAGCACAGATTTTAAATTGGAACGTACAGACGTCTTTATACCTCTTCAAAATGCTCATTGTTGCATAACCACACGATGAAGGAAGAGAGGAGCAATGAAAGATACAGGAAAAGAAAAAGGGCGTATGTATACATTGTCATTGTATACACACTATATCATATTATCCTGCATGGTGCAGTTCGTATAGACGAAAATGAAAACTGAAGACGTACAGACGATGGTACGATGGAATCTCCCATGCATGCACTGGGGCTGAGTTGATTCGGATCTATAGGGGAAGAGGCTGAGCCCTATGGGCTATGGCCTATATATACATAAGTATCACATATATACACGACTGGCAGTTTAGAGCCTCTAACCCCACCCGTGCACCATCCTGCGGCGTGGTAGTCATTACCTTATTATGACCGTCGCGAAGTGCATACAGGACGGGTTGCTTCTCTTCAATGGGGGCGTATCCACGATTAATTGGTGGAAGGTGGGCGGATCTGAATCGACTAACGCACGCATGCGCCCCTTCGTAGAAGATTTAATAGTGTATCGAATAAGCCGGCATAGCAATTAATTATCTAATCTCGTACCCAGACCCAGAGCAACTCGCCAATATTGTAATCATGCTCTATAATTCAATGACGAAACATAGCGGATGGATTACATCACCGCGAACGTAGCGGTGATGTTAATCCATCCGCTGCCGGGACGTGTGGGGTCTGGGTACGTGAGTAGATGTACATGTACACTCTTTATATCTCAACCTATACTACAGCGATTATGCTCATCATGCATGCTCCTGACCGCGTGCGATGAAAACAACATAGACTAAACAATACACGAAAACAAAACAATAATTACCCTGACATTGGCTGGCAATAACTTAGGCACAGGGCGTAGGGAAGGATGGCTTACTGCATGATGGTGAAACATAGTGAGTGCAAAACAAAATTGTTAATTATGTCTGTAATGTTAATGTGCCAAAGTGACTTCCGCTCAGGAGGGTGTGCACAAGCAATCATCTGCGAACAAAACTTTTGCACAAGCCCATAGTGAAGCCCTGGCTTCTGAATCCTTTAAGCCCATAGTGAAGCCCTGGCTTCTGAATCCTTTAAGTCCAATGCAAGGTGTAACATTAGACTAGGAGCCAGAGAACCCCACTGAACAACAGTATCATGTGTGTAGAATTTTATCGTGTGAAGTCATTGCCATAAACACACACACATACAACACAAACATGCGTACCTGCAACAATAAGAAAGTGGGAAAAAAGCTACACACACATGTATATTTGCATCAATTCAATGATCAAAGTCTTCACAGGGGTTACTTGCTCACTCTCCTGACGATGTTCTCAAGCAGGCTAGGCCTCTTGACCACCACGTTCTGGCAGGTGTGGCAGGTATCCATGGCAATACGATACTCCTCCACCTGCAGAGTGGTCTGCTCTATGCCGTGGTTGGTCTTCAACATGGCATTGGCTGCATCCAGTACATCCTGGTAGTTCACACCGGGTTCTGATAGAGAAAGAGGGAAAGGTGGAAGAACAGATCATAATGCACGTTACATGTGAGTGGACAAAGCTTTTATATGTACTGTAGACTGCACATGCAAAAAGTTGAACAATAAATATAGTAAATGTGATGCAGCGTACAAGTACACATGCACTTACATGCAAGATGACTCACATGCATTGAACAGTGTATATGCATGTACTGATGCAAACAGTGCAATGAACACAAAACAAAGAACAAAACAAATTGTGCATGAAAATCAATTCTGATAAACAAAAACATATACAAATATTATTGTACAGTGCCCAGAATTCTTGACATAGAATATCAGTACACTGCAATTGTCATCCATGCTGCTCCTAGCTGCATCTTTATGCAGTCCCCCACATTCGTCCCAATATCCTTGGATCGTGCACACCCACATGCACAAACCCCCACATCCACCCACACCCACACACACCCACATCCACCCACACCCACACACCCCTAAACCACAGTACTCACCCAGTGCCAGGTGTGCAGCCAGCGCTGTCCTGGTGAGTGTGAGCGACCAGATGTGCAGGCTGTGAGCGTGCTTCACACCAGCTACCTTGCCAAGGTCCCTCTTTACCTCCTCGTAGTTCACGTGACGTGGAGTTGCTGTGAGTGTGTGTGTGTGTTTGTGTGGGGAGGGGGAACCAAGTGAAGATGCAGGAGAGGGGAGAGATGCGTGAGTGAGCCGACTTTCAAACACACACCCCAGGTCAACTCGTACAATGTACATTGCACGCTTGCTTATGTGAAATGCTCCAATATGGGGCCTACGTACGTAGAATATCATTTAAGATGCAGGCAAGGAAGGCAACCCGGGAGAAAAAATCTGCGTGAAAAACGGCCATAAACTCGCCAAATTACGCGGTCTTCAAAACGCTGTATCTTCTTGATCGTGCAATATAGTGGAGCTGCATTTTGCATATTTACAAAGCGGTCCTGTGTCTATAGAAGTCCAAAGATAATTTAGTTTGCGATGCATCGTTCCGAAGATATGCACAATCAACTTAGAGCAAGATTTCGCGGGCTTCAAGTACAAAACCCCGCGAAATCAAGCCCTTTACTTGAATGTGAATATCTTCGGAACGATGCATCGCAAACTAAATTATCTTTGGACTTCTATAGACACAGGACCGCTTTGTAAATATGCAAAATGCAGCTCCACTATATTGCACAATCAAGAAGATACAGCGTTTTGAAGACCGCGTAATTTGGCGAGTTTATGGCCGTTTTTCACGCACGATTACGCCGTTTTTTTCTCCCGGGAAGGACACGTTTGTATTGCACCTTACTGTTTCTATCTTTATATGGCGATTATCATCTTTTATGGATAATGTAACGTTGGGTGTGGTACAAAACAGTGCATATGTGTTCGCTGTTGTGTTTACATTTCCAATCGAGTAAGATCTATATTAGTATTTGCACGAGTAAAACCCCAACAGGACAAAATTTGAATTTGACAGGACATTACCAGTATATGTGGAAACGTTATCGAGAGCCCTGAAGTTGATGCACATGCAGATGGAGTGCATATTTGCTCTCCACAACAGTCACAGGATGGTACCCCCCTCCCCTCCCCCCACCCTTCGCCCCCAATCAACGTGCTGGGGACCTGCCTAACATAGTGTATTGTGTGTGTGTGTGTGTGTGTGTTTCCTCACCTTCCATAAGGACAAGGAGGGCATCTCTGAGGATGTTTGTGGTGGAGAAGAGCACCAGTATCACGGCGCGACAGTGTACCGTATGCAGCCTTGTATATTGCACCCATACTAATCGATACTCGTCTGCACTCGACACGTGGGCAGTTTTTCATACGTCACGAATGCGGCGCCTGTATACGTCTCAGAACGAACACTTCGCTTATACGTATGATATCGCGGTCTGCATATGGATTCAAGATATTCGTCATCACCTGTCTGCATACTTCAGATGAACGCGTGCAGACTCTGTACACGTCATGTATTCGAATCGTTTCAAATCCATTTTCTGTTCTGCATACTTGAAGGCTAGTGCTTAAACCTGAACCACGCCAGTCAGAATTTAACGGCAAACTTTAATCAAATTACAGCTGAAATACAACTTGGTCAAAAAATAAACAGGTATAGTTCCAAGCTGGCGATCAAAGTCTCCATCACATTTTCCCGATGTAGTTAGAAGGGCACTCTCCGCCTAGCAGAGGCCTCTTGGAAGGCGAGCACGAGCCTCTACTACTCTCGCGGCGCTTGTCGACGGTTTCCTTACAAGCACACGCTAAAATATTACAGAGGTTATGCACAAAGAACTCAGCATTTACTTACTCTCTGACCGCGGTGGTAGCTAGCTTATGCTTCACAATGCTATCGTCGTCATCCCCTTGGTTGGCCATGCAGCGAAACGTTTTCATTTGGCCGTAGTACACCCTGGCGTCGGCTCAAGAGCTGTGGTCAGACATAGCATGCCTACTGAGTAATCCACATGCACACATACAACGTACTATGCTCTTCGTAATGGCGTTCTATTGGTCGGCACTGTGCTTAAGAGAACAAACATGACGTAAGCACGTAAACCTTTGTGACAACTTGAAACGCCGCCTCACTGCATCTACTGAATCACACACTTGTCCTGGTTTGACATAAGCAACACCGTATAGTGTACAGTGTAAACGCGCACAACTTACAAGGCCTAGACTGCTTAAGTCCGTTCGGTATGCCTTTATAACCTCCGCCTGTCACCCGCGTTGTCCGAAACTCTTGGAACTCTTTATCTTGCACAGTTGCACCTCACTGATTCGTCAGCTATATAGTGATCAAAATCAACAATCCAATTTCTCTTACGTTGGGAACGGGCTCCATTAGTACTGTCTCCACAGATAGCCCAGTAGTCCAACTTTCCTTTCCTCCTATTTCGTTGGGTACTCAACCAAGTTGCCTATTTTTGTTTCCTTTGCTCGATCGTGCGTCGTCACCTCCATTAATGACCAACATGTGCAAAACTTAAAACCGAGCATGCGCAGATAATGATATCAAAATTAATTTCTCAAATAGGCCTACAGGCTACACCCCGCTAGAAATAGTCACAGATGTAGGTATCAGAAGTTTACAATGATTGTAGGGATCCAATAACTTACCTGTGAGTTCGAAATAGTACGCGACTCGGTCGAGGTAATTATAGTAGCCACACTCATATGCGTTTTCATGGGTGTGGTTAAAACGGCCTATATTCCTATTTCTTGCGCACTATCGTAATTTACGGGCTAAAGTGCCGCTCGCGATATGGGTGCGGTACGCACCCGATACTTAGCCCCAACAATACCCATCTGCACACTGCACTGGACATTGACATATCTAGGTACGAGTATGTATATTGGTCCGCACACGTGCATGTCTGGATATGTATCTGCATACCATGGCGTGGGCAAACTCTGCATATTACTGCATACGATACTATGTCACGCAGTGTATGGAGAAGAGGAAGGTGCATAAAGGGTCGGCCACCTTCCAGGTAGGCTGAAGAGGGGAGAGACACATACATGTACAGTAAGTATTGCGATCATACCCTTTTGCCCTTTAGCAAAAAATTAATAAGTGTTGCTTGAATTCAAATAAATTCAGTTGCTCCAGGGTTAAACGAGCAGCATACACAGGGACAAAGTTCAGAATGGTTCACCTCAAACTTGATGATGTATCCAGCGATGACCACGCCCACACTCTGTATGAGGTCACCAATGACGTGGATGAAGGCTGCCCTCACGTTGATGTCCTGAGCTAGCTTTTTCACTGAGCTCATCTTGACCTCAATGTCCTCCTCATCCAAATTAATGTTGATAACTTGATTTCCTCCCCCTCCGTGGCTGTGTCCATGGTGATCGTGTCCATGGTGATCATTGTCATGGTGATCGTGCCCATGGTGATCATCTCCATGGTGATCGTGCCCATGGTGATCATCTCCATGGTGATCATCTCCATGGTGATCATCTCCATGGTGATCGTGCCCATGGTGATCATGCCCATGGCTGTGTCCATGGTGATCGTCTTCGTGGTGCTCTTTGTGTCCGTGACCGCCTCCCCCTCCATGGCTATGTCCATGACCACCTCCCCCATGGCTATGTCCATGACCCAAGACAGCCATCATGCTGAAATTGGGTGGAAATAAATTGATAACACAGGAAGGTAAGCTCATAGCGTAGTAGCAAAATAGAATTGAGCCTTCATCGAGCCCTCTGCACTGCATGTACATGTACACCATACAAAGGTACAACATTTGCTACATGTAGCACTGTGGCTTCAAACAGGAGTCCAACAGTATTTTAGTGCACAGAATGTAATACAATGTGCAATGTGTGTAAGGAATAGGTTTTGGCGAAATGTTGCATGTTTATGCGTAAGGGGGGGGGGGGGGGCACTGCACTCACAAAACATTCACAAACACTCCACCACAGGCCGTGATCAGCATGATGTCAGCATCAATATCGTAGTTCTGGTTGATGATCCTGAGAATGGATTCGTACACCAACACTCCTGTCAGTAACCAGATGATCAGGACAGAGATGACGGCACCAACCACCTCTGCAATTATGGTAGGGAGAGAGAGAAGTGAGAGTGAGAGAGAGAGAAAGAGAGAGAGAGAAAGAGAGAGAGAGAGTGAGAAAGAGAGAGAGAAAGTTAAAGAGAGAGAAAGAGAGAGATAGAGAGAGGGAGAGTGAGAGAGAGAGAGAGAGGAGAGGAGAGAGAGAGGGAGAGAAGGATAGAGAGAAAGTGGGAAGAGAGAGCAATCTCTCCTCTCTCTGCT
>JABACO010000007.1:5594070-5635385 GCA_013339895.1 Ephydatia muelleri
AGGGAGAGAGAGAGGGGGGGGGGGAGAGAGGGGGAGAGAGAGAGAGAGAGGGAAGAGATGGCAACCACATTACACATCACACAATCCTCAGGGGAATATCCATAGATCTGCAGTCACAAAAAACAACTGACCCAGCTGATGTGTAGGAGGCAATAAATACACTTGACCCCATACTCTATCTCCTGGTGGACACAAACTACAAACACATGTACTAGAATCACAGATCAAGCATCTGCAGCACTCGCCTCTGCTTTTGAATTTTGTTAGTTCTCTTGATTTAAAGCAGTTGATCCTTATTTTGCAAGGCATCTTATCTTATGACCACATGCATTGACCAGGACTGTGAATTGTGTGTCTGATTCTTAGTCTGCTGCATGCCTTTAGCCCTTTAGCACTTCCGGCTGGCCCGCAAGGATGTTTATGTGGTAAGCAATTATAAGCAACTTGCGGTCAGACCGTATTTCCCCTGTGAGATAGGTCGTACACACACATTTACACACCAACACACACCAACACACACCAACACACACACACACACACACACACACACACACACACACACACACACACACACACACCTGCTCTGTACCATCCAAATGACATCTTCTGTGACGCAGGCCGTCTGGCAATCCATATGGCAAACAGGCTGATGAGAAAAGCTGCAAAGTCCGACAACATGTGTGCAGCATCAGTGAGAATGGCAAGGCTGTTGGACAGAAGGCCACCTGCAGGACATGGTAAGGTCTGCAATGAACGCACATGTTCCAGAACCTTATACTGAATGATACGTACATGTGTAAGTCAACAAAAAGGCTAGCATGCATCCACATACCAGTGTTTACAACTAGATTTGCGTAACCAATGTGGTGAATGCAAAATACAAAACTGCTTTTTGAACTGTACTGGCAATATTGCAGGTAATTTATTTTTCACATGCAGGAACAGATGAATAATTTCAGCTCACAACTTCGATGGGATAGATAATGTACAAGTGAGGGTCATGTGCTCAGGTGAGGATGTCGCCTCTTACAAATAGAGATGGAGTGTCATTTCTACATACACCAAGATATTCTGTCTTCTAGTAAAATATTAGCGCCACGAATAATTATCGTGTAGGAAATGTATGCTTTACTTGTGTAGTTGTAATGGCAAACAGACATCTCTGGAATTATGGCCAGCAACAGATGACTAATGCCCCGAACACAATTTTATTAATGACATTCCAAAAAATTATTGACACCTACATGTATGTTTCATTTTGTTGCACTGATTCAGATATACTAAATACATAATTTTTTACTCCAGAGTTGAATCGTTTGGGAACCTCAAGGTGTGAAAACATTGACCACAAATGAAAACAATCCTGAATAACTCCAAGTACAGCTGCAATATTTTTTACCACATACATGTATGGCTACCATGAGAGGCTACAGTTTGTTAAATGGGTGTGGCTCCATGCTTGTTATGTATAACATTTTCATGTTTCTTAACTCTATTTAAATTACGTCACTTCATATTGATTCTTTCCCCCTGAAGAGTACACAATGTTCTTTAGGTCTTCCAAGTTTGAAGATGGCACAAAAAGCCATTCCTATGGCATAATGCATTGAAGTGAGTGTGTCCTGAGCTCAAGAGCTGCAAAGAAATCTTACAAAGGTGATAATTTCATGCTATTTAAATGTCTGTGTAAACAAAACACCACATCCGCACTGTGTTTGCAAGCAACACTATCTTATATATTGTCTCAGAGTACTCTGAAATGCTCCAGAGCAGAAATGGATAATATAATCAGATTCGACTTTGGAGTTTAAAAATTAGTATTTTTGTATATCTGAATCAATAGTGTGAAGGTTGGTATAAATGTACATGTAGCAGTACATTTGGGTCATTCCAAGTCAAATCAACACAATTATTGACACCTATGTTTCAATTTTTTGCAATATATATAGGTTAGCTGATTCAGATATACAAAAATAATAATTTTTAAACTCCAAAGTCGAATCGTTTGGGAACCACAAGGTATGAAAATATCGACCACAAATGAAAACAATCCTGAATTCTCAATGTGCATTGCATATACAACCGAAGTATATTTGGTAAACTTGCTTCGAAGGAAGGGGGGAGGGGGGGTCACCCATACACCTGTACATGTACTGTAGGTAGGCAATACTTTCATGCTATGAAGCGTCTATGTAAACAAAACACCGCATCTGATTATATTATCCATCAACAGATGTCTAATGCCCTACTCTGAACACAATTTTATTATTTAATAAAATTGTGTTTGTAGCATGAACTGTTATTTATCTACATGTATGTATGTATGTACGCGCATGCGCGGATGATGGGTGTGCGTCTGTTGGAATAGAGATTCATTCCTTTTTGGTGGCTAGAGTTATCACATGGTGGCAGCGGTGCTAGTATGTCGAAAGTTACATTAAACCCACCAGAACCGTTTAATTTTGCCCGTCCGGACGACTGGAGTCGTTGGAAGAGACGCTTCGAACAATTCCGGGTGGCGTCAGGGCTTGACTCTGAGAGTGGCGCTAAACAGGTATCCATGCTACTGTATTGTATGGGAGGAGAAGCCGAAATGGTTCTGACTTCGGTTGGGGTCAAGAAAAAGGAAAAAGAGGAATATGAGGAAGTCATGCGGAAACTGGATAAACACTTCCAGGTGAGAAGGAACGTTATATTTGAACGCGCAAGATTCAACCGCAGAGACCAGCTCGACGGGGAGACTGCCGAGAAGTATATTACCGAATTGTATTCCCTTGTCGAGCATTGTGATTACGGGACGATGACAGAGGAAATGTTGAGGGATAGACTGGTAGTGGGAATCAGGGATAAAACGATGTCAGAAAAGCTTCAGTTGGATCAAGACCTAACGCTGGAGAAGGCCAAGATTATAATTAGGCAACGTGAAGCAATACATGACCAAGCAGAAGTCCTTCAAGTTGGAGAAAAGATGGCACTTGATGGAGCGTTTACACAGAAGAAACCACATCAAATAGCAAGTAATCATCCTGAAAGGAACAGAAAAAAGTGCATTCGGTGTGGTAAAGGGCAGCATCCGTATCACGCATGTCCAGCAAAGGATACAGTGTGTCATAAATGTCACAGGAAAGGTCACTTTCAGAATCAATGTCTCTCAAAAACTGTTGCTGAGATACAACCTGAAGATGTAGATGAAGAGGTAAAGATGGAATCAGCGTTTCTCGGTGGGGTGGAAGCAGAAGGAATAAGACCATGGATGGTACAAGTGCAGGTATGTGGTGTTCCACAGAAGTTCAAAATTGATACAGGGGCCGAGGTAACAGCTATATCGGAGGCATCATTCAAGTCATGCAGAGCTGGCTGGAAACTGAAACTATCGAGACCAAAGAAAACCTTATATGGACCGGCCCCATATGGACGATATTGTTTTAACAAACTTCCGTTTGGGATTTGTAGTGCTCCAGAACATTTTCAAAAACGTATGAGTCAGATACTAGAAGGACTAGACGGTGTTTTGTGTCAGATGGATGATGTTCTGTTATTCGGGAAAAATAAAGAGGAACATGATGTTAGGCTTAGAGCAGCATTGGAAAAACTTGAGGCGGCAGGGGTCACACTAAATGAAGAAAAGTGTGAGTTTGAAAAATCCAGACTCCTTTTTCTGGGCCATATCATCAACGAACAAGGCATCCATGCAGACCCCAATAAAACTGCATCTATCAAGAATATGAAACCACCGCAAAATGTGTCTGAGTTGAGGCAGTTTCTTGGTATGGCTAATCAATTGGGAAAATTTTCCTGTGGTCTGTCTGAATTGACAAAGCCACTTCGAGAGTTGTTGGGTAAAAATACTGCCTGGCAATGGGAGAAAGCACAGTTAGAAGCCTTTGAGGAGACAAAGAAAGAACTATGCAAGCCTACTGTATTGGCATTTTATGACCCTACATTGCCCACTAAAGTATCAGCTGATGCATCATCATTTGGCCTAGGAGCGGTATTACTGCAGGAGAAAGATTCAGTGTGGAAACCTGTTAGTTATGCCTCAAGGTCTATGTCAGAAACTGAACGACGGTATGCTCAAATAGAAAAAGAGGCCTTGGCAGTAACATGGGCCTGTGAGAAATTTGCTGATTACATCATTGGATTGAAAGTCCAATTAGAAACTGATCATAAGCCACTGGTACCATTGTTGGGAACTAAACAGATGAGTGACTTACCACCAAGGATTCTCCGCTTCAGGATGAGGCTGGCTCGGTTTGATTATGTGATAAATCACGTCCCTGGCAAATTGCTATGTACCGCGGATGCATTATCACGGGCACCATTAACACACACCCCTACTACTCCAGAAGAGGAGGAGGAAGTTGAGTACCTGATGGAAGCTTGTGTCAGTCACTTACCTGCCAGTCACCATCAACTTTCTGAGTACATCAAGGCCCAGGCACAAGATGCTGTGTGTTCTCAGATAATGAGATATTGCACAGAAGGATGGCCAGATAAGCATAAAATACTCCCTGTCTTAAAACCGTATTGGAAACTTCAGGGAGAACTAACAGTTCATAACAACTTGTTGCTTTTTAGGACAAGAATTGTGGTTCCTAACGCGCTGCAAAGAGAAACTTTGCAGAAGATCCACAACGGTCATCAGGGAATTCAGAGGTGCAGGCTCAGAGCCCAATCCTCTGTGTGGTGGCCAGGAATCTCGCAACACATTAGTAATCTGATTGAAAACTGCCATGTGTGCAAAAAAATCAAAACAATATCACGAACCATTAATGTCCACTCCCCTTCCAGATTACCAAGGGTTGCCTCAGATCTTTTCTTCCTAGGTAGTGACTCATATCTATTGATAGTAGATTACTTTTCAAGATACTCTGAGGTAATTAAGCTGAAATCTACCACCTCCAGGGGTATAATTGAAGCCATGAAAGCTGTATTCTCCAGATATGGGATTCCGCAAACTGTTAGGAGTGATAACGGTCCACAATATTCCTCAGAAGAGTTCTCCAAATTTGCAGCTGAATATAACTTCTATCATGAAACCAGCAGCCCACATTTCGCACAAAGTAACGGGCAAGCCGAAAGGACAGTTCAAACAATGAAGAACTTGCTGAGAGAGTCAACTGATCCATATATGGCACTGCTAACATATCGGTCTACTCCATTGCCCTGGTGTGGCTTGTCGCCGGCTGTGTGGTATATTACAGAAGGAGCTCGATGCTAAACGGATTCACAGAGACCTCACCGCACGCTTACGCATCACCCAGCAATGGATTACACTATAATGAAATCACGTGCGCGGTACATAATTGAAATTAATAATTCATGCGGAAATGTTCGACACTCCCCCTTGACTGGCTGACAGCAAGTCAATACTGGTCCCCAGCCAACTTCTTTAATCGATAGCGTGCAACTTGAGCAGCAGTTCGTTGTGGGCGAGACTCGTTCCGGCCTCCTCCAGGTGGCTCTTCTGCATCAGATGCAGCAGTGTGACTTAGTTCAGTATCCTCTTCATCCCTGACCACAGAAGCTTGATCAGTTGCACAAGTGTTTGCATCAGCAGCAGTACTCGTCTCAAGTGGGTAGAGGTGTTGGATGGGACGGTTGAGTAGTATAGTCTTCTTGCCTGACTGCACACGAAAGGATGCTCCTCTTACAGCCCCATCTGATCCTTCCAGCAACCCTTCAACTCTTCCTATCCGCCACTGAGTCCTAGGCTGGTCTGCATCGTAGATCAACACCACCTCCCCCAGTGCAAGAGTACGATGTCCATTCCTTGGCTTCTGTGAGTGGGCGTGGCTCTCCCTAAGTCCCATCAAATATTCAGACCTCCACCGCTTCCAGAAGTGCTCTAGAATCTGGTTCAGATGTTGCATCCGTCGACTCAGATCCTCACTTCCTCCAGACTCAGGATCCTTGGACCTTGTTACTGAACAAGGTAAGGTACACAAGCGGTGACCCAACAATAGATGAGAAGGTGTAAGGGGTTCATCCATATCTTCTGAAGATATGTATGAGATAGGACGAGAGTTGAGTATGGCCTCCACCTCAACCAATGCTGTATGCAGTTCATCGTATGTCATCCTTGCCTTGCCAATCACCTTTCTCAAACATCTCTTCATTGCCTGAACCATTCTCTCATAAAATCCTCCCCACAAAGGTGCCTTCTCCAAAATGAACGTCCACTGTATGTGTACATCTCTGAAGTGCTGTTGTGTCTCCGGCATGTTCAGTATTGAAGAGATAATCTTATTGGCAGATCTAAATGTCTTGCTGTTGTCTGAGCACAACGTTTGAGGGATACCACGTCTTGCTGAGAAACGTTTCAGGCAACGAACAAATGCAATAGCAGTCAAGTCTGGAACCAGTTCCAAATGTACAGCCCGAACAACACAGCATGTGAACAGGCAGATCCAAACTTTATCACCATTTTTCAGGTACAAGGGTCCTGCATAGTCCACGCCAGCACAGCTGAATGGTGGTGATACTCTCACCCTGAAATCAGGTAACGGCGGTGCAGTTGGACCACTGAGAGGACGGGAGCTGAAACGTTTACACACCATACATCCATTCAACAGCCTTCTGACAAACTGTCTACCCTTCACAACCCAATACTTTGACCGTAGTTGTGTGAGTGTATCCTTCACCCCACTATGCATCACTCTCGCATGACAATCACTTACAATTAACTGAGTGAAGTGATGCCCCTTGTGAAGTAGTATCGGGTGCCTTGCAGGCTCAAGTAGATCGGCATGTTGTAATCTTCCTCCACATCTCCATATGCCATCTGCACTGCAATACAACCCAAGCTGTTGCTGCCAAAGTCCAAACTGTTTATCCTGAGTAAGCATTTTCTGTGACACCCGAACCCAATACATCTCTGCACCTTCAATATCTTCAGCTGTCACTGAAGTACCCTTGATCTTGGTCTTCAGAACTGAAACAAACTTCATCACGTATGCAGTCACCTTTAGCAGTCGACCTAGAGTACTGAAATGCTCACAGTTGAGAATAGCTTCAACTTGACTGGTAGTTTGAGTGAGGAAACTGAATGCAGGGTGGTCCTTTACTCGGATTTCCTTGAAGCATTCATCTGGGACAGAATGAAGGTCAGAAGACTGTGGCTCAAACCCAGGGTCACTTATCCACGAGGGTCCATTGATCCATAGTGTGTTGTCAATGAGCTGCAACATATGAGCTCCTCTTGATGGTAGGTCTGCTGGGTTCTGCTCACCAGGGCAGTGATACCAAGAGTCAATAGGTACTAAGCTTCGCACTTCATTTACACGGTTTTGGACAAACTGCTTCCACTCCTTATCAAACCTTCTGATCCAATACAATGTGATCTTTGAATCTGTGTAGCAAACTGGACGATCCAAGACCTGTTCAGGTTCCAATGCTTGAGTGATGCTTGATAGGAGGCGAGCTAGCAAGAGTGCAGACAACAATTCCAAACGAGGAATAGTCTGAGTACAGAGAGGTGCAACTCTTGTCTTGGAGGCTACAAGACGTGTGACACATTGATCTGCCATCCTCATTCTCAGGAAGATCACAGCAGCATATGCCTTCTGGGATGCATCACAGAAGCCGACCAATGAGCAAGTGCAAGAAGTAGAACTCGTGAAATTGTTGAAGTAGCATCGTGGGATGCAGAGTGGTTGGGATTTCTCCAGACTTGATAGCAGACAATTCCATTTTGCCAACAGCTCCCCCGACAGCATTTCATCCCAGTTCAGCTTAGCCGCACAAATATCCTGAAAGAGCATTTTGAATTGGACAGTGACAGGAGAAAGAATGCCTAAAGAGTCATAAATCCTTGCAGAGAGTCCAATAATGTTCCTCTTGGTAGGCTTGATAGCAGCGATGTCGTGTAAGAGGGCACTGAGGTCAAACACCAATTCATCCTCTGAGGGTTTCCATTTGACACCCAACACCTTTACACATTCTGGAGCCTGAAGCCTGTCACCTAGGGTGTTTTTGGTATATGACTCGTCATCACATGTGACTGGATCATCGGTAACTGTCGATCGATGATGTAGAAGATCTGCAGACAAAAGATGTCTCTGAAGTGATGGTGAGTTAGTCACAAACTTCCGGAGGTTGAAGCCTGCTTCTGCCAATCGTTCTCGTGCCTTCTTCGCCAAGAGCAGAGCCTCCTCTTCAGTGTCTGATCCAGATGTCAGGTCATCAACATAGATTGAGCGAACAAACTTGTTCACAAAGGATGGGTCACTGTTTCTGTAGTGCTCCATGTGGTGTTGCAACGTGGCATTGAGAAGGAAGGGACTAGATGACACACCAAACACCACTCGGGCAAATCTCAGAATTATAAGCCTTGGTAAATGACTCTTGATGTCTTCCAACCACAGAAAGCGCAATGCATCACAGTCCTGTTCAGCTACTGGCACCATTAGGAAGGCCTTCTCTATGTCAGCGGTCACTGCAACATGGTAAAGACGGAATCGCAGTAAGATGTCCAAAATGTTCTGCCCGAATGTGGGACCAGCATATAAACAGTCATTAAGGGATGGTCCATTACTTCGTGCTGAGGCATCAAACACGATTCGCAACTTGGTGGTTTGCATGTCCTCTCGAATAACTGCATGATGTGGAAGATAGTGGGTCGTTCCAACAGCTCCATCACCTGGTACTGCTACCATCTCGACAATGCCACTCTTCATCTGGTCTCGTATGACTGCATCATATTGGTCCAGGATGTCTGGAGTCCGCTGGAGTCGTTTCAAGTGGTTGAAGAGTCTTGCCTTACAAAGTTCAAAATTGTCAGGAAGTAGAGGATGTGGCTCCTTCCATGGGAGTTGAACACAATAGCGACCATTCTGTAATGTGATGCTTCGAGTGAATCTGCCATACACAGAGTCTTCATCCTCCCTTATCCCTAAGCTGTCTAGTTCCCAGAAAGATTGCAGTTTCTTCTCAAGGTCGGCGCAGTCTACTCGTGGAGAGCATCCCACATTTAGAATGTGAGAACAGAGGGCATTGGTTTTTTCAGATCCAAGAAGTCCAGGAGTAGGTCCAGAAAGCACCCATCCAAATCTAGTCTGAACAGCAGTAGGTCCAACTCTTCCTTGAATGATTCTTCCCGTTACTGCTTTCCAGTAATAGTCTGCACCAATCAGAATGCTGATTGGTAGGTTCTCAGAAGAGTCATTAGGGTCTGCCAGGTCCAATCCAGACAAGTACTGGAAGCGTTCTACTGCAATGTCTGTTGGCTGTCCAGATAGTGGTTCGCAGATGAAGGGTACCACATATGATGTGAGTTCAAGGTCTGGTCCCAATCTTGTTGCCAGTCGAATCTTGACAACATCACACATCTGCGTCTTCTCTGCCTCTGACCCAAATGTCTTGATGGACACAGCTATAGTCTGCTCCGGTGGCAAGTTCAGCATATCCCTTAGCTCCGCAGATATGTAAGATTTTTGGCTTCCACTGTCAAGGATCAACCTAGCCTTCACTGGAGCAGCTGGTCTGTTCTTGCAATACACCATGGTAGTAGCTGTTTGAAGTAATACAGGAGTACGCATGTCAACATACATTGACATGGTAGAAGTGTTGCTTCTTGGCTGCTGTGTTACAGTAGAAGTGGATGCTTGAGCTTGCTGTGGTGAAGCACTTGCTGTAGGAGGATTAGCCCTTCTGGAGCTATTGCAGATAGTAGAGTGATGTCTACCATTACAACTTGCACATTTAAGTGACGATCTGCATTCTCTTGAGATGTGTCCTTTCTTGAGACACACAAAGCACCTCCCAGCCTTCAGTAGTATTTGCAAACGAGCATCTGGATTTGTCACCTTTGTACAGGATGAGGCTAGGTGTTGTTCTCCACAGAAGTAGCAGTGCATTGAGGTAGGACTGGTTGCGACTAAGGCTGATGCTGTTGCTCGCTCACGATTACTGCTAGGCTTCTTCATTTGTGTTGTGGATGCCTCTATGTTCATACTTGCTCGCTCTCGTGCTTCTATCTCCTTCCCTGCAATCTCCATTATCTCATCCACCTTCCAGGAATCCGCGCCAACTTCCTTACTGATGATAATGCAAAGCTCGTGGGGCAGTCGTTTCATCAGGATTGGTGCCAACAGGCTTCCGTACGACTCCGAGGGTACGCCTAGTGATTTCAAGCTTCGGATGTGTCCTTCGGTTTGGTCATAGAGATGACGAAGCCTCTTCAGGTCCCGCGTTGATGAAACTGCCTCAAGTTCAAGGAGTGCATCCATGTGTTTATTGATGACTTGTTGCTTATTACCAAACCGCTTCTGGAGAACAGCAATCGCTTCTGCGTAGTTGACGGAAGTTAGCGATAGACCGGAGATGGAGTTTGCTGCAAGGCCATCAAGCAACGAGTGTAAGTAGTTGAATCGGTCGATATCTGAAAGATCCGGGTTATTGTGTACTGAGGACTGGAACATGTCCCAGAACGTGGCCCACTCTGTCGGGCGACCATCAAACCGTTTGAGCACTACCTTCGGGAGCTTCACCCTAGGCCCTCTTCCGGATTCTGGCACAGGCGTTGAACGAACGTTCGGCGCTCCTGTGATACTTCTGGCTGGCTCAGGACTTGGAGTTCGTTCGTGGTCTTCTTGAGACGGCGCGCGAACATCATCTCTCGCATCAGCTCGTTGCTGCGACGCTTGTGTTGAAGGTTCCTGCTGTCGCGTTTCGTGACTTCTCAAGGACAGCGTTTCGGCTCGCTCCAATTCTGCTATCCGGATTTGCATGGATATGATAGCCATGTCTATTTTCTCGCGGTAGATGTCCGCTTGTTCTATTTCATCCTTGATCTCTTCTTCTTCGGAAATAGCCTCAAGGAGTATTTGCACAGTAGGCAAAAGTGCCAAAGAATGTACAATAAAGCTGACCTTCTTTGCAAGTTTGGGAAACTCCAAAGTCATTTAGTATATAACAGCCATTATGAACAAGAATGTTAGAGGGTGATATATCCCCATGGATATATTCCATGTGGTGTAAAACTTGCAATGCATTGCAAACATGAGAAATGAGAGTACGGAATGTATTAATATCCCAAACAAATGAGGACAATAATGTGCCTGAAGTACAAGGTGATCTAAGGATATATCCCTTATTGTTGTATGCCGTATGGCTCACTAGCATTAAATTCAATTCTGAACTCTTTTTATGTGTAAGAATTTGGATTTCATTGGAATACTGGGTTAATCCACAGCATTTCAAAACAGCATTTTTATTAAAACAAGAGAACACAGTAGAACTTCTCCCATTATAGCAAAAAGAAAGAGATTGAGATGATATCTTAAACTCATCAAGCACAGGGGAAGGAATAATTGCACAACTGATTGATTCATATCCAAGTTCTGAACAATTTGCACACAACATGCCTATCAGTATACAAAATCCATCACCACATTGTACACCAGATTCTTTAGAAATGTCTAGAAATTGAAGCCAACCAGATGATATTATCTTCGTCAAGCTTTCGAATAATATCTAACTTCTCTTTTAATGTTTGAACTATTCTGTTCATCATCGGTGCGTTCAATTCCGGCGATTCGTCGGTCGACTCAACTTGGGCGATTAGCCGCGACGCGGACGCTCTGTGTCCAGCGCGAACTCGTTTCTTTTTAGCTCCAACCTGTTCAGCCATCTTCTAGATATCCTCGGCTCGAAGGACCATGTGGTATATTACAGAAGGAGCTCGATGCTAAACGGATTCACAGAGACCTCACCGCACGCTTACGCATCACCCAGCAATGGATTACACTACACAACGAAAAGTTTGTTCACGGTACAGGGGTGTATACAACCTGCGACAGGATTGTTTACGGGGTCGATATGAGAGGTGTAGAACAAGTCGGTACACGACCGAAAGGTACCACCCCTGATATATGCTGTAGCTAACAACTTGTATCGATCCAGTCAACTACCTGCAACAGGGTCGTAAACAACCTGTACAAAAACAGATGAATTCCTTATATGGACTTTCACTACCGTAATTCCAATTAAATGATAAAGTGATAAAGTGCATTGCAACTGTTATTATAAAACACAATACAAGTTTTTACAAAACACAATACACATTAAGGCAATACAGCAACTGTGTCCAGTCATGTAAGAACACAAGCTTGGTATCTGCAACTTGCTCCCGCTCCACAGTGTTAAGAATTACAGATTTTTCAAACTTGCAGTGGTTTCCACATTCGTGGACCATTGAAACTGCCTTTTGAATCCTTGTGCTGTCCACAGTAAATAGTGTCCGTGATAGGGTGAAAAGTGGACATTCAAAATCATTAAACAGTGGCTGTCCATTAGGTAGCTGCAGTGCCAAGAAACCTTGTACCAGGCAAAGGGTACGACCCGACTTAAGTTGGATTGTTGTCAGTAGCTGACCATATTTGAACTGGGATAAGAGATGAAATCATAACAAAAAACTACATGAAGAATTTTTTTACCTCACAGAATGGAGGGTACAATTCGACATAATCCCCCGAATGGACCAGCTCTGAACAGTTGGAGACAACTGCTCTGTACTCTTGTACGTTGTCATCCATACTGCCCAGGTGTGTGATGACACTATAGGGAGTCTCGAGCTGTTGCAGTTCTAGAATCGTCCCGTCAATTATGGTAGCATGGACCTTGAGAAGGTTTAGTTTCCCATTGTAGGATGTTGCCTATAAAAAATTTATAGACACATAAAATTATCCAATACATATAGCTTACAACTCACCATACGTGCTGTTCCAGGCTTATAAATCTCTCTGTCTGCATTCAAAAGCTTGCTTGGAATGGAGTTAAAAAACCCTTGTACTTCATGTGTATCGTAAAGGTCTTTAACACCTTTACTGCATCTGTGTAAAGCTGGAGTTGAATACATGGATACAAATATCAGATGTGTAACCTTTCATTGCTGTTAAACAATCCTCCGCCACAAATGTAGCGCAGATGTTCTACAATAGCAAAGTGGTTAGCAATATCACGACTAGGAGCTTGCTTATTCCCATAGATGTTTTGCAGACGCACTGAAGAGTTAAAAGACTCACACCTGTATTTGAGATACTTTAACTGTAAATCCATGCATAACCAAAATCAATTTCCTGCACAATGCGTTTATACCACTCGTACACAAACACAACACAAAAACAGTGTACACATACTTACACACACACAGCACAAACACACACATGCACACACACACATGCGCACACATGCAGACACACACACACATGCACACACATACACACACACAAACACATCTCTCACATGGACTCACATGCACATATACTCTCAAACGCACACCGGCACACAAACACTGAAATACACAAAACACACACACACACACACAAACAACTCACAACCAAACAACCATACACAATCCTCTCTCACACACACCACACACACACAACCAAACAACCATACACAATCCTCTCTCACACACCACACACACACACACAACCAAACAACCATCTCTCCACACCACACACACACACACACACACACACACACAGATGTACAGATGTACCGTTCTGCACTGAAGGCTGAAGTTGGACCATAGTCTTGCATACTCTCAACAAGATGAAGGAAGTAATGAACCTTCTGCTTGCGTAAGAGGGAGGGCATGAAGTCTCTTACGGTATGCACAAACCCCACACAGATCTGATGCAAAGTGTCAGCCTCAGCAGGGTCAAAGAAATCGCAATACGCAATACGGAACACCTGCAAAGCACAAAGTTTATACCAATAAAGTTTCAACTTGTATGCCTTACCTTTGACAGTGCCAATAGTACTTTTTGCTGTCCCTCTGTGAGGTACGGGCTTATAATAAAGAGCGCCATCTGAGACCAGGCCTTGTAGTCTCTCCCCACAAATGACTTGTGATGATAGCACACATTGCCATGAACTTTCACGTGAAATCCTGAAAAGTTGAAAGCTTTCATCCGAGCTAGTATTTCTTCCTTCTGCGCCTTGGAGAATGTAGCCATTACTTCTATGAGGAAATACTTTACAGGACCAAGCAGAAGAGTATGCAGCAACTCCAGTGGAAAACATCTGTAGTGAAATATAGTAATTTATCAATCGTCGTTATATTACAGCTTACCTGTATGCATCACCAGGTATATGTAAGAGTGGGTTGCTGTCCTCCCGAACACCGTACAACGTGCGATGTTGATCTTTCAACTGTTGTGTGCGTTGAGAAGAGATCACCACCATCTGCTGTAGTGAGTCCTGCAACGTCCTTATAGCACTTATGATATCCGGAGATTCATCTCGGTCAGCCTTTAAACAGATATAGATAAAGCACATCCTTGTATTTACACACAATACATATGCATGCCCACTAAATGCATACCATGCAGATTCTACAATACTTGATAGCTGATCCCCCTAAATGGTTGAGCAACAGGGACGCCATGGGATTGTCTGCAATAAACAGAAGAATCGGAGCAATCACTAAAACGTGCTCGTTGTGTAAAGCGTCGTAAACTTCTAAACCACTGCCCTCCAGCAGTATCAATTCATCGGCAATAGGGTTGGCCATGTCCAGTGCAGACATGGAGTCAGAGCTGCACAGAAAATGGATGTTCTCCACCTTGGCGTTCATATGACGTGGTAGGCCAGCAAGAAGGAGGTACCAGCTTTCAAACTTGTGCCATTTTTTGCTTTTATTTCCACTGGTGTCGTCAGCAAATAGGATCAAAGGCAACATTACTACCTTCCTTCCTGCTGCCTTTGCTTTCAAAGGGTGTGTGGCCAAGTATGAAGCACATTCCTGAGAGGGAAAAAAATAACCTTAAAACAAAATTTTGGCAGATGATGACATACATCAGGAGAAAACCTTTGAAATGAATCTGTAACCCTATTCCACCTCACAACATCCAATGGTTTCTCTTGAACAGCAGAAGACACGACTGTTATTTGCTCATAAAGTATGAGGGTACTGTCTGGAAGGTAGAACAGACAACTGTTTGGTACCATGAACTTAAATTGGTTTGCATCTAGAAGTGTGTCAACCTTAACAAGTACCTCAGTACCCAAATCCTGGAAATATAAACAATCACTTTTGTAAATATCTTTTTTTAAACACACTTCTGTACTTGTACCTTTCGATGATAGATTTTGTCAATAATTCCTCGTGTAGGTCCCAGTTGTGGATGCAGAAAAGTGACACAATCCTTTACAAACACATGTAACACTCCTGCAATTGAAACCATTGGAGCTGCAAAACGAGGTTCACTGTTCCATCGCTTTCCATGGTAAATTTCTCCACCTGAGATGAGGAACAAAGTCTACTAAGCGAAAGGCTGTCAAAAGCCATAACAATTGCTGGAACACAAAAACTGCACTGTTTCTTGCCGCTGACAACCAGGACCCTACAGGGGAAGGAATACAGTACAAGCAGTGTTTGCCGCACTGAGACTGTAGACACATAGTTTATATGCAGCTCTATGAGCATTCAAGACACTAAAGGCAATTTTGCAAAGTTGGTTGAAACGTAGATTACCATCAGGTGCCTTTAAACTGGAGGATGGTGCCAAACAATGTCCATTCTAGCTATTTCTGACCTTTCGACTGCCAGATTGATTATGCGTCACACTTAACTTGCACTTAATAACCAATAGTCAGGATACCGTACCGTACACAATGTTTCAAGTTTACGAAATAAGTACATGCATAATTATTTGTTCTCGGTGCTAGTTGCTGGGGCGTGAGATCTCGTTCATTGGGCGTGTGAGCGTGAGGTTTAAGCCTGAGGCGTGAGGCTCACGCCGGAGGCGTGAGAGTTGGTATGTCTGTTATAATGTTTATGCATGCAAGCAACTTTATATTACGTGACGTCATCGTGTTCTGTAATCACATAAAAATAATATAATTATGCTGGCTTCTCTGTGTTCCAAGTGAAAAGGACTGATTTTTTTTTGCTACTTATATCTTTAGTACTTATTTCTGCAAGCTTTGTATGATGACGATCCCCCGTCTTAAAAAAACAACGAAGTCTCAAAGCGTCTCCACACAACATTCGACAAGTTAAAGCATCGCGACCAGCAAATGGTTAGGGTAGATGTAGTAAGCAATGTTCCACTTCACATGCAAATGGGAGGAGACCAAGATGGAGCCCTAGTAAATGGTGGTCGACTGAAAGTCCAGAGCAAGCACTACCAAAACCAAAGCAAAGTTGACACATCAAAGTCGTGACAGGCAGCATCACACTTTGCCGGAGGGGATGGCTTTGGGTGACTCTTGACTCAGCGCAACAGTAGCTGAGGCCACCCACTCATGAGGTACATTCTTGCCCACTACAGACAACCACAAGAGACAGTAAATTCTGAGCACGTGCAGATGACCTCATGTGGGCCCCTCCCCGTGTCATGTCTGGACAGCAAGACTAAACACTCACACACTGTATACATTTTTAACATGGCAAATACACTTAACAATTGCCACAACACTTAGTAAAACCCAGGGGTTATCTTATGGTTCTCTATAGCGGACAGGAATGTGTAGACTGACTAGAGGTCAAGGCGGAATACAGCTTAGATATGTCATAGATTTATGCATATGCACTCAGTATATGATGCATCGTACATTGTTTAAGAAGAACTCCGAACGTGACATTACTAATCAACGTACTTCACGAATTGGGTTAAGTGTACGTTAATGACGTCCGGAGTTCTTAAAGGGAAGGGTGGACTTTTTGACATGGGGACCTCGTTTTGATGTGTCGATTCCATTCATTCCCTTACATACCGTGACATCCAGGAATGCAGAGAGTGGAGGTATTTTGTATAATGAAACGTTGAGTGACGCAGAACTAATTTTCAACACTCCAAACTCATGCGAGGTTTCTGCTACTGTCATGCGCGAGACAGCAACTAAATATTAGTTAGACAATAGCGGAAGTGATTCGCGCAATCTGATTGGTCAATTGCAGGTATCTAAACGCGGTAGAAACCTCGAGTACACACCCACACCCACACACACACACATACACACACATCGATACACGCACATACGACACACATGCACATACACACACATGCGTGCATGCACACACGCACACACACACACACACACACACACACACACACACACACACACCACATACACACACTGGGATTAATATAGGTACTATTCTAAAGAGAGGCTGTAGGGAAATAGCCCAGAACGCTAGATAGACTGACAGTTATACCGTATAATGAGGTTGGCAAATAATGCACCATAAAGTCCTATGTTCTAATACAGCGATTACACCACATTCTAATACTACATAGTCCTTATTCCACAGGGGCATCAGCAGTGGGAGACTATACAATTTGGGAACGTGATGATTTCCAATAGCTATGGTGTCTGGGAGGTCGCTGTCAGCTCCTACTGTACATAAAACTATTGTGCCGCTTATCACGTGATTGATGCTGGCCAATATTGCTTGTCCCTGTCGCTGTGTCTGTCAGCTTCAAAATGATATTTTGTATAGAACAACGGAAATGTAGATACGTACGCAAGGAATTGTAGTTGGTTATGTACTTCGTACCTGGCGATGATTTGGCAGATATCGCAAGCGATACAGCTCTATCCATGGATCACCCTCGATTCTCAAATACAGATACGGAGCGCTACGAACAACGACTAGCATGTTTAGGATGCCAAATGTAACGTGACTACTGGCACACTGTTGGGCATCGCATAAACGTGTTGTTTTGCGGAGCGAACATGACGTATGTGGTGCAAAACAGTTAGCTATGGTTGCTACGCACATGTAGAACACCTCAGGGGCGGATTTAGGGGGGGGGGTCCAGGGGGTCCGGACCCCCCTTTCCTATATGAAAAATGACGTAATGCATACTGTAATCTATGCAGCGTTCTGCATGTTACCGTACCTGGATTTGCAAGATTGCACATCGTTCTAGCCAAGTGGGGTCTCTATCGATTTAATCAAATCCCATGCGTATTAACAAAATATTTAATCACGCGATCGATCGAATAGTGCGTGTGAGTGAGGTAAGCGATCAAAAGACGTGAATGGAATGGATCTCAGATTCTTTTCCTCAGAAAACAGATAGCTATAGAGCTAAAAAATCTTATAGTAAAATATACATGAGTCGTTTATAGACCGACATGTAGCTGGTGCTTGGCCACGTGCACGCTTCGGTCACAAATTCACAAAAGCTTTGCGTCACGAATTTAATTGCTGAGCAGTAGGAACCATAGCATTGTGAAGAATGAAGAGTTTTCTCGTCGCTATCCATGCAGGCTCTAGTAATCCGGATATCGCGTGATGTATATATCACTGTAAATTTCATGCTAAATAAACGCAAAAGCAAAAAAGCGGCTGGGGCTTCGCCCCAGACCCCGCTGGGGGAGCTATCAGCGCTCCCCCAAAATCCCCTTGCTGTCACGGGAGGGGGCACGCCCCCTCCCGTACCCTCCCCCAGTTGTGAATATATTGGGCAGACCCCCCCTTTCCCAAATTCCTGGATCCGCCCCTGTCACCTAAACACTTCAGCTGCAACATACCTGAGTGAGTCTGGTTCAGGGCAAGCGTTTTCCCGCAGTGCCATCGCCCGTAGGTCATGTTCGAACGTCCATTATTCTTACGTAAATCATTGTGAAGAATTAAAAATGGAGACATTGAGTACCTCAACCACTAAAAGTGACTCAGGAAGTCACAGAAGTAGGCAAAAGAGTGTTGTATGGTAACACACACCTGCCTCGATGATCTGGTTAACATAATCCGAAACGAATTTTACCACAACTATCACAGATCCTGAGAACAATGTACAAACGTCTTGAAAGAACCCTAATTTTTTACAGGTGTCTATGGACGTGTTGTTTTAGGGCCATGGAAGTCACAGATAGACCGTGAAATTTTTTATTTCATAAATAAAGCATAGCTTATGATGTGCTTCACTGTAATGTTGAACGAATTTTTCATTTCTGTCCTTTCCTGATTTAGGTTGAACAGAAAAGCAGTTTGTTCCATACATTTCAATGGACGCGTACGCGGAAAGTTAACGGACGTTTGCAATGACGCGTCAGGAATACGTAATGAGCGTCCGAAATTTCTGGCAATGAGATCATCTCTTAACTGAGTTGGCGCTAGATCAAAGTGGCAGCACTGGATTGGGAGTAAAGTTTGCCAGTTAGATGTTTTCCCTTTAATTCCTCATGATTGATTGCTAGTTGCCTGCAAGGGGAGAATGAGGAAAGGGCTGTGTCTAGTTCCTGCCTTGATGCCTCATCAAAAGCTTCGCGTGATGCTAAGCTTAGTCGTGTCTCGTGATTTGCATCTAGGTGATGAGCAGCATTAAACTCGGTAATCCCTGTTATGGCCTCTATCACTACTTGAAAAAAAAAAAGTATATGCGTGTATCTTGATTCAGCATAACATTAAAATATCATTGAGCTGTTAGAATTGAGGTTCTGGATTACAGTAGAAATGTGGTATTAGCATTCCATCTTGATTCTACTGCTGGTCACATATGGGAAAAAAGCGAACACTGGCTAGAATCACTGATAGTGGGTCGCTAAATGCCAATACTCGAGGTTACCGTTACGAAGCGGATCAGAGCATCAAACTTGTTACATAGCTTTCTAGGTATATACTGATCAATATTCGCATAGGAGCCCTTCTCATTTATTTCACCTTTCGGAAATACAAGTAGATGAAGTAGCTACATGTTTAATTACATCATTGTCCTGTTATAAACATGGCCGCCTTTCCTTACGTATTAAGAGATCGGTAAAGTTACACATTAGAGAACTTGGAGATGAACTGAAGCTTCTGCATTACATGTATTGGCCAGGAAAACACACAAGAAACCTTAAAATGCCCTTTGTTAAGCCCTGGATTAAGCGTTGACAAGGGAGTTGCATCCAAATTGTTTATGGCAATCTAAAGCAGTTTCGTGACATAGACGCTCTACCAACTAAACTGTATTTTGGGAACGAGGTGAGTGCAGACAAATTTCCTGCCCATTGTGCATCTTGGCACGAATCATGTCTAATGAAGGCAAAAAAAAAAAAAGGGATTGTACTGGTCTAAGCATAGATTGAAGACCTTACGGAACGGGATTGGCAACGCAATAGACCTCGCAATACATGCAATCATCGTTTCGCATGAATATAATAAACTTTTGGCGGGCCTTTTTAAGAGGGCGGAAGAGTGTGACCAAGAACTACAAGACGATCAGAAGAAGAGAGCGTTTAGTGATTCGAATACTTCTCTGGTTCCTTGTTGGATTAAGTGGCATGTTTTAAAGGCATGTTCAGTAACTTACCGTCGTCTGTGATGTTGAGAAATTCTTTGGTACTATGGGAAACGCGACTTTTAATACTTTGTCGGATTGGTGTGTCTATGTTTAGCGGCGTATAACCATGAGGCGGTATACAAAAGTATGGAAAATTTCTGAAGTTTTGCATGGTTTTAGTTTGAAACCTGTATAACCTTTATTGGTGAAGCTACAACGACTTTAATGCCTTCCGCAGTGCGTGTCTTTGTCGGATTGTTCCAAACCCTCGAGCGAACTTGCAGGCTAAACAATACGATTAACGTATCAAAAAGGATTTCCTGCTTTGCATAGAACATGTTTTAGTCTCCGAGGTTGTTCCTGCACGAAAATACTTTCATGTATATAGCAGCGCTTTTTCAATGTGGAAATATGACTATACAGGATACATGTATCGATATCGGCCAAGTCGGCTCTCTGTGAAGAGAAAAAAATGAGTTCAGAAATCGGAAACCCACCTCTCTCATAGACTGATAGTTTCTGTTGGTATATCTATCTGGGAGAAAACTAGGGTGTCCCAAATACAACAGCAACTGAGGGTAGCCACTGTCATTGAGTCTTTCTCCCACCAGGTTAAGTTTCAGCTAGTCTTGAACTATATCATATGTGTTGTCTCATATATGTACGTTGGATTTTAGGGTGGTTCAAAGCAGAAAAAAAAAAAAAAAAAAAAAACGTGAAAACATGAAGAGCTAGCCATTTCCAAATAGCGCTACGTATGACGTCATAATTACGGCGAAACCATGACGGTTTCAGTGCAATGTATTGCGTTGCCAATCCCGTTCCGTAAGGTCTTCAATCTATGGTTTAAGAGACGATTCTGAAGATGACAGGAGAATAATTAAGCGACAGGCGTTTAACTTTTACAACTGTTTATTCTGCGAGAAAGGGGAACAAGAAGGTGAAATCTTGACGCTTGATGCTGACAGTAATGTGCGGGCAATATTACAAATGATGCTCAACTTCTAAGTAGAATTGTTGGTGGTGATCTGATTGCAATGGAAGTGAAGTATCATCTGAAATGCATGGTTAATCTACGAAATCGATATCGCAGTCTTGTCAGGAAGTCAGATAAAAGAAATTCACTAGCCCTATTTTCTATATAAACCACAACCAAAAGGTACATCAAAGCAAGGCCAAACAATTAGGGTACTTCAAAACAATGTAGCACTTTTTGGCAAACTGTACATCTCTATGCAAAGTTAGGAAATTGACTTAATCGAGTTTTTGTGCACATGAAATACAGGCTTCTTTCAGTCTTTGATAAGCTCCATTCGCCCTGCACAAAATCAGATCTACTTAAATGCATTGAACAACCAGAGGACCTTGAACCACCTTTTACCTATGAGTGCAAAATCTTAGATGGTGCTGTCATTGTCCACTGCCGTCCATGCAACAGCAGGTGTTGTCACATACAACAATTATGCAGACAATGTATTCATTCCTTATCTGGAGAAGCTGATGCAAGGTACTGCCAGATTGGATATTGTTTGGGATACATATATTGCAGACAGCTTGAAAGAGTCTACTCATGAGAAACGAGGAAGGGTGTCCGTAGAAAGGTGTTAGGGGAAACAAAAAGCTGCCAGGTAACTTGATAGACTTTCTTCATGACACAAAGAACAAGAAAGAATTATTTGCTTTTCTGACCTCCAAAGTTGCAGGGATCGTATGGCCACAAAATAAATCTGTCTATATTATCAGGTCAATATGTAGAATCCCTTAATTCTAACAGTCTCATGTCAGCCTGCAATCATGACACTCGGATTGTGGTCCAAGTATTGCATGCACTTGAACAGGGGATGAAGTCAGTTTTGGTTCGTACTGTGGACATAGATGTCATTGTCATCTTAGTAGGTGTGTATGGTAAGTTGGCTACTATTCAGCCTTCAGCAGTCATCTGGGTAGCATTTGGGTCAGGCAAAAACCACACTCATTTATACCAGCCTTGGGCACTGTAAATCACAAGCTCTGCCTGTGGTCCATGCATCCACAGGTTGTAATAGTACATCATTCAGGGGTAAAGGCAAGAAGTCAGCCTGGAATGCATGGCAGGCCTGTGATGAGGTTACAGAAACATTCATAAATGGGCTTGCAACCTATTTGAGGTTCTCAATGTCGACTCTCATCATTTTCAAATGCTGGAGAGACTAACAGTTTTGATATATGACAAAACCATGCAGCCAGCATAATTTTGTAAATGAAGTTAGAAAGGAATCATTCTGCCTGAAAAGTCCATGGCCATGGATGGATTGCCACCTACACAAGATGCGTTGCTTGAACACTCTGAGCGAGCAGTTTACCAAGCTGGAATGTGGACTATTTCTATGCAGGTACAAGCTATTCATTCTTGATCAAAGTAACCAGCGTAGCTGAAAAATGCTTAGTCGATTGCACCAGTACTTTGGCACGAATACCGGTATATAAAGGACATTGATTAATAATTTGCCCATACATTTACTGAGAAATGCAGTGCAAAATTCAGTTCCCATAAACATGGGATCAGAATCATGCTATGCAACTGCAAAACTGGCTTATAAATTATTTCCGCAAACACACAAATTGTTCTTTTACACTGATCGAGCTATTGCGTAGGATTCATGCCGCGTTGTTTGTCATATTAATGCATGATCCTCAACGTGCCATCAGCAACAAATCAAGTTGTCAACATCCGATGTTTTGCGATTTAGCCGATACCCATCATTGTACTGATACTATAATTTCATACACTGTAACAGCGCACTCTCGCCACTGCATGTAAGCGATCTGTTGCAAATTTATAAACTTAGTAAACTTTTTTAAACGTGCTTTCATACACTTTTTCCTATATATGCATATCTCTTGATTGCAATGCACCCAACGTCATCGTAAGCGCACTATAGAGTATGTATTTATAATACGACTTTGTACCAGTTTGAGCTAGAGAGAACTTTCCCTCTAGCTTCCCGCTTAATTTCCTAATAAGCTAAATTCGTGAAATCAAGGTACGAGTATGAATTGTACATGTATTTCCCAGCGATTTTGTGTACTGATGTGTGAAACTACCGTTTTAAGTAGGGAAGAAACATTTATATAGACATTCTTTCATATCTATACTGTATATCTTTTTAGATTTTTGCCACAGGTACTCTCAATCTAAATTTTTTGCTAGTACATATTCATTTTGATGACATTTGTTACCTCTTATGTTGTATACCATACCATGTATGACTAAGATAATATGCTTAGTATTATGCACTGACCAAGCTACGGCAGTTTTTTTTCTTTTTGAGTGCGAAGATGCCGGGTTTTGTTCGCGTACTCAAGTCTTTCTTTCATAGCCTTGTCTCTAGAGAACCACAATTGCGTCTAAGCGCTATATCGCGCAACCTACATGCAACGATCGCTTGCTCAAACGTAAGAATATGGAGTCAGTTAGGAGTTATAATAGATTTAACCACTGTTTATTCCATGCAATGTAAATCGATACCTGGTGTATATAACCTGTGACCTTTTGCTCTATATGCAGGCTCGAAACGCAGCTGCTGCACGTCTCAGCTAGGTCATGAAAGTCTCCACCTTCCTTGTATTTGACTGGGTCATCATAAGCCATGTGCTGGCAGCGTCCATCCTATGCTTAATCACCCCTGCATCATGTGGTGAGCGTTAATTTATAACATTTAATGTTACATGTGTGTATTAATAAACAACCTTATTCAAACAGATACGTAAACGTTGACTAAAAAGGTTATTGCATACAAATGCTATGTGGAAAACGAATCGCACATTCTTTTCAACAGAAAGGTAGCTGAGGTTTCTCTGAGGAATAAAATACTTCTGTTCTGAAAGTCAATTGTCAATGGCTTCTTTTCCTTCTGCTCTTCTGCTATTAAAAGTTTGTAAACGTTTGAAGCCACTTTTTTTTGCATCAAAGTGCAGTTTCATTTTGGATGCAATCACCAACTATGGTAGTGAAAGGTAGCATTTCAGTTAACATACAAAAGTGTAGAGTATGATCACATTTATGTTAATATTAGTCAAATGCAGATAATTATCTGAGTGAACAGAACCATCCTAAATCCCTGGCCCAAACAATGTTTAAGCCAACGAGATTTCCAACTTCTCCTTTTGAAGTTTACCATTAAGCAATAATTGAGAATGTTTTTTTTTGCATATCAATCAAATATAACTTACACAACGTTGCATGTTTGTCAATTTGAAATCTGCATGCTCGTTGAAAATGAATTCAGAGTGAAATTAATTGCTCCTCATTCGATTTACAGACACGCATATAATTACATGTTACTTGCTGTTTATACAATTCTCCTTGTGTGTATTAAATAGTGTGTAACTGAAAGTTTAAGTTGGGGTAGTCTATCGTAACGCACTACTCCAACTTATTTCTAACTGCTGGAAGATTGTCTCGTTTTAATTAAAGTTTATTACCCGGTTGGAGCAGTCATTATCAGTCATGATCCAGTGATTGGTATAATAATGAATGCATGTAATTGTGGCACGCTATGATTTAGCACCAAACCACTCAATGTAGAGCACCAAACCTAAAACATCTAGATGCATCCTCATTTAGACAAACTAAAATACCTTCATCACTCTAAGCTTCTTGCGATATTTATCACCATGATACATTGAAATCCATACCATTTTAATGATTTTGAAATCGTCTATTTGGCCCTACATTTACATTTCAGTTATTGCACTGACACCAGAGAATTCTACAGTTTGCTTGGGTTCATCTGCACAGTTTGTATGTGCTGCTAGGACTAGTGAAGTGGCAAGTGTATTTTATCTAGTGAACTCAATGACATCAACTGATGTGGCAAGTCAAGGCGTTGCAGTTTCTGCACCAATATCAATTGGGGATTGGATCTATGTGAACCTCACTCTTCCTGGCTCAGTAATGAACAATAATTCACGTATTACGTGCAAAGCTATTTTGAAAAAAGGTGGTATAGTGGAGAGTAGTGCATACCTTTCAGTTCAAGGTAATGTTCAAAGACTGTGTTGGCATTTAATGCGTATGTCATACAATTTTGTTCATTTCACACTCACAGATTATTGTAAAGTTCATAATGAGTAAAATGTTACAATTCATGTGCCTAATTTAAAATTGCGCAGGCACAATAGAAAATAGAAAAATGTGTATTGCAAACGGAGTGAAAAAGTAGTTTATCATCATTTTTTTCTTATAATGCAGTATTCATAACATTAATACGAGGGGGAGTGTTTTGTTGGATGATGATATGCACCTGTGTGTGTGTGCAGTGCATATTTATTAAATGTGACATTTTTATTTAAAAATATGATTGTGATGTACAGATGTTGTAAAGAACAGACCAACTACTAGGCGAACTTTTATCTATATTCAGGACACCCAGGGGCTCCAAACAACCCATTATCAATTCCAATCAATACTTCATCAATAATGTTGACATGGGAACCTCCTCCTGATGTGTTGATGCCATCCATTCTCTACTACATCGTGGCAATCAGGAATGGGAGTGGAGACATTTTGTATAATAAAACACTACGTGTTTCGCAGCTAATTTTCAGCACTCCAAACTCATGTGGCCAGTATGAGGCTTCTGTAACTGCCGTGTGTGGGACAGCAATTGGTGCAAATGTCCAGTTTCATTTGAAAGGAAGTAAGAGTATTTTCTACAAATTTGAGTTTGAATAATAGCAAATGTGAAATTAGGTATGAATGTCTTCTTGATTCACGGGTAGAATCATTGCATGAAAACAGATTATGGCAATTTATATCATTTTAAGTTTGAACTGAACTCAGATTTACAGCAAATGCATTTTTCAGCCCCACCCACCCCATTAAAACAGGATCACATCATGAGCAGGATTTTATATTCATCCTCGTCACAAGAAAAAGTGACTTTCAGCATTGTAAGCGTTGTTATGTACAAAGGTGAACATATGCCATGGCTGATTGTAATTTTATTACAAAAGATAATGTGATGTAATGCAATAGTTTTTAAAAATAATAAAAGGATAGAGGATAGATGCACAGGTTTACTTTAGCATTTAGCACTAAACAACTCCAGATGTTTATATTTCCTATAAATGCAATTGTACGTGGGAGACTGATAAAGGTTTGTACATTATAGTGGCAAATTTATTCATCATTTTAATCTATCTTACGCTAGCAAGGGAGATTTTACATGCTTTTCAATAAACTGAAATATTCCATCATTCAGTGGCAACCTGAATATTGCTCTTACAATATTATGGCAAGATCAGGTGAAACTGTGTTTCCTCCATTTCCTGTGGATGTGTCACAATCAAGTGGTACTCCTATCAATATAACTATCACCTTGCCTTCCAACAAGT
The DNA here is from genome assembly GCA_013339895.1 of Ephydatia muelleri. Lineage (NCBI taxonomy): Eukaryota > Metazoa > Porifera > Demospongiae > Spongillida > Spongillidae > Ephydatia > Ephydatia muelleri. The sequence continues at coordinate 5,620,677 of JABACO010000007.1, forward strand.
ACTTCAATGTAACAGTGACTGCCTACAATGCATATGGTAACACTACCATAACATTCTTTATAAGTAAGTCTCTTTTTATGCAACTAACATTTACTGTACATAATGGGATATACATTTATCTGTACTACAGGCACATTTGAACTGTATGACATTTATGTCAATTCATCAGATGTTGTTTGCAAGTTCTATCCTGGTTCATTGACAAGAGGGTGCTTGGTTTACATAACAGACACTGCAACTAATATGACCTATTGCAAAGTAGTTGCACGTTCTGCACATGTTCAGGTGAATATGTCTTTGTGCCTCTTGACTGCCAATGGTTCCCTGAATGCTGGTGTGTATTCAATAATGGCATATGATATCAAGAGTGACGGGACAGTACCATATGTGCCCGCCATCATGGGAGCCATTGTAACTATTCTTGGATCAGTTAGAACAACTGGATCATCCACTTCTGTTATGCTTTCAAGTATGTGATTAATTCTATAATATTCTGTAGTTATAGAACTCTACTGTTCAGTCCATTAAGTACTACGGTTGTACGTAGAATATTTCTCAGCACAACCACACATTTGTATCTTAACTATACTATTTCAAATGAAATTGCACCTGATTGTAAATTGAAATGCCTCGTGAAGTAGATTATGCATTGTATGCTTTTAGATAAGTCCTTACTATTGTCAGCTTTAATAGTTGAGCAAGAAATATATTACTGCACTGCTTATGACTCTCAGAGCTACATATAAATATTTCTTACAAAACTACCACTGATCTTTTATAATATTTGTAACAATTATTCAAATTAAATGAAGCTAGTCTGAAATCTTCTGAGTGGTTTAGCCATCTTGGAATGCTGCTACTGGGTAGTTTGTAATATCTTATGAGACATATGGCACTGTGATTTACCAAGCTGCAATATATATATATTTGTATTAAGATACGCCACTTTATTTGGAGACATAATGGCAAGGTATCTAAAAGTTTCAAGAACTTGTTGATATAAATCAAAATAAATAGTGTGATATTCGTTCAATGCAACTGAGACACCATTGAGCATGAGTATGACATATATTTATTGTTCTTCAGCCATGTCCACAACCCCTTCTACTACTCGATCAGGTAGGATAGTCTGAATTGTAAAACTTGTAGGGAGAATCAAATAAAATACATGTAATGTGTATAACGAATTGGTGTGTAAATAATGATGTCAATTCAAATCAGTAATGCCCTTGTAACAGACCTATGACCAAATCTACTAGGTTTTGTTTGTGCATGATGATGTCAAGTAGACAAAGGAGTAAACCAGCTTGTACACAAATCATAACTGCAGATAATACAATAAATTCCCAAAACCTTATTGTCTGCATACCGGTGATGATGCCAAGGCTGCATTTCTGCTAGGCTTTGATAAACCTAGAAACCAATAATCTCTTTGCATGTCACCGTAGATCATTTCCAGAGGGAACTTGTGCTTCCAATTATGGTCACTATGTCAGCCATCTTTTTTGGTGCCATGATAACAACTGCAACAATTATTATTTGGATGAAGAGAATTCAGTTGCTGCAGTTGCTTGCGAGGTAATGACCACAATTTGATTTTGCAACAGATGGCAGTAAATAAAGGTTTGAAATGGTGGATGTTTTGATGGAAGTGCTTGTGTGAGTCACATCCGTTTTTCATATCCATTTCACAATACTAACGGGGCTTGACTGACAATAGACCCTTCCCTTTAAAGAACTCCGGACGTGACATCACTCATTAACGTATACTTAACCCAATTCGTGAAGTACGTTGATTAGTGATGTCACGTCCGGAGTTCTTCTTAAATGGAAGGGTCTATTGCAGTGCATGATGTAGCAGACATATTTATGCAATAACATAGCACAGTGCCCCTCTCCACCCTCCACACACACAATTGGACACTGTAGTATACACCTCTTTGCTATTGTTAAATCATCCATTAGATTGGTCACTCGTAAAAAGCAAAGATTTACTACATCATTAAATGAATGTTTTAATTCCTTTCTCTGAAGAGACAACAGGATAAATGAAATGTGAGCACTTACAGTGTATCATATGCTTTCACTATGTATGTGGCTTTGCCTCTAATTTTCATAGTGCATGTAGGGCAAAATCAATTTCCTTCTAACCATGATCTGTTGTACTTCCCACCACTCACCCATAATCTCTCTGTATGATTATCGGACTAGTAATTGTATGTCACGTGCACATGATATGTGTTCTTAATAATTCTCGCCGAAATATACTGGGGTTACAAAAAAAAAAAGTCTAAACAGTTGAAGAATTTACGTAGCAGTATGCAACTAATGTATGATTGGTACAGGTACTGTGTTATAAGCTCGTTTGCTATTTACTAATTACATAATTAATATTGATGTTTTGTCAGCAGAAAATGGAGCATATGAAATGAAATGCTGGGATTTGTCCCTGTGTAGTTTATAATTATACCAATTGCTTTTCATACGCAGTATTATTCCTCTCTCTATTGCTGCACAATGTGGTTATTGTGCAGATGATATTGATTGCGGCAATAACATTCTTAATATGTGCTCCATTACGTAGAGGCAGCGCCAAGAAGAAGTGGCCGGATACTGCAAATTCCATTGATCTTGGTACGTATATGCAGCAAACTCCCGTCAGCTTATATTGCTGCATCATGGTGCCGATCGTTTCTTATTGTCAGAAATGTGCCCAGCGTATGCACAGACGAAGCACTGAATCTGGGGTTCACAGCACTTTTGATCAGCATTGCAGGCGTGTTAATAATCTCTTTGAACAGTTTAAGATTGATCCGATTTCAATTGGAAAAAGGTCTTACATTCTGTGTGTTTACGACGATAATTGTTAATGATCGAGTTTTAGAGCTCTGCATTTGGCGTGGTATTAAAAGTTTACACAGTGAAGTGGTGGCATTATTGTGGCCTGTCGGACCTGCATGCTAATCCCCGTCATTCCTACAAGTTAATGTACTGTATGCTCAATAGATTACCTTGGTAGCATGTATGGACTGCCGCGGCGTGGGGCCCTTCTGAGATGTTGATTCCTTTGCACATGCACTGTAAATAGCTCAACAAACGGCTATTAGTGGACAGGAGAGGAGTATGATTAAGGGTTTTAATAAAATGTGGTCTAAAATATCCAGACGGGACCTTTGTGACAAATTGGAGAACAAAACGTTAACTGGTGGTACACTCTCTAATTAGCATTTTGCGGCAAAATTGTGCCACACCCTTAGGCGTAGCATTTTCAATTCATAGGAACGACGACCTCTCAAACTGACTGCAGCAACAAACAACCAATGTTTTTGGGATATCAGAAAATGTGTGCGATAACACGTTGCTTTTGATATGGATTTCGCACACAGCGCGCACGTGTGTTATATGTTATACGCAAAGATTTACCGAAGACATTGAAAGCACACAAAAGCGAATACAATTCTGTACCGTTCTGAGCTGAAGATCTTTCCGTCCAGATTCTTTTTCCAATAAAGCGTCAACTAACTTCGTGAACTTAAGGTACGAAGTGTGTATTTATACCCCTATACAATTTTGTGTATAAGGGCATGGAACTATCGCTTATAGCACGGAAGAAATATTTATATGTATTCGCTGTGCTATCTTTTTAGAAACATCTACATGGTTTTAATCAGTGTCGTTTGTTACATATACCTTCTTATGTTGTACACCATGGCATGTACATGTATATGTTCTGTACCGATGATCAATTTGTCCCGTTGATCAACGGGACGCCGGTTGATCAACCGGATAACCGGTTATTCAACCGGGTACCCGGTTGCGTTATAACTATCTGGTTGTCTAACGGGATAATATAGTTTACCCGGTTGTTCAACGGGACTTACCCGGTTGTTCAATGGGTTATCCAGTTGTCTAACGGCACTTACCCGACTGTTCAACGGCCGATTGTTCGATGGGTTATCCGGTTGTAGAACGGGACAGTATTGTTTACCCGGCTGTTCAACGGGACTTACCCGCTTGTTGAACGCGACTTACCCGGCTGTTCAACAGGACTTATACCCGGTTGTTCAATGGGTGATTATTTGTGCATAAATTGCATATTGAAGTGACCATATGGAAACAAAAACTACACCCATCACCTCCCTGCCCATGAGTTATAATAATTCATGAGTGTCAATGCATAATCGAAGACCTGAAACAAATACAACGCTAAGAATGCTATCATGGTATATTCTATCAATTACCAGCACATGACTGACAGCTCCAGACAAGTTAATGTTATGGATTAATTTTGAGGGAACAGATCAGACACACAGGACTTAGGAAACAATTCTTTACAGGAGAAATATTGTATCATGGTACCTTCAGCGATGAGACGGCAAATACAATCAATAGAAATGGTTTCTGTGGTGTCTTGCTGTGGCCATGGGTTGGGAACAATGACATGTGTCCAATTTCAAAGCAGTTGATAACATGCTGCTTCATTTTTTCGTGATCAAAATATATCATGACAGGATCTTGACCAAAAGTTAGTGCAGTTGTAAATACTATTGAGAACAAGCCACAATCACTTGTATTAGCTTGTTTTTGGACATCAATGTAATGGATTACAATATCAGGTTGACAAGACTGCTAAATATCGATCGGCCACTAAAGGCCGGCATACACGGGGCGACTTCCTGCCGATTTGTCGCATGCAACTCAAATGAATATGGACAAATGTTCCGCAAACCATCAGTAAACTAAACAATTACGGAACTTTTACCCATTTTCATTCGAGTTGCATGCGACAAGTCGGCAGGAAGTCGCCCCGTGTATGCCGACCTTAACTTTTGCTCATGATGAGGCAGTTGCCCATGGTTACTATCATGCACTTTGACTGTAGATGGTCGTACACCAATGGATTGGTAGATATTGTTATCCAATTATTGTTGTTAATGTTCAATATCTGAATAAAGGGTGTTCTTTTAGGCTTCATTTGAAATGTAAAAGACAGAATAGTAGAATAGTAGACTGAAATCCATAAATAGATGGGTTTTTTCTTTAACAAGTACTGTGTTGCATTACTTAAGTCATCATCTAGCCACTGATTTGGAGACTTCAGTGCTTCTTTGTGTGATTGTGTTAAAAGAATTCCACAAATAGAAGTCCATGGTTTCACTACTTCCATTGCTGGACTTGCATCTGATACAACATTGATTGACAGCAACATAGTATCTTCAGTTTAATTTTTCTCACTTGATGTATGTTATAAACAATTACGAATTTTTGTATCAGTTTCAATACATATTTGAAAATTAATCTAAATCTGTACATTTACATGTAGGTTGTAGCTGTAGAAGTGGGTGGCACAGCAAGAAAAAATGCTTGTGCAGATCAGGAAATAGGATGTGTCTATCATTGTGCCATCCAGGTCATACATGCACAAATTGCAAGACAATAAATGAAATTAAAATTAAACTAAACATATTACTGTTATATTGAATATTCCCAACACAGGCCCCATGCACTAGCCAATAAGGTAATGCCATCTCACCTTTTTCTATATTTCTTCAGGTGGACCTCTATTTCTGCAGGCATCCAATGGTATGTCATACTGACCTCTATAAGGCTCTAAATCGCCGAACACTGACATGCCCTCCAACTCTAAACTCACACACGAACTGTGTGCATCTTCGAAACCTTTTCTTGCATCTTTAATGCAGTTTTCATATAGCTCATGTCTGCTTTCTCTCGTACGAGTCTGTGTTTCTCAATTGTTGCGAGTTGCTTTTGTCTGCCTACAAATTGATCATAAGTTGATCTTCAGTTTTTGCTTCAGAGTCCAAAATGTGAAGTGTTTTATTCTTCTCGTCTGTTTCAGACTCAGAGTTGCAGCATCTACTCACTCCGTCACATAGTTTTGAATTAGTGTTAATATCATTGCTTGTAACAACCTGAGAATGTTAAAGATAGTATGGGAACAGGAACTGTGTTGGATGACATCACTCAAAGTTGGTGAACTGTCAAACATGAACAAATTCACACACACACACACACACACACACACACACACACACACACACACACACATGCCCACACGCACACACACACACGAATCACGTCGTACAATTTGTCTATGTACTACGAGACTACACCATTTACAAAGTTGACATGCATAACTAACATAGATGTATGAACGTGGCCAGATATTGCTAAGCTTCTAATATCAGTTGGTTATCAGTAACTCCTCTGACAGTCAAATCATATTTTCCCAATGTGGGAAAATCACACATTGTCGCAATGTGTGAGCCGCTACTGTAACTGGATTGCTACCATATCCTGCTACCGTGATGCATGACACTTTGGTAAGGACCGCGTAAGATTTCCCACTTGTATAATGATAGGTTACATGGCTATAGAATTTTAAGGGAACGTATTCATTCCAGGTTTTACTTTTTTAGATAGGTCCAACTCTGATCTGTTCATATGAATGTATGTCGCCTATCAAACTGGTTTTGAAGACACGTTTATGTTTTTCTATCTGTGCGCGCGCTTGCGTGTGTGTATTTGAAGTTATCCGTGCACTTGCATTCATAGTGATGTTAGGCTACGTGGCCCAGCAGTTATTAACTGAGCCTTACCTTCACATACCCTTTGGCTCGAATGAAAACAAACTTACCTGTACACACCTCACCCTTATACATAAAGACTGGCTCTAGATGGGGCAATGGCTATGAATCCGAAGAAGCTCAAGGGCACCAGGACGAACAAAGCATCAAAAAGCATGTAACACCTCAGGTTGAGATGACCAGTGTAGGTATAGATTGATAAGGATGTACCTGGAATATCAGACTCGCTGTAAGATTCAGAATATCTAAATTTGGTGCATTAAGGGATAGGTGAGTGCCTAATCCCAACATACCACATGAACACATCTTTGTTTTGGCAATGAGCACACCATTTTCAGCTGTGTGAAGATGAAAAACATGACAGAAAAAAAGGTACAGTGTGTGGAGTGATGACCTTTTCTTATGCTCATGCATTTGCTACATGTCAATGGATATGATGGTGATTTGGTACGACAAATGTGTATGTTTCCATACAACTTGCAGCTGCAGCATTACATGTCAAAAATGGGACATTAGAAAATCTTTTATTTTGCCAACCATTCATACAGAGAACACAGATCAATTGCGTTTAGGTCTCTGCTTTTTTATTTGCAGATGGACGTTGCGGACAAATGTCTGTGGAGTACGATCAGGTGAGGCTGGCTGCCACTGGGATTTAAGCTACATGTAATGCTGCTTCTTTGTATGTGTAGGAACCATACACACTTGTGCATAGTTCCACATTTACATCAACTAATCTAAAACAGTACAGTACGTGCACAGACATTTAGCCATGTGCAAAAGAGTATTTTGTACGCATGCATGGCATTCAAATGTACGATTATATAAGTCACGAGGACTGTTGCTTACTTACCCCTATACCGGCTGGCTGTAAACATGCCCATACCACCTTCATTTGCTTGGATTTCATTTGCTGCTTGGATTTTAGTTCTGTGAGTGACGCTGTTTTATTTCGTGCAATTGCCTTTGGCTTTCTAGTGTAATATAGTTTCCTCCCGAGTTCTGACTTCTGAGCCAATGCACGGGCTGGGTTTGGCCTGAGTCCTGCCGCGGTAAGGTCTGATCGACCTGAAGAACACTTGTAATTGATGTGCAGATTCTGCAGAAGTTTCAGAAACCATCTAGAGAGATGCTGTTCCCAATCACAATATATTTGCTCTGGATGCAATTGACTTTGACGTAAATCAATATTTTGGCATTATACAAGTGCGAATTTCAACTGCATCAATGCATTCTGCTGCAGCCATGTACTGCTACCAAAGAGCTTGGGGTGGCACACAGGAGCGCGAAGGACAGCATAGAAGACGAGTTGAAGCGCTATACGCTTAACTGGCACGTTATTGACGTCATGCAATGGTGGAGCGACAATGAAGCTAACTTCCTTCACATTGCTCTGCTAACCTCGCTAAAGTACTGATTTAACCATTCCGGTGTCCAGTGCTCACTCTGGATGCTGGCAGAGTGGAAAGAGTAACGTTAAATATAAACACGATGGTTATTAAATTTAATTCGTGCTGTTAGTTTGGACCGGATATTGACCGGGACCGGCTTGAATCCAGGCGGCCAACCGTCAAACCGCCAACGTGACCGTATTGGTAAAACCAAGGACACTTAATTATTACATGGACTGGAAACCACAATAAATTCGTGTCGCCATCCTCGTTGCTCATGAATTATTAATGAACTGCATCAAGGGCTGTAGTAAGTGGATTAGAAGACTGGGATTTGATTGGGGTAGTATGTTGTTTTGTTTTGCTTTGTTTAAACCGTCGTCGCTTTCCTTTCTTCATTTTTGGCATCGCGAATTCAAACTGAGCAATATACTGAGCTAATGAACCTAGAGTTGATCATCATCATTTCCTGGTAATGTATAGAAATAAATACATGTAGGTTCAATCATCATGTCAATATAATCTGGAGTTAGAGAAACCATCCTGGTATACTGTGAAACGTTAAATAAGGCCATAACTTTTACCATTTTTGCAGAGGCCTAGCTGACAACATAACATACGCATCGTTCGATTAAAATCGTTTGCCCTTACTTTAAGAAACATCCTTTCCAATACAAACTAACATGCGAGTTGCATCATACCATTAAGCGCTGGAAACACCTTTCAAAACAAATGTCTGCTCATCGGTGTGTCCAGGAGCCTAACCAAAGTAGCGTAGCAAGGCAAACATGCACGAAGAAGCTAAGACCCGTATGTTAACGTAATCATTAAGACTTATAACGGGTTTACCTCAACTAAAGAACAGCTTTCTGTAACTGTAAGTCGCTCCAAAGCTAAGAAAACTTCACAAAAGCCTTTGTTTGTCCTAAAAGGTTGGGAACGAGGCGCAACGAGGATTGCGACAATGTATAGTTTTACGTTACTCGGTGGTTTCCAGTTTATGTAATAATTAAGTGTCCTTGGTAAAACACGGTCATAGTTCGTCCGCCAACGTGACCGTTTGGATCCAGTACGGTTAGCCGTGAACGTGACCGGATCGATAATAGCTGACAGCGGCATCACTGCTAGTGTATACAATCTGCCAATCTTCTCATCTGATATTCGTTGAAACGCTTAAGCATGTGCGGCCTAGTGTACGCAAGCTAGGCGGGTGGGGGGGGGGGGGGAAACCGCTCCATATTGAATGGCCCGACAGGCCCGTATGGGATTGGTTCATAAGCCTTAACGGTGTAGGTAGACGACCGAAACAGCCTGTACGGGTACGGCAGACGAAATGTCAGCGTGCGAACACGTGCGACAAAACGTGACTCGCATCCACAGCCGCTTCTATCGGTCCGCACACGAGAACTGCGATCGTGCAATCGACAAATTTAGGATCCTATTGAATACGGTTAGGATCACGTGCGACTGCGGGCCCGGAATCACGCATATGAACCACTGTGAGAGCTTAATGAAATGCTCTACCACACTTCTAGGAACATGCGAGTACAAAGATTGAACCTAGACAATTAGAATCACCTGCATGCATGTAAGCATAAGGAACATTTAAAACGTGCAAATGTTGGTAAATGTCTTTTTTGAGCCCGCATGTAGACAGCCTTTTAGAGTGAACCTGCTCCAGTATGCTATAAAACTCTTCCACTATTGCAAGTCTGCGAGAAGTTTTCATCATATTGCGATAATTAAAATTCTGTACAGCGAGGTGTAAATATGTAAGACTTCATGCAACGCCGTATGCGTTGAATGAAATCTTACCTGCTTTTCCTCCTTCAGACAGCTAGTATATTGATGCATCATGGTACCGACCGTTTCTTATTGCCAGAAATGTGCCCAGCGTATTCACAGACGCTGAAGTAGACAGCACCTTTGATCAGCATTACAGGCGTGCTAATGATATCTTTGAACAGTTTTCTGTGTGTTTACGACGTTAATTGTAATGATCGAGTTTTAGAGCTCTTATACCTTTGGCGTGGTGTTAAAAGGTTACACGGTGAAGCGATGGCATAATTGTGGCCTATCGAATTTGCATATTAATGCCCGTCATTAATGTACAAGTTAACGTACTGTATGCTCAAGATTATCTTGGTAGCATGTTTGGACTGCTGCGGCGGGTTGCCCTTCTGAGATGTTGATTCCTTTGCACACTGTAATAGCTCAACAAACGGATATTAGTGGACAGGAAAGGAGTATATTTAAGGGTTTTAATAAAATGTGGTCTAAAATATTCAGACGGGACCTTTGTGACAAATTGGAGAGCAAAACGTTAACTGGTGGTACACTCTCTAATTAGTATTTTGCGGCGAAATTGTGCCACACCCCCTAGGCGTAGCTTTTTTCATTCATAGGAACGACGACCCCCCAAAACTGACTGCAGCAAAAAACAACCAATGTTTTTGGTATATCAGAAAATGTGTGCGACAACGCGTTATTTAACAAAGGCTTTGATATGGATTTCGCACACAACGCGCACGTGTGTTTGATGTTATACGCAAACATCTCTTGATTGCAAGACATTGAAAGTACACAGAGAGTATTTATAATACAATTCTGTACCGTTTTGAGCTGAAGATCTTTGGCTCCAGCTTCCCTTTCCAATACTACGTCAACTAACTTCGTGAACTTAAGGTACGAAGTGTTTTATACCCTAGCGACTTTGCGTATAAGGGCATAGAACTATCGTTTATAGCACGGAAGAAACGTTCTTATATCTTCGCTGTGCTGTATATCTTTTTAGATATATCTACATGGTTTTAATCAATGTCGTCTGTTACATATACCTTCTTATGTTGTACACCATGGCACGTATGCATGGGTAATAATATTGTTAACTGATTAATATTTTGCAGGACAGATAAGAGACATCTCAACAGAACAATACAGACCTTATATAGGACAGAACAAAAAGCAGGCAAAACCAGTTTTACAATGTGGCTGTAACCTTACTGCTCCACTGGCGTCGACCATTTTAACATCAGTGGGCTACTGTATTACACAACTTTCTCCTTTAGAAAAATAAGTCCCTTATTTAAGACATAACTTCAGTATCGATCTGGGGGGTTTCTGACTCTGAGGGGGTACCTTTGGGGTGCATGCACTTCATGATTGAATAATTATCCTGCTTGGTCTCCAGCTGGCATGCCCACTGGCTGCATCTCCTGTAAATGTTCACCAGGCCCATGGTCATCCATGTCTTCGAATTTTCCATTCTCTCTGCTGAATGGTGGTTTGGAGCTGGTGGGGTATCACTGTCAGCAGTAGAAGGCTCAGACGGGCATTTTTCAGACTGCAGTCTCATGTCACCAGCACATTTCTTCAATCTGTCAAAGTGAACTACCACTCTCTTCCTGCTGTTGTGGATACTCTTAATTTTGTAGGTGCTCTCAGAGAGTCTCTTCATAACTTTATATGGACCTGACCAAGGATAATGAAACCTTTTTACATTCTTCCCTTCGCACAGCTGGATTGTGAAGCCAAACTAGCTCACCAGCTTCAAATGTGAATGTGCTTGTTCTACAATTCCCTCTGCTGTTGTTGCATGCATCCTGTTCTTTTTCTAGTCTGTTCAAATGCCATGGACACTGGCACCCCAACTCCTTTGATACAGAAGTCCCAGTACTTTTAGTGCCATACATCAGATCCATAGGCAAATGGGCGTGGCAACCATACATCAAACAGAAAGGAGTTTCACCTGTGGTGGGATGAGCGCATGTGTTATAAGCCAGACACACTTTAGGTATATAACTCTTCCCAGCTGTCATTTTCGAAGTCTGACGTGGAAGTGGTCAACATATTTACCAATGTACGGTTGACTTATTCAACCATTCCATCCCCTTGAGGATGATAAGGTGTGGTCCTGGTTTTATGATTATGCAATATCTTACATATCTAGGCAATCAAAATAGATTCAAATTGCCTCCCTTGGTCAGAGTGCAACTGCTCTGGCATGGAATAACGACAAAAGAACTCATTCACTAGTTTCTGGGCATGCAATTGTTGGTGCTTCCTGATTGGGAATACCAAAGGCCTCCATCCAGTGTGTGAAATAATAACCTATCACTAACACATAACTTAAAACCTGCTTCCCTGATCTGTGCAAATACTAATTCCATATTCTTCAAATGCTCTTCAAAAGACTCCCAAATACAACAACATCATCAAGGTAATCTAAACAACTAACCCACTGTAACCCACTTAAAACAAGATCCATTAGACTCTGGAATGGGGCTGGTGGATTGCATAGACCGAAGGGCATCACATTAAAATCAAACAGGCCTTCAAATGTACAGAAAGCAGTTTTACATCGGTCCTCAGGGTTCACTTTCACCTACCAGTAGCCACTTGTTAGGTCCAGCGTGCTGAACTATGTAGAGTTTCCAAGACTGTCCAGAGAGTCATCGATTTGTGGTAGTGGGTATGCATCTTTCCTGGTGACTGCATTTAGCTTTCGGTAGTCCACACAGAATCTCATGCTACCATCACTTTTAGTCACAAGAACTATTGGTGAAGCCCATGGGCTGTTTGATGGCTGAATGATATCATTTGCTAGCATTTCCTGTAATAATCCTTTTAGTTGTTGCTTCAGTGAGGCGCCATTTTTACGAGGCTGCTGATGCACTGATTGTGAGTCTCCAGTGTGAATTGAATGGTTCAGCTTCTTTGTACAACCCAGATCATTGTTTGTGGAGAAATATCTGAATACTGTTTCAGCAGCTTAAAAAACCTTTTTTTAATCTGCTTCAGTCATTCCCACATGATGGCAACCCTTAACAATATTCTGCAGCTCTTGTTCTCCTATTGTTGATAGATTTCTTTCTTGTTGTTCTGATTCAGTGGCCACTGCTGAATCAAAAACACACAATTATATGACCCTTGTAAACAGTGATTTCTTTGCCAGACATGCTTGGGAAACCCTGCATGCACTTCCTGGGCGCTGCACTACTGCACAAGCAACCAATATTTCTGACTTAGGAGCCCTACAGTCTTCAACTACCCAGGTACCTTCAGTGTCTATGTCTATTGTATTCACCATAATTTCCAACTCACTGAATGCAGGCACTTTGATGGTGCTGTGTATTTGGACTTTTGAATGCTGGATGAGATCTGGAGAATTCTCTTTTTCCTTCACAGTGAGTGTCAACCATTTTTCATCAACCTCCAGTTGTCTCTTTTCCAAATCAATGGTACATTTATTGACATTCAAAAAATCGAGCCCCATTCCTTTCACAGATAGCACATCCACTATCACAGATCTAACCTTAAAATTGTGTTTAGTCTGAAGATCAAGAACAAGTTCCAAACAAGCAGCTCCAAGAACTCTATAAGCGGCGAACTTTCTGCCCCTACCAAGCTTTCTCCACCCCACGGTTCAATATGACAGTTGCGTTTTGCACAAATGTTTTCCCACACATCCTTACGTAACAGGTTGACCGAGGCTCCAGTGTCTAATAAGAGATGCACACTAATACCTTCAACACGGCCTACTATCCTGAGAGTATCAGCAATATTAGTAGAAAAATATTTTTGTTACCTTCTGAGCCTTTTATTTTACCCCCTATCGCCAGGCTCACTGCGTCGAGGGTCGGCCTTTTCCCTGCTGCTTGACGTAAGTGTTCCGTCTTTGTATGCACTCCCGAGAACGATGGCCCAGTTTTCCGCAATTCCCAACAAGTGAACTGCCGGTCCTGCTGTCTCGAAATTGCTCTCCTAATCCCCCGCGTACCAAATTCTCTCCAGGCATTCTGACAGCTTCTTCATTGTCGCCAACATAGTTTCCTGGCTCTTCTGTACAACTGCCACTAGCTCGTCACGTGACCCTTTCTCTTCGACATGAGCCACCTCACGGCGGTTTGAACGCGTGGAAAGTAGGCCCTCCGCCCCGAAAATTTGAAATGGTTTAAGTGCCCCATAGCAACGAACATGACAACCGATGTCCTTTAGAACCAGCTATGTTACTAAGTTCGTAAAACGCATTAACACCTAAAAGCCATACTAGAAGTGACAAACACCTCTGACCTTTATTTTAAGCATAAATCACGTGGCCTGACGTTTGTTGACTGTCAGCTCTGGCGCTTCGAAGCAATTAACTTTCAAGCGGTGATCGCCGACCTCGTGTGTTCAAACGACGATAACGACGCTCAGGAACCAAAATAGAACAGACCCAAACTATCACGGTAAGGTTAATAGAATGTTCTATCTGTTTTTGGCACAAGCTAACGGTGACGCATTTTCTGAAGTAGTTTTCAAGCCTTTAGAAAATCCGCCATTTTGGCGTCTTTTGGGGGTTGGAACTATTGCAAGTATTTATTATCAGAATGTTATCTCGCATTTCTCCTGGTATTAAATACTTGAAAGTGAGCTGCATCACGTAGCTATATATTCTTTACTCTCTTAGCTGGAGGAGGGATGGCAGCTATCAGTTGTGATTCAATGCTAAATAGATGTTCTTTAACTATGCACAGCAGATTGGAGCAAATACCAAGCCAAGTCTATTAAACTTGGCATGAATCAATTCAGCCCCCTGTTCTCCCAAAAGATCGAAGCCATCATGGTAGGTATTTGCCCACTGTACTGCATGATCCTCCAGGAGATGCATTTGAATGGAGACTGTTGCTTCAGGATATGGTAAAAGGCCATGAACTCTTGAATAGCCT
>JABACO010000007.1:5636385-5747812 GCA_013339895.1 Ephydatia muelleri
GGAGAGAGAGAGGAGAGAGGATAGGAGAGAGAGAGGGAGAGAGAGAGGGAGAGAGAGAGGGAGAGGAGAGAGAGGGAGAGAGAGAGGGAGAGAGAGAGGGAGAGAGAGAGAGAGAGAGAGAGAGAGGGAGAGAGGGAAAAGAGGAGAGAGAGAGAGAGAGAGAGAGAGAGAGGTGTGTGAGAGAGAGAGAGAGGGAGAGGGGAGAGAGAGAGAGGGGGGGAGAGAGAGAGAGAGAGAGGGAAGAGATGGCAACCACATTACACATCACACAATTGTCAGGTGAATATCCATAGATCTACAGTCACAAAAAAACAACTGACCCAGCTGATGTGTAGGAGGCAATAAATACACTTGACCCCATACTCTATCTCCTGGTGGACACAAACTACAAACACATGTACTAGAATCACAGATCAACCATCGGCAGCACTCGCCTCTGCTTTTGAATTTCGTTAGTGCTCTTGATTTAAAGCAGTTGATCATTATTTTGCAAGGCATTTTATTTTATGACCACGTGCATTGACCAGGACTGTGAATTGTGTGTCTGATTCTTAGCCTGCTGCATGCCTTTAGCCCTTTAGCACTTCCGGCTGGCCCGAAAGGATGTTTATGTGGTAAGCAATGATAAGCAACTTGCGGGCAGACTGTATTTCCCCTGTGAGATAGGTCGTACACACACGCACTCACACAAACACATAACACACACATTTACACACCCACACCCACATATACACACTCACACACAAACACACACACACACACAAACACACACAAACACACACACACACACACACACCCACACACACCCACACACCTACCTGCTCTGTACCATCCAAATGACATCTTCTGTGACGCAGGCCGTCTGGCAATCCATATGGCAAACAGGCTGATGAGAAAAGCTGCAAAGTCCGACAACATGTGTGCAGCATCAGTGAGAATGGCAAGGCTGTTGGACAGAAGGCCACCTGCAGGATATGGTAAGGTCTGCAATTAACGCACACGATACCTTATACTGAATGATGTGTACATATGTAAGTCAACCAAGGGTTAGCATGCATCCACATACCAGTGTTTACAACTAGATTTGGGGTCAATACCCCTCATTTGACAAAGCAGATGGACAGCACCTCTCAGATTTTGATGCAACTTCCCATATATAGTTGCCTTCATACAAGAAGACATTTGACCATTTTACTTTTATAACCTTAATGGTTTAGGAGATACGCATTGCAGAACAATTAACCACGTTACTGATAAGTTCAACTTTGAAATGCCATATCTTTATCCCCACTTTGAACAAATCGTGCTTCCTTATCCACTTTTGGATAAGGAAGCACGATTTGTAGAAGTGAATTTTCTTCACCCACAACTACCAGCAAAATCACATGTTTACCCACGGCACCAGGACATAATGGAGATTGATCCATCAGATATACTTACACTGGTGAGTCCCTCAACAGCTACAGGACGGACTTACTCTTTAACGAGCCAGGAAATCATGGCAGCAACACGCGCACTTGAGGCAAGAACATCCACTTAGTGTTAAAGTAGGCATCTATTATTAAATGCATAGTGTACACACGCCATGTCCATCCACATGATAGTGTAAACAGTTTACATTATAGTTTTGATTGCTGAGGTTGGAATGTTATGTAACCCACTTAGCCACACTTGTTGTTAAATCCACTCAAAATGGCAGTTGCACATAAAACCATTTGAGGTTCTCAGGGGTTATTCATAATCAACATTTTATTTTGCAAAAACACTAAGTTCAATGTTGTATCCACACTGGTAAAACAAAAGTGGTGATTATAAACCTTCTTCATTCAGTATTTGTGAAATCTCTGTTATAAACTGATTTATTGTTTAACCCTTTGAATTCCCTCCCAAAATGCATATCATATATTGATTGTAAATCCTAAGATCTTGGATTTGATGTCAAACATGCAACTATGTTCAAAGTGGGGATAAAGATAAAGCATTTCAAAGTTGAACTTATCAGTAACGTGGTTAATTGTTCAGCAATGCATATCTTCTAAACCATTAAGGTTATTAAAGTAGCTTTGTCAAATGAGGTGTATTGACCCTTTGCGTAACCAATGTGGTGCATGCAAAATACAAAACTGCTGTCGAACTGTACTGGCACAATGACTACAGAATATTAATTTATTTTTCACATGCAGAAACGAATGAATAATTTCAGCTCGCAACTTTGATGGGATAGATAATGTTCGAGTGAGGGTCATGTGCTCAGATGAGTGAGGGTCATGTGTTCAGGTGAGTGAGGGTCATGTGCTCAGGTGAGTGAGAGTCATGTGCTCAGGTAGATGATGTCGTCTCTTACAAATAGAAATGGAGTGTTATTTCTACATGTACCGAGATATTCTATCTTCTAGTAACATATTAGCGTCACGAATAATTATCGTATAGGAAATTTATGCTTTACTTGTGTAGTTGTAATGGCAAACAGACATCTCTGGAATTATGGCCAGCAACAGATGACTAATGCCCTGAACACAATTTTATTAATGACATTCCAAAAAATTATTGACACCTACATGTATTTTTCATTTTGTTACACTGATTCAGATATACTAAAATACATAATTTTGTTACTCTGAAGTCGAATCGTTTGGGAACCTCAAGGTGTGAAAACATTGACCACAAATGAAAACAATCCTGAATATCTCCAAGTGCATTGCAAGTACAGCTGCAATATGTTTACCACATGAGAGGCTACAGTTTGTTAAATGGGTGTGGCTCCACACTTGTTATGTATAACGTTTTTATGTTTCTTAACTGCTATTTAAATTACATCACTTTGTTTTGATCCCCCTTTTAACTGAAGAGTACACAATGTTCTTTAGGTCTTCCAAGTTTGAAGATGGCACAAAAAGCCATTCTAATGGCATAATGCATTGAAGTGAGTGTGTCCTGAGCTCAAGAGCTGCAAAGAAATCTTACAAAGGCGATAATTTCATGCTATTTAAATGTCTATGTAAACAAAACACCACATCCGCACTGTGTTCAAGCTAAACTATCTTATATATTATATACAGTGTCTCAGAGTGCTCTGGAGCGCTCTGGAGCAGAAATGGATAATATAATCAGATGCAGTGTTTTGTTTACATAGACGCTTCGTACCATGAAAGTATTGCCTACCTACAGTACATGTACAGGTGGAGCGACCCCCCCCTTCCTTCGAAGCAAGTTTACCAAATATATTCAGTTGTATATGCAATGCACATTGAGAATTCAGGATTGTTTATGTTTGTGGTCAATGTTTGCACACCTTGTGGTTCCCAAATGATTCGACTTTGGAGTTTAAAAATTAATATTTATGTATATCTGAATCAGTGCAACTAACTTGCAAAAAATTGAAACATAGGTGTCAATAATTGTGTTGATTTGACTTGGAATGACCCAAATGTACTGCTACATGATACCAACCTTCACAATAATACAATTGTGTTCAGAGTAGGGCATGTTGCTGGTCATAATTTCAGAGATGTCTGTTTGTCGTTACTACTGTATGCTTCATGGGTACACAGGTAAAGTGGAAATTTCCTAACAGGATATTATTCGTGGCGCTAATATTTTACTAGAAGACAGAATATCTCGGTACATGTAGAAATGACGCTCCATCTCTATTTGTAAGAGGCGACATCATCTACCTGAGCACATGACCCTCACTTGTCCATTATCTATCCCATCAAAGCTTTATTAGTGCAACAAACCTACAAAAATTGAAACATAGGTGTCGTGACTTGGAATGACCCACGCATGCATATGTGCAACCTGGGTAGCTAGTTACCCAAAACTAAAATGCAAGCTGAACAGAGTGGGTGTGAGAGTGGGCACGGCTGACCTACGACCTCTGCAATCATGAACACCAGTGCTATCCCACATGCTATCCAAAGCTTGTTCTGGGCATTTCTGCTGGTTGCATCAGAGGGGGAGTCCTTGACGTGACAGTCACAGTGATCAGACTGGATGGAGAACAAACATGAATACAGCATCCTCCAACAAAGATCGTCATGCTTGGGAATCAGCATGCTCCTGGGTTTTGTCCAGCTCCTTTTGTAAGAGCACATGCATTCCCTTCACTCCCCAGTACCCCTCCCCCTGTCCCCCTCTCTTTGGTAAGAGCATGTGCATTCCCTTCACTCCCCAGTACCCCTCCCCCTGTCCCCCCTCTCTTTGGTAAGAGCACGTGCATTCCCTTCACTCTCCAGTACCCCTCCCCCTGTCCCCCTCTCTCTGGTAAGAGCACGTGCATTCCCTTCATCCCCGAGTACCCCTCCCCCCGTCCCTCTCTCGTTGGTAATCTTGCTTCGAAGGACGGGTGTGGGTGAGCGCGGGTCGCTCATACGTGTACTGTAGGTATCGTTCGAAACGCAGGATGCAAACGTCTCCCGAATGAGGTACACTGTACATCGCTAGCGATTCAAATTACGACAATTAACCAACTGAAAGGTGTTAAACCGCTCGTATTATGTATCGACCTGCGATACGATGTGATACGCCCCCCCCCCCCCCCCCCCCCCCCCCCCATATGGTGCAATCGATTTGTCTTCTCCCTTCTTTGCGAGGTTTTATATAATTTTTTTCCGCTCAGACCGAACTCCACGACCCTTACCAGCAGCAGCTGAGATGACCGCATGGGCTGCACACCACTGTGTTGGGTCGTGAGGCTCGCTCTTGGTTGACCACTCCCATAGCCGCCGGCGCTCACCTTCAACTCGCACGAATCGTCGGCTGTTCTAGTCCGCGTCGCATTCCCGCCACCAGGAACAAGTTTCGTCTTCTCGTCACTCGACATGAACGACGATCGAAGGCGTGATCACTTTGTTATAATGTTTATGCAAGCAATTTTATACTACGTGACGTCATCGTTACTGTGTTCTGTAACCACACAATAATCTATTTATGCTGGCTTCTCTGTGCAAAGGACTGATTTTGCTTATATCTTTAGTACTGATTTCTGCAAGCGTTGTATGATGACGATTCCCCCCCACTCCCCCCCCCCCGCCCCCGTCTTAAAAAAACAAAACAAAAGTCTCAAAGCGTCTCCATACAACATCCGACAAGTTAAAGCATCGCAACCAGCAAATGGTTAGGGTAGATGTAGTAAGCAATGTTCCACTTCACATGGCAAATGGGAGGAGACCAAGATGGAGCCCAAGTAAATGGTGGTCGACTGAAAGTCCAGAGCAAGCACTACCAAAACCAAAGCAAAGCTGACACATCAAAGTCGTGACAGGCAGCATCACACTTTGCCGGAGGGGATGGCTTTGGGTGACCCTTGACTCAGCACAACAGTAGCTGAGGCCACCCACTCATGAGGTACATTCTTGCCCACTACAGACAACCACAAGAGACAGTAAATTCTGAGCACGTGCAGATGACCTCATGTGGGCCCCTCCCCATGTCGTGTCTGGACAGCAAGACTAAACACTCACACATTGTATACATTTTTAACATGGCAAATACACTTAACAATTGCCAGTACAGTGTCACACGACACTTAGTAAAACCCAGAGGTTCTCTTATGGTTCTCTATAGTGGGCAGGAATGTGTAGGCTGACAAGAGGTCAAGGCGAAATACAGCTTAGATATGTCATAGATTTATGCATATGCACTCAGTATATAATCTAGTGATGTGTATCGTACAAGAGTGCCTGTCAGTGTGTGTTCAGAGGTTGTAGTGACATAACTTCCTGACACAGACACACTTCCATGCATGTGACTATATTCATGTACCAAAAATAACAAGGTGCTCACCAAATAGAACGCGTCATGCTCTCTTAGAGCGACAAAAACCGATGAGGTTACCGTTACAGGTATATGTACTGTTGTATCGATAAACCTTTATCTACGAAAGCCGGTTCGTGCGCGGTTCTACTCTACTTTAACTACGGTTCTGGTTATAATTTTGCTACCGCTGGCGACCATACGTACCTGTTGTGATGACAATGACGACACGTCAGTGGGAGAAGCGCTGCCGTATTCATTCGAGTGACACGTTCCATAGCTGCCCGGGGCCCCATCCAGCTCGTGGCATTCGCACTGGTCAATATCGGATGAGTCTGTCGTTTTTGTACTTAAGAGGCGTGGTAGGCCTAGAAGTCGCGTTTTCTCGGTAGTATTCGACATGACAGTCGCTCCAGCTCGTACTATTTATTAGTGCTGTGTGCGTAACGTTGGTATTAGTGCTGTGTGCACCGTGTTTAGTGCAGTGTGCAAAAAATACAGTGCACGTTTGATAATGCTAGGTTATGAATCTCATTAGTAACTACAGTATATTCGTCGAACATTATGTCATCCAAGCATCCTTGGTGGTACACGATACAGGGATTGCCGATTATATGCAATGTGCTGCTCCATATATTCGTTGGCGAGTGTGCAGAGGCTAAACAGCAGCTCTCTATAGCTCCGTGAAAATTGTTACATTTCCCTTTTCGCAACTGCAAATGTAAATACAATGTCAGATAGAGTTATTTATATAGGCAACTAAAGAAAAAGCACCTGCCTTAAAATGTTTTAATATACTTGCAATACACCAGTGTAGCAAACATTATTGGACCAATTTTAAAACTACGCGGCATCATAGAAACATCAATAAATGAACCCAATACAGTTTCTGCACCAGCACCAATAGGGGATTGAATCCACTATGTGAACCTCATTCTTCCTGGCTCAGTTAATGAGCACCAATTCTCACCAATGTTACACGAAAAGCTATTTTGTTTAAATGGAACCATTTTGGACACTTTCGGTCCAAGTGTTGTGTTCAATTTTGGTTAGGAGATTCGTCCTTGTATGATTTGGTGTTTTGTGCACTCACTTTTAAATGAAGTACATAAAGGTTAAAAATTCATGTATTGCAATAGCTCATAAGATGAGTATTAAATCTATATCCACATACCACGTTGGTTTCGAATACAATGTCGAACACTAAAGCTAAGCGGGGCTGAGAATCGAAAATCTAAGTTGCAACGTCAACTGCATTCAAGTGCGCAATCTGTTGATGTTGTTTGACAAGTATCTTGTGGACCAGGAGTTGGGACTTTGTAAGCGCAAATGGTCCGTATGTTCACCAATTGATCGTCCTGATATACTCTTTGCATCGGCACTAATCAGTTGTGATGAAGAGCTATTTTCCGCTTGATAAAAATTGGTTGCACACTTCCAATTACTAGTTGCACCTGCGAGAGAAGCTTACGCCTTCTGAGAAACTGGCTACGGTCCTCTATGACCTGTAGACGGCTAGCACTTATGAATATTCATTACGCACATCCACGACACAGCGGTGAAGATCTTTCTCAAGATGCACCCAAGAAGAATAGAACAATCAAATCTACTTATGGAGTAGGGATAGTTTCGCAACCTAACCATACTGTGATTAATTTATTTGCTCAATTGTTGCATGCCTAATAGATTAGTCAGAGCCACTCCCCCCATGGTGCGCCCCTCTGTTTGATTGGTCCCCCCCCCCCCCCCCCCCCCCCCTTTGGAAAACCTAGGGACGCCACTGGTTATCAATTCCAATCAAAATAGACGCTTCCCTTTAAGAAGAACTCCGTCACCAATCAACGTACTTCACGAATTGGGTGAAATAGTAGCCATCCAGCTGTGTGGACCTCTAAATGATGTTATGGCATCCATCTACTGTTGTCTCAGCCTCACCCTCATGAGGCAGAATGCCAGGGCAATTATGCCCAGATTTGTCTTTCCAGCCTGCTTCTTATGTATTGCTGTGAGCGCATTAATATACCATATAATTATGAAGAATTTTTATTATTAAAGTTCTGAACAATAGTTATGAATGCCATACTTTGATTTGTTAAATTGCCAATAGAATTATTTCATGGCAATTAAAAGTGTGTCTATGATAACCTGACCACTGCGTGGCTATCTAAAATAAGTTGCCATGGTTTGATTTCTAAGGTAGCAGCACAGTAGTACAATGTTTCATATGTACAGCTACAGTTTCTGATGGGCCGATGGAATAACAGCAACGCTGCTGACCTTATGTCTCATGGAAAGTTCTCATTGGTTCTCATTGGTGGACTTCATCTGATCATCGGTCATGTATTTACATCATGCATGTTGTATTGAGACAGTTGCTATGTACTGGTTGCATGCTGTCATCTGAATTCATATCCAACTAGGAAGTGATCGTGCAGAGTAGCCAGCATGTACTGAAACAGATTGTATTTACAGTAGCAATAGGAGAGTCAGGATACTGCATCTGGACCCTACTGCATGTATGAAGTTTGACTAACATGCAGTAGATAGCAACACAACAGTGGGAAACAATTGCAATGCACAAAAAAGGTACTGTACTATAAGCACATGTACATGTAATAAAGTATGCGTGTGTACAGCTTCACAATGTTTAGGTCACAATTACTAGGAAATGAGTGTGCTTGTAAAAATCCACAACACCCACTCATTGCTAGTTAAAAATTGCGTCTTCCTATGTGAATTTGCATATTAATGTACACAGACCCAAAATGGATTTTAGCCACAACTTGTGAGTGAATTCTACAGGGACCTTCAGAAATGTTTGTTCCTGTGCTATCTAAGTGGGGCAGACAAACCACTACAAGAGGTAGGAAGGGAAAATTTTTCTTTTAAGCACGTGACCTTCAATATTCAGATGGGTCCTTTTTGATGAACTGGAGATGATCTGAGACCTGCCTTAGAACGGGTCCAATCGCTTGTTTGAGGTGCATTGCCTATCTGTCTGAGCATGCCCAAAGATGAAATTATAGAAATGTGGGTAGTACTAGTATGATGTGAGGAGCAAGTAATGTTTCCCCATTACTCCTCAGCTTGCATCCAAATTGTTGTTTCAGGTACATTAGAGGCTGTGCATGAAGAGCATATCAAAATGTTTTTGGAGTCTATGGGTTCACTGTCCCCTTGCTAAATAGTTCAATTGTGAATAAATAAAATAAATAAGATTAAGGAAGAAACAAAAAATACAGTGACAGACTTGCTGCAATAAAAAAGGGCAGTACGAATTTACAAATACAGGCACTTGTGTTATTAGATAAGTGTTGTCAGTGGTGCACTATCATCAAAGTCCAAATCACTTCTCCATTTCATGTGTGAGTCTTGTACACTTAAGCTTACAGCTCCTATGGTGGTAAAGGCCAATCTAGGCTTTTTCCCATTTAGATGAAAGAGCAGTGGCCATGTGTTTATGATATTTTCTGCTTCATGGTGAAGGAGGCCATCAACCGAAGTGATGTATGGAGTGAAAGTACCTCTTCTGTCTCTTACAGTTTTCCAAGGTAGTTTCCATTTCTCTAGTGCTGCAAACTCAAGACTGCTCCAGGTGTTTGATAACTATTAGATGGGACGTCAGTGCCCATGACACGGACATCGAACAGAGCCCCCACATGAGGTTGCCAAACACCACTGAAGCCTAAATCAAGTCTCAGACCCGGCCCGGGTCATCTGATGACTGGTTCCATTTTGAACAATAGGTGCTCTGATAACTTCAGGCCACACTTGTCTGACGATATCACCATGGTAATCACAGATCTCATTGCGCTGCAAGATCACAAGCCTGCCTGTCTTACAGTCAAGTTGAAGTGTGAAAGAGACTCAAAGCCATCACACATAGCTGGTAGACTTGGTGGTTGTCTTAAATAGCGAAGAGCTAACCATCTCTTAACTGAGTTGGCGCTAGATCAAAGTGGATTGGGAGTAAAGTTTGCCAGTTAGATGTTTTCCATTTATTTCCTCATGATTGATTGCTAGTTGCCTGCAAGGGGAGAATGAGGAAAGGGCTGTGTCTAGTTCCTGCCTTGATGCCTCATCAAAACGTGTCTCGTGATTTGCATCTAGGTGATGAGCAGCATTGAACTCGGTAATCCCATTTATGGCTTCTATCACTACTTAAATTTTTTTTGTATATGCATGTATCTTGATTCAGCATCAATCATTAAACATTAAAATATGATTAAGCTGTTAGAATTGAGGTTCTGGATTACACTAGAAAAGCTTAAGATTGCACTAGCATTCCATCTTGATTCTACTGCTGGTCACATATGGGAGAAAAGCGAACACTGGCTAGAATCACTGATAGTGGGTCGCTCAATGCCAATATTCGTGGTTACCGTTACGAAGCGGATCAAAGCATCAAACTTGTTACATAGCTTTCTAGGTAAATATTCGCATAGAAGCCCTTCTACATTATTTCACCTTTCGGAAATACAAGTAGATGAAGTAGCTATTTAGCAAGATTGCGTTTAATTACATCCATTGTTATAATTCACTGATATAGACATGGCCGCCGTATTGAGAGATCTGTAAAGTTACAAATTAGAGAACTTGGAGATGAACTGGAGCTTCTGCATTACATGTATTTGCCAGGAAAACACACAGGAAGCCTTAAAATGCCCTTTATTAAGCCCTGGATTAAGCGTTGACAAGGGAAATAGTTTTTGGCAATCTAAAGCAGTTTCGTGACATAGACGCTCTACCAACTAAACTGTATTTTGGGAACGAGGTGAGTGCAGACAAATGTCCTGCCCATTGTGCATCTTGGCACGAATCATGTCACTTAAAGTACAACAATTCTAAGCTAATGAAGGCAAAAAAAATGGATTGTACTGTCTAGTGACATGATCACCACCTACAATTCTACTTAGAAATTGAGCATCATTTAGTTCTGTAATCATTGCCGCACATTACTGTCAGCATCAAGCGTCAAGATTTGATGGAGTTCACCTTCTTGTTCCCCTTTCTCGCAGAATAAACACTTCTAAATGTTAAACGCCTGTCGCTTAATTATTCGCTTGATGCTGACAGTAATGTGCGGGCAATGATTACAGAACTAAATGATGCTCAATTTCTAAGTGTTATGTTTGGTGAATTGTAGGTGGTGATCTGATTGCAATGGAAGTGAAGTATCATCTGAAATGCATGGTTCATCTACGAAATTGATATCGCAGTCTTGTCAGGAAGTCAGATAAAAGAAATTCACTAGCCCTATTTTCTAAACCACAACCAAAAGGTACATCAAAACAAGGCCAAGGGAGCTTATCAAAGACTGAAACAGATGGTGGGAAAGCCTGTATTTCGTGTGCAAAGAACTCGATTAAGTCAATTTCCCAACTTTGCATAGAGATGTACAGTTTGTCAAAAAGTGCTACATTGTTTTGAAGTACCCTAATTGTTTCGCCCTGCACAAAATATGATCTACTTAAATGCATTGAACAATCAGAGGACCTTGAACCACCTGCTACCTATGAGTGCAAAATCTTAGATGGTGCTGTCATTGTCCACTGCCTTCCAGCAACAGCAGGTGTTGTCACATACAACAATAATGCAGACAATGTATTCATATCCTTATCTGGAGAAGCTGATGCAAGGTACTGCCAGATTGGATATTGTTTGGGATACATATATTGCAGACAGCTTGAAAGAGTCTACTCATGAGAAACGAGGAAAGGGTGTCCGTAGAAAGGTGTCGGGGGAAACAAAGCTGCCAGGTAACTGGATAGACTTTCTTCGTGACACAAAGAACAAGAAAGAATTGTTTGCTTTCCTGACCTCCAAAATTGCAGGGATCGTATGGCCACAAAATGAATCTGTCTATATTACGTCAGGTCAATATGTAGAATCCCTTAACTCTAACAGTCCCATGTCAGCCTGCAATCATGACACTCGGATTGTGGTCCAAGTATTGCATGCACTTGAACAGGGGATGAAGTCAGTTTTGGTTCGTACTGTGGACATAGATGTCATTGTCATCTTAGTAGGTGTGTATGGTAAGTTGGCTACTATTCAACCTTCAGCAGTCATCTGGGTAGCATTTGGGACAGGCAAAAACCACACTCTTTACAGCATTGTTAACATTTGTACCAGCCTTGGGCACTGTAAATCACAAGCTCGGCCTGTGTTCCATGCATCCACAGGTTGTGGCAGTACATCATTCAGAGGTAAAGGCAAGAAGTCAGCCTGGAATGCATGGTAGGCCTGTGATGAGGTTACAGAAACATTCATAAACTGGGCTTGCAACTCATTTGAGGTTCTCAATGTCGACTCTCAAATGCTGGAGAGACTAACAGTTTTGATATATGACAAAACCAGCCAGCATAATTTTGTAAATGAAGTTAGAAAGGAATCATTCTGCCCGAAAAGTCCATCCGTGGATAGATTGCCACCTACACAAGATGCGTTGCTTCAACACTCTCGGCGAGCAGTTTACCAAGCTGGAACGTGGACTATTTCTATGCAGGCACAAGCTATTCATTCTTGATCAAAATAAACAGCGTCGCTGAAAAATGCTCTTAGTCGATTGCACCATTGATTAATTATTTGCCCATACATTTACTGAGAAATGCAGTGCAAAATTCAGTTCCCATAATCATGGGAACTGAATCATGCTAAGTAACTGCAAAACTGGCTTATAAATTATTTCCGCAAACACATACAAATTGTTCTTTTACACTGATCGAGTTATTGCGTAGGATTCATGCCGCGTGTTGTTTATCATACTAATGCATGATCCTCAACGTGCCATCAACAACAAATCAAGTTTTCAACATCCGATGTTTTGCGATTTAGCCGATACCCATCATTGTACTGATACTATAATTTCATACACTGTAACAGCGCACTCTCGTCACTGCATGTAAGCGATCTGTTGCAAATTTATAAACTTTGTAAACTTTTTTAAACGTGCTTTCAAAAACATTTTCCTTTATATAATTATAATTATTATATATGGGACAGTTTCCGTGAAAATTGTCCCACGGTTAAAAATGCATCGCGTTTGAATCGCTATAACTTCCCAACGGATAACGCTATTGACTTCTTACTTTCAACGCTTCATACAACACCATTGCACTAAGAAGTGTTGAAAATAGGAAGTCGATAGCGTTATCCGTCGGGAAGTTATAGCGATTCAAACGCGATGCATTTTATAACATTTTAACCGTGGGGCAATTTTCGCGGAAACTCATATCTCTTGATTACAATGCACCCAGTGTCATCGTAAGCGCACTATAGAGTAGGTATTTTTAATACGATTCTGTACCATTTTGAGCTGAAGAGAACTTTCCCTCTAGCTTCCCGCTTTAATTTCCTATACGGTGTCAATAAACTAAATTCGTGAAATCAAGGTATGAGTATGAATTGTACATGTATTCACCAGCGATTTTATGTACTGATGAGCAAAACTACCGTTTTAAATAGGGAAGAAACATTTATATAGATATTCTTTCATATGTATACTGCATATATCTTTATAGATTTTTGCCATAGGTACTCTCATTGCTAGTACAAATTTTGATGAGATTTGTTACCTTCTTATGTTGTATACCACCATGTGTAACTAAGATAATATGCTTAGTATTAGGCACTGACCAAGCTACGGCAGTTTATTTCTTTTTTGAGTGCGAAGATGCCCGGCTTTGTTCGCGTACTCAAGTCTTTCATTCATAGCCTTGTCTCTAGAGAACCACAATTGCGTCTAAGCGCTCTATCGCGCAACCTACATGCAACATCGCTTGCTCAAACGTAAGAATATGAAGTCAGTTAGGTGAAAATAGATTTAATCCCTGTTTATTCCGTGCCGTTTAAAAAAGTGCCAGCGGGAGGGATTCTAAGTGCCAGTGGGGGGGGGGGGGGGGGGGGGGGATTCTAAGTGCCAGTGGGAGGGATTCTAAGTACCAGTGGGGGGGATTCTAAGTGCCAGTGGGAGGGATTCTAAGTGCCAGTGGGAGGGATTCTAAGTGCCAGCGGGAGGGATTCTAAGTGCCAGTGGGGGGGATTCTAAGTGCCAGTGGGAGGGATTCTAAGTGCCAGTGGGGGGGATTCTAAGTGCCAGTGGGGGGGATTCTAAGTGCCAGTGGGAGGGATTCTAAGTACCAGTGGGGGGGATTCTAAGTGCCAGTGGGAGGGATTCTAAGTGCCAGAGGGGGGATTCTAAGTGCCAGTGGGGGGGATTCTAAGTGCCAGTGGGGGGGATTCTAAGTGCCAGTGGGGGGGATTCTAAGTGCCAGTGGGGGGGATTCTAAGTGCCAGAGGGAGGGATTCTAAGTGCCAGTGGGAGGGATTCTAAGTGCCAGTGGGAGGGATTCTAAGTGCCAGTGGGGGGGATTCTAAGTGCCAGTGGGGGGGATTCTAAGTGCCAGTGGGGGGATTCTAAGTACCAGTGGGGGGGATTCTAAGTGCCAGTGGGGGGGATTCTAAGTGCCAGTGGGAGGGATGGTGTGTACTTGAGCGGTCTTTGCGGACCAACCGACCCGTAGAAATCTGTAAGCGAGTAATATAATGATCAGCACACATAGGGGAGTATATACATATATCGCTCATAAATAGCCCACTTTTTTTTTTAACCCCAGAATAAGGCAGGAGTTTCTATGAATAATTTCAGTATTTTAGAATGGAGATACACGCAAAGAAAGTCGAAGAGCGATGCACAGTGTGTGGCCGCTTCTTAGGCTATATACCAGGGCTGCATATGACACAGGGTGTTTTCATGAAGCTGTTCAGGCTGCTGGAGGCCACTTGCCACCAGTTTGACTTGCAGCTGGCGTACACATACCAGGAAGAAAGCAGCAGCTCATCCTCATTCACAAAGTACGCTGATAAGGACAGCCTTGTTATGGATATCCTTATCAGGCATGCCCTGGAGAGGAGGCAGTCTGTGGAGAAAATGGTAAGGATTAAACAAACACTGATTTAAATGATTTTAACACCCTAACACAGGAATTGGAAATTGCTAAGACCAGTTTGCCCTTCAAGATGGTCCATTTGTGAAGGGATTGGATGAAACCCTCCAATCCTTCAAGGTACAGCGGCAGCAATACTTTGGTGGTGTGTTTGTTGGTAACCACATCCACAAGACACTACAGGTTAGAATCATCTAAGTTCAGTTCAGTTGTTACAACTCATACACTATTTAGCCAGCAAACATCAAGCGTTTGTGCACCTCCATGGTAGAGGTTGCAACAACTAAGTGCCCTACACTAATAACACCAGCAACGGAGGCATGCATGAAGTTTACAAATATCTTCACCCTGCTAGGCCAGTAGTCTCGTACCCAGACCCATGTTTTCACAGCAGCGGATGTATTACATCACCGCTACGTGAAAAGTACCCGCAGCTGTGGGAATCAGGGTCTGGGTACGAGACTACTAGGCCAGGGCCACCAAATAAATGATAATAATTTCATTGAAGAGGAACAATGCAAGAAGCTAGACGTGCATGCATGTACAAGTACATGTATGAAATAACTGCAACTGTACATAATCCAATAGAAACTATAACGGCCCAGCTCATGGAGCACTTTAGGAGTTCCTTCCCAGACTGCTCTATAACATTAAAAATGCACATGCTGGAAGAACATACAGTGCCATGGGCAAAAAGAACATACGTTGGATTTGGTCTTCTGAGGGAGCAAGGAGCAGAATCCATCCATGCCAGGTTTAACTCCTTGCAACGTACGTACCATTCGGTACATGACCAGTCGAAAGACTGTCCTTGATTATGAAGGAGCACCGGCTACAAGCAGATAATCGAATCAGTTAGTACCTTCTGTTATCTCTAAGATTTAGCTTGAATCAAAACATTCTACGGGTCGGGAACGTGGAAAACTTACTTCAAAGTGGACAGGTACGTCGAGGGTTACCCGCTTTCAGGAGCCATAACTTGCCGTAGCGTCAAAACTGTGACACGAGAAACGCAATGTATGTAGAAAGATGATGCTTCTTTTGTTTCGAAGTTTTTAATGGCGCTGGAATTTTTGTACAGGAGGCTCACGTTTCTTGGCTCTGGTTGTCTAGGACGTTGCTAAGGGAATACGTAGTCATTTCAATATTTCGGGTTATAAACCTACTGTCCACAAATGTATGGCCGCAAACACCCGTGGGGTGGAGTCTAGTCGGGTTTTCTTACCTTAATTTTTATTTCCTGTGCTCGTGCTGAGAAAGAAGCACCACGACTTGCCTCAAGGATTGATACATATGTTTACACACAAACTCACACGTGTGTGCACGATGGTGGCGCCTACCTGCAACTAGACCTGATAAAACGATACAGATTGATGATGCTCGCACATAAAACGTCACGTACATGTAGACAGAGATAATATCTATATATTATCTCTGATGTAGACCTACCATGTTCTGCGTGATGCGCGATAATTGAAGAAAGCCATAACAGTACTGAATAACATACCGGTACAGGGTAGTCATTTACTACAACAGGAATTCTCGGTACGTTGTACGCTTAGGCTAAAGACAAAGTCATCTCAAACAGACCCTGCATGCTCGTTGCGAGAGTGCGTTCGATCCGAATCAATTAGCAGCCAAACGTGAGACCTCCAACTTCTGCTTCATCTTCCTGGCCTGTTTACAAGAGCTTGGCGCTTCCATTGTTGTGAAATCTGAACCTGCGGCAGCAGGTTCAATATAGGATTGATTGAGGATTGATGAATGTCATTAAAAAAAACTTCACTCGCGTGTGGAGGGACAACGGAGAAACGGTTTAGAAGAACGGCAATAGCACCAATATCTTCGGAATTCACCTGCGCGTTATCCTTTAAGGTCATATAGACACCTAGAAAGAGAAGTACCTCATGCGGTAGCAAGTTCTATATAGGAATTGGTATGAAGTTAATGCAGAAGTTTATTTGGTTTATTATTGTTCAATGAAGTTATTTGTACAGCTTGCACGCGGCCCAATGTTTTGTGGACACTAGGTTCGTTTTCCGAAAAATTGAAATGATGATGTCATGCCCTTAACAACGACCTTGACAACCGAAGACCTTTGGAACGTGAGCTCACTCAAAAACAGTGATGAAATAAACGCCATTTTAACACCCTACAAGGAAAGGAACACCTTTTTTCTATTTGTGTTGCAAACCACGAGGCGTAGTGAACTTGCTACGGCAAGCTACGGGCCTTGAAAGCGGGTTAGTCTTAGCGTACCTCTTCGATACAGAAGCGATTCTCCACGCCTGCGACAATAGGAAATGAGAAATAAAGGTTGGTTCGTAAAGGGAACTAAAGGTACTAATAGATATTTGTAATGGTTTGTAGCCACAGTTTTTTTTTGACAGTGATCAAACATATACTAAAAGTAAGTACTCTATACCGGTCAGCGCGTGTCAGTCTTCATATGCATTAATTCCCACTGCTTAATTAACTTCTATTTCCTCCAGTGTTTGTTCTGGACTAGTGGAAGCCAGTCTTTTCAGGACCCTTGACGCCATCTTCACCTCCACTTTGGTAGGTAGAGTACTGCACTCATGCGTATCAAAGTCACCTGCCTTAACATCCCTCTTGCACCTCTCACATTTCACCATTATGTCCTTCAATAGTGTCTGGACCAAGGGTGGCGCTGGCTTGAGCTGTTGTGGTTGTATTGGTGACTGCATGAAGCAGCAAGGGCACTTCACCTCACTGCAGTTAAAGAGCATGAACCAATGGACTAAACAATATGTACAAACCAGTGCTCTACATAATAGCTCCAGAGGTTGGCACAGTATATTTAAGCAGATAGGACATTGCAATTGTTCTATGATAGCAGGGTTGTTCATGTTCGAAAGTGTCTGGTGATACAGTGAGTACAGTCTTGGTGGGCTATCTTCCTAATTTCGGAAATGATTTAATGAGGGCTGTTTTTTGCTGGACGGCCTGTTGTGGGAGTGAGATTCACATGTATGGCTTGTGGTGATCTGGGATTGCAGATCTGAATGAAGATAAATATAGGTACACATGTATTAACTTGTTTAGACATGTAAGTAATATCACAAACCTGGCATTCCTCAGCAGTGTGTTTCTTCCACTCATAAGGAATTGAACTAACAGTGTAGTGAGAGTGCTGGCATTGTGCTAGAATGCTTCCATCCATAACTTGTTTGCATCGATAACAGAATTTTAGTGGGTGAATATTGACAGCATCATTGTGAGTATCCATACCAAATACTGAATGTAAATCTGCTGAAAACTCTGTGCATTGGTATGACTGCCTTGCTTTCTTATCCCTAGGTGCCACAAGAAAGCGACCACACACCCTGCATCGCTCCTGAACTTTGTTTACATGTACGTGTTCCATTCAAACCGCACCTATTATTCATAAAATACACACGCCGTGTAAGATGTTAAAAAAAAACTGTGGCTGGTTCTAATTGTTTTAAATATGTCTTTTGATCTGTCCTGTTGATGTTTATAACTTACTTACCGAAAACCTATTGTCGCCGTCTGTGCTACGCACGATCAAAGTACCCCCTCTCAGATACCGCCTCTATCACATGGACGTATAAAAAGGATGCGCGGCTATTAGAGCAATGTTGTGCGTCGTGCGCATAGGTAATTTTATTAACTGCGGTGGTAGGGTGTACGAAAGAACAAATTAGCTCAAAGCGATGACTTGAAAAAAGCATGAAATGTGGATCACAAAGAGCTCATTGAGTAATTTTTTTTTAAAAAAGCATTCTAAGGTATACCGTAATGTCCAATTATCTGAATTGTGTCCAGCCTGTCCAGCCGCAAACAGGAGTGTGCAGTACGAAATTTATTTGGTGTTCCTAGATACTTTGGCTAGTGAAGTTAAATCCCCTTCGCGTAATCAAAAGAAGAGATCTAAGCAACGAGCGGAATACCTTCAAAAGCAAGGCGATATTTTATCACAAGAGAACAAGGCTAAAGCCCGAGCGCGCTACAAGGCCGATCCCGAAAAGAAGAAGGCCTCTGTACGCGACAGCTACAAGGCCGATCCCGAAAACAAGAAGGCCTCTGTACGCGACAGCTACAAGGCCGATTCCGAAAAGAAGAAGGCCTCTGCACGCGACAGCTACAAGGCCGATCCCGAAAATAAGAAGGCCTCTGTACGCGACAGCTACAACGCAGATATTGAATCTAAGCAATCTGCTAAAAGGCAGCGATATCAAGAGGACGTCGAGGAGAACCGCGCTGCTAAAAGGCAGAAATACGAGGACAATTCAGCTGCCATTAAGGCATCTGAAAGGAATCGGTATTGGTATGACCCCGCTGTCCGATTGGCTAAACGTGCTGCCGAGAGGAAGCGGTATCGCAGGGGTCACCGAACTACCACTACCACCCAAAGGTATGTGATGGCATGTTGTATTGCACTAGCATTAAAAAGCTATAGGAAGATGTGCATGCAACATATGTACAGCACGGATCTGCACAAAACCATTCACTTCACATGTAAAGCATGCATGGTGACCCAACTGTTGTGTACAGTCCTTTGTGACCTGTCTATTGAATATTGGGGTGTCATTCTTATAATCTGATGTACAAAAAGGCTTCCTTATCTGATGTACAAATGACACAATGGCAGCCCGCCTGCAACTGTGTAAGAATTTAATTGCATTTGCTAGGGTTAACACTGAAAATTACTGCAACCATATCCTTCTCCCATATAGCTACTCCTTGTATGAACCCAAATCTCATGCACTAATGGAGTATAATGGTGGTCTTGAAAAAGCTATTCTTAGGGATAGTGAGCTTCTAAGTGAAGTAAATGATGCCTTTTGTAAGTCTCATCCATTGCTAGCTCAAAAGGTTGTTACAAGATCTGCCCGTGCAGCAGTAAGTAAGATTGGTGCAGATGCATTAGTTTCTAAAGCACTGAGTGTACGAAGAGCAAAAGCAGGGTCATTGCTAAAAACTATCCGGGAAGTTAATGCATTGAAATTAGAAGAAAATGATATTTTAGTTGGGCATGGGTATCATACTGCTGGCTCTGAACCTTACTTTTTTATTAATTCGTACACGTACACAAAACGACTTGGGGCCATTCCAGTAGACCTCAATGATAGGTGTGTAGTGGCAGAGGAGATAGGGGACAGAGATAAGGATACCATGCGCCCCTTGAAATGGAAATGTACTAATGAGTGTCGCAAGCTCACTAGTGAAGAAGTAGAATTAGTGGTGAGGACAAAGTCATTGTTCCAAATGTCCATTGAAGACCTTCGAGCTGGGCTTGATGATCTTGATTCAGGGTGTAGTCATATTCATACTGATATCACTTTGAAATTACATTCTGGGTTTATTGAACAGCTTGGGCATCCTATTTATTGTGAGCTTCCAGAATGCTCTAGTCCATTGCGAATTATTAGGGCAGCTACACCTCACTTT
This sequence comes from Ephydatia muelleri, assembly GCA_013339895.1. NCBI lineage: Eukaryota > Metazoa > Porifera > Demospongiae > Spongillida > Spongillidae > Ephydatia > Ephydatia muelleri. Next base: position 5,656,524 of record JABACO010000007.1, read on the forward strand.
CCTGTGTTAAAGACTTTCACTAGGCTACTTTATAAAGCTCGCAAATGCCACATGACCATTTTAGCTATTGATTCAGCACTTTCTTGTGGAAATATAGATGAGCTTATACCTTTTCTGGGCTTGAAGGCGAAGTTTTCAGATTTGTTTAGTGAGGATGGAGTTGAGCATGCCGTAGTTAGTGAAGACCATTCATCATCTGGTCTAGGCTGCATTGAGAGAGACTTGAAAGTTACGCATGCTGACCTTATAGCTGAGCTACAATCCAAGTTCAATGACGATGCAGAGTTTGCATGCTGTAGCTGTGAACGATTATGCCAGCGCAAACAAGTGTCTCGTGTAAACTTCAGCCTTGACAAATATAAAACAGATGCCTGGCAAAGAACAAAAGCCCTTGTTTTGCAGAATGGTGTCACTGAACAACTCCTATACATTTGTCAGTACTGCCGACCATTTCTAAACAAGAATACTATACCAGCTAGATGTGTTCTTAATGGGCTTGTCACTGAACCTACACCACCGGAACTGAAGTCGCTAAATGCTCTCTGTAAACAACTGATTCAGAGAGCAAAGGCTTTTCAGATCATTGTGCGGCTTGGAACATATTTAGGTAAAGTGCCAGCATAGAACGCACTGCAAGCCTGCAGAGGTTGCATGTTCTTTCTGCCACTTCCACTAAATAAAACATGGGACACTTTATCTGAAGTTGAACTTTGTAGAACTGACCTTCTTGTGGCTTTGCCAGACCCTCAGCTGTACATAATTGTAAACGGTGTTCCAACTAAGGATAAAATTGTATGGCAAACACTAGTGGATGTAAATGCAGTAAAGTTAGCCATTCAAAAACTCAAAGAAATAAATTGGCTTTATAAAAATGTAGATGATACATCATTAGATGAAGCAGCTAAAAACATTGTTGAAGTAATGGACAAAGCTTCTAGCATAATGTTAGAAAAAGCATCAACTGATGATGTGGCTGCGTTACAGGCGTACACTATTCGATCCCTTGACCAACAAGGGTCAATAAAAACGGATGTTGAGCAGTACAAGATGCAAAGTGTTAAAGACTGCCCTATTGAAAGCAGACAGAGACATCTTGACGTGATGTGCTTTCCAACACTCTTTCCCTCTGGGCAGTTTGGTGAATTCCACCCTCGAGACATGCACTTATCAGCATCAGAGTATGCTAAATCTCAGCTGCTCAACAAAGATTCTAGGTTTAGAAAAGATCCACAATATGTTTTCTTTCTACTGTGGCAGCAAGAGATGCGGCAGATTGCTGCAGGCATTTACAATGTTCTTAAAACTACATCTAAGGGTAAAGTGCCTGTGCATGAATTCCTTTCCAGAGTTTCAAATTCTGATGAAGGTGTAGCAGCAAATCTTTCCACCGTATTTCAATCTGTGTGTGGGACTAAGCAGTACTGGTTCCATAAAAGTAGTGAATTGAAATGCATGCTGAGAGAGTATGGATCGCCCACTCTTTTTATTACTTTTAGCTGTGCAGAGTACAACTCTACTCACATATACCGGGTGTCCACGAAAGAACGCAATGCTTTTGAACGGGAATAACATTTGATAGATTGCGTTCTTTCGTGGACACCCGGTATAGGTACCTAAGAAAGGTCAATGACCATCCTCCTAGCTATCCCATATCTAAGCTTTGCATTGAAGATCCTGTTTCAGTGTCCAGATAATTCTCTGCAAATTTTCATGATTTTTTTAACACTGTTCTACTAAAAGGATCTGTGCTGGGGGTAGTTGAGCATTTCTTTTGGAAAAAAGAATATCAGATGCGGGGAGCCCCTCATTATCACGCATTACTGTGAATTCGAGGAGCACCAGTGATTGGGAAGAGTGATCCAAAAGAGGTTCTTGCATGGATCCAAGAATGCAAAATCCCTGATGCTGCCCTCAACCCTGAACTCCACGCATTTGTCACTAAATATCAAATGCATAAATGTACCAACTATTGCAAACGCAGGCAAAAGCTCAAAAGTGGTTTTATTACTAAATGCAGGTTTAGTTTTCCACGTGACATGACTGAGCATGCAGTGCTAAACCCAGTGGAGGAATGCCTCAAGTCGAGGAAAATTTTTTATCTCCTTCCTCGTGCTGCACAGGAATGTAGAGTCAATGATTACAATCCACTACTGCTTCTGCTGTGGCAGGCCAATATGGACATACAGTTCACTGCCGAATCTTCAATAACTTTAGCTCATTATGTAACAGGGTACGTAACCAAAGCAGAGAAGAGTAACATGTAGGAAGTGTGGCAAGAGGTCAATTCAAACAGCAGTATTTACAGCAAGCTTTGGTCCTTTGGTGTTCGGAGCTTACGTTCCAGAGAGTGTGGCCTCTATGAAGCCAGCGACCTCTTACTTGGAGACCACCTCACCGAGAAATCAGTGACTGTGAAATGGGTCGATGCTGCAATGCCTCAAAAACGAAAGCGCAGGCTAAAGAGCCATAAAAAGCTTGTTGAAGTTAAAAAGCTTGATCCCAGTTCCACAGATATTTTAGAGGGGAGCATGGTTGACATATTTTACCCTGCTAGGCCAAAAGAATTGGAAAATGTGTGTCTGTATGATTTTGTACAGTGGTACGAGTATCGTGGAGCTAGCAGTGATGGCACTAGGGTTTACCAGAAGTTAAAAAAGCCTCTTCTTCCAAATCACAAGCTGTTTGATCCCTCGAATGAGAACCAGAGAGAGGACTATTACTATTCTCTCATGGTACTATTCATTCCGTTTCGAAATGAATGTGACCTGATGAAAGAAGGGGAAACAGCTGAGGTTGCTTTTAACCTTCACATTGGTAGCAATGTGAATCTGTCAGAACACCACGAAAAACTGCAGGCATTACTGAAAGCGCAGACTGCAGTGAAGAAGATCAATGAAGCAGGAGAGGAGGAGGGGGTTGCTGCACCTCCTGCAGAAGAAGATGCTTTCTTCCATGGTGAAGCTAAGGCAGCGATGGAAGACGTGTTCCATCTGAATGAGTTACACACTGAGACGGTTGAAGATCGTGTTGCTAAGCTCAATGCAGATCAACTGAGAATCTTCACTAACATCAATGACCATCTTTGCCACCAACAACTGCATGAGAATGGCAAATGCTCCTGTACTAAACATAAGCCCTTGTGTATGTTCATAAGTGGTGTGGGTGGTACAGGGAAATCCTTCCTAATTCATACGATCCGAGGAAAGGTTAACAAACTTTGGAAGGATAACAAAGAATCTATAAGGTGTGCACTTGCAGCCCCTACGGGATTGGCTGCATTTAACATAGATGGTGTGACTGTACATAGATTATTTCAGCTACCAATAGAGCATGATTCTAAGACATCCACGTACTGGTCACTTCCCAAAGAATCACTTAAAGTATTACGGAGTGGTTTCACGCATGTGAAGTTGATCATCATTGATGAGGTTAGCATGCTATCAAGCCTCACCCTAGCTTACATTCATTTGAGGCTTGAAGAGTTGTTTGGAGGCGATCAATGGTTTGGGTCCATGAATGTCCTGTTCTTTGGCGATTTACTGCAGCTCCCTCCTGTAAATGGTTCTATGGTGTTCCAAAACATTTCCAATAAAATCATTGCCGCAAGGCTAGGCTGTGTGACAGCAGTAAACATATGGAGGGAATCTGTAGTTAATGATGAATTGACCATTAATGAAAGACAAAAACAGGACCCAGAGTTTGGTCAGTTGTTAAATGAAGTCAGGGTGAATTGTATATCTGCCAAAACTGTTGCAGTGTTACTCAATGCTGTTATAAAATGCACAGCTGTTGAAAAATTCCAAGAACTATTAGGCCAAAGTTTGTCCCCTGTGTGTCTGTTTGCTACAAGAAAATCTTGTGACCAATTTAACGCAGAGATGCTTTCCAAAGGCAGGTTCACAAATAGTACACATGCCCTGCATAGACGAGTTTGATGAAACAGCAGGGAAGCAGGTTCACAAATAGTAAACATGCCCTGCATAGATGAGTTTGATGAAACAGCAGGGAAGGTGAAGTGGACTAAAAGAGCATCATCTGAACTAGAAAAGTTAAATAAAGATTGTAATATGATTGCTGGTCTAGAGGCAGAGCTAAAACTGGCTGTAGGTGTTCGAGTTATGCTAAGACGGAATCTAGATACCAGTGAAGGGTTGGTCAATGGGGCACTTGGTACTGTTTCTGCAATCTGCAAGGACTGCATTCAGGTTACATTTGATCACACTCCTAAATTGCAGTTTGAAATTGAACGTGTTCGTAGTAGGTTTCAAGTATTACGCCGTTTCTATGTGTACAGAAAACAGTTTCCTTTAATATTGGCCTTTGCAGTTACTATCCATAAGTGTCAAGGCTTATCATTAGACTGTGCAATTGTGGGCCTTTCTAGCGATATATTTGCAACAGGAATGGCCTATGTTGCCATGTCACGTGTGAGAACGCTAGCTGGTCTGTATCTCTTAGCATTTGATCCTAAATCGATCAAAGTCAGCAGGGAGTGTACTGAAGAAGTAAACAGGTTACGTAAACTATTTAGATGTGACATTCCATGTATAGAGCTGTCTGCAGTACCTAAACCAATAAAGAGTAGCCCTAAGCGTACTGGTCTGACATGCCTCCCCAACCTAGTACATTAACCAAAGAGCAGGCTAAATCCACTGTTTGTAATCCTATAAAATTTAAGACATCAGAAGTGGGAAAAAATGTGAAGGGCGGCCACTAAAGCAGAGTGCACCCAGTTCATCTACTATAGATCTTACTGTGGGTGATGTAAGGGTGCTTCCGGCAGAGAGAGAAACCACTTGGACAAATCTCAGATACTACCAAACAGATGAAGTGTGGCAACGTGAGAAGTGTGCACAATTGGGCCTTACATTTCACAATGCAAATAATTTAGAAATTGGTGGCCCCAATGTATTTTTAAATCGCCCTAACACTGAAAGAATAGAGAGCAATTGGCGATGGCAATTGTCTCTTCAGATGTTTCTCACCAATAATAACTGGTTCACCTGGTCAGCATTATGCAGTGAGAATGTGCATTATTAGGCACATGCGACACATATCGCACCTTCTAATAGCATCAACAATCACTAACGTGGGGGGTGATATTGAGGCATATATAGCTACCACACAAATGGATCAGATGGTAGCTATGGTACGGATAATGAAATGCTGACACTGTCACACCTACTGTTGTGTAATGTATACTCTTTTAATGCTATGGATTTAAATTGGTCGTACCTAGCAGACCCTGGTCAGATTGATCCAAACATTCCTCTAAATGTAGAAAGAAAATCAATGTATATTTACTGGAGAGATGGAAATCATTTTGATGTTGTAACCTCACAGTTGCCATAGAGATCACTGTGTCCATTTTTGTGAACCATGTGAAGTGCATTGTAGCGGTCCATTCCCTATTAGTGGTGGTGTACACATTGCTGACAAATGTCTCGTTGCTATGCTTGTCTGCTTCAAATTCTAACACTGAGTCCTTTGTCCAAAATCCGAATGTTGTGATTGGACTTGTCTATCTGACCAATTAAGGCTGTAATACAGCCAATTTATGTGGTGCATGCATGTATTTGTGTATTCTGTGTATTTTGTGTATGATTAAAGGCTCAGATTTTTAAATTTAATTGTGCAGCAAGTGGCTACAGACAGTTGCCTTGCATTGTGTATAGCACCAGTTCATGCAAGTAATGACAATTCCTTCTGTCAGATGATGTTAGATTGGTGGCATGTTGAGACATTTGTGACCTAAATTATACATGTAGGGGGTAAATGCATGTGCCTCAATGCCGAAGTAGGCTACAATGAGTGAGCCGGGGCTCATGATACCCCCCCACCTCTGAGTGGATAATACATATATCTCTGCAAACCAACAGAGATATATGGGGGACCTACTCCCATGGCCAATGTAAATATTATGTACATATACAAGAATGTCTGGAATAAGACATTATTGGAGGGGAGGTCTTTCCCATGGCCAATGTACATATACAAGAATGTATCCCATGTAAACATTGTTAACACCTTTTAATTTGGAGCATGAACAGAACTTCCAGCACAATGGAATAAGGAGGGGAGGTCTTTCCCATGGCCAATGTACATATACAACAATGGACATCATTGGAGAGGGAGGTCTTTCCCATTTACACAAACATTGCACACACACACACACACACACACACACACACACACACACACACACACACACACACACACACACAGCCACTCCCCCCTTATCTGTGAGATCATGAATATGTATACTGATCGATGTAACCGATGAAATTGGACCAATAGAATTGTAGCACAGTCGGCACACATGTAAAGGCTTTTCATGTATAAAAGCGACTCACCTGCCAAATAGTGCACTTTGCTTGCTGAGAAAGAAAAAGGTAAAAACTAAATCCTTGCACTTTGAATTGTTTCTATACTCTCTGTCATGTTGATTCAGATGGAATATGCAAGATTTTTTCAAGAGGACTCGGAGGACGAAGTACATCCTCCAACTCCTCTTCCATTTACACAGCCACCGCCCCCGCCACCACTGCTAGAAGCAGTGCTGCCCCCCCTATCGTACACCACCAGCAGTAGCAGCAGCACTGTCCCCACCGCCAGCAGCAACAGAGCTGCCCCCGCCGCTACCAGCACCAGCCCCACCACCGGCACCGATACCAGTGCCCCCACCACCACTTCGCCTGCTGCCCCCCTGGCCGCTGCCACCACCACCCACATGGCTCCCATGGCCACAACGAGGCCGCCGCGGGAATAGGAGAGGGTGGAAACGAGGACAAGGCCGAACAATTAATAATATAAACAACTCGTATACTTATCATTATTTTTAACCTCCCTCCCTCTTTTCGTAAATTAAAATCAATTTGTGACCACTTATAAAGACGCCAGAGGAAAAAACTTATGAAAAAAGTAAATAAAAACATTCTCTAACGAGAAAGTTGTTGGTATATAGGATTGACCAATGGTGGTGTAAAAAGCAAGACTGACAGAAATTTGACTGGAAAATTGAAATAGGCCTATATTTAGCCCACACTCAGGCATGTACTGTTATAACGTTAGTGTGCTAAATATAGGCCTATTTCAATTTTCCAGTCAAATTTCTGTCAGTCTTGTTTCCGTGCTTTTTACACCACCATTGGTCAATCCTATATACCAACAACTTTCTCGTTAGAGAATGTTTTTATTTACTTAATTGTCCAATTACATGTACACGTACGAAAAATCACGTTTGGTTGCTAACTGCTTCGGATTGAACGCACGCTCGCAACACGCAAGGTCTGTTTGAGATGGCATTGTGTTTAGCGTAGTCTATATTGCAGTCTGTGTGACTACTACATCATCAATCTGTATCAGCTATCAGACTCACACTAAGTCTAGTTACGTTGCAGGTAGAGGCGATGGTCCTCTCTCTTTTGTTTGTATTCGCACATGCACACACGTGTGAGTTGTGTGTAAACATATGTATCAATCCTTGAGGCAAGTCGTGGTGCTTCTTTCTCAGCACGAACCCAGGAAAGTTATGGAATAAAGATTAAGGTAAGAAAACCCTACTAGACTCCACCCATGCAACAGATAAAGGAGTGACCTTTAGAAAAGTTAGGTAATAGGACGTGACTACTTCCACAGTTGATTTAACACTTCGTTATCTATACCACCTAGCTTTAACAATTCAATTATGGTACCCCAAAAATGCAATGAATATCTGTAATTTTCCACTGTTCAGAGCTGTTACTTTCCACTGTTCCGAGCCGGGAGTGTACAATAAAATGCAGTGAAGTAATGATCACCTGTTTGGCACCGTGGCCGTACCGGTAATGCACAGCGCGCATGCGCAATTTATCTCACGGGCTATCTCACTCCAGCTCCCAGTTAAACTTTGCCTCCCGCCTAGGAAGGTGTGCAGGTTGGCATCTCAGTGATAACACAGTGATCGCGCCTTCGATCGTCGTTCATGTCAAGTGAAGAGAAGGCGAAACTTGTTCCAGGTGGCGGGAATGCGACGCGGAATGGAACAGCCGACAATTCGTGCGATGCTAGAGAGTTGGAGGTGAGCGCCGGCGGCTATGGGAGTGGTCAACCAAGAGCGACACAACACAGTGGTGTGCAGCCCATGCGGTCATCTCAGCTGCTGCTGGTAAGGTTTGTGGAGTTCGGTCTGAGCGGAAATAATTAAAAAAATAAAATTGGGAGAAGACAAATCGATTGCACCATATAGGGGGGGGGGGGGGGGGGGGGGGGGGGGGCGTATCACATCGTCGATGCATAATACGATTGGAAACAAGTCACGTGAGCTATAATTTCTACGAGCGGGCGATGTTATCTGGCGCTAATCGCACCTTTAAGGTGTTATAAGGGGCGGACGAAGGGGGAGGAATTCTGCTTGGTACAGTGACCAGTTATATTAAGTATAGTGGGATTGATAGCGGGGTATTGTTTTAAGCGAAATTTGGTAACATGTCACTTATGATGCTTTAAAGTGCTTTTATTGGAGTCCACATTTTTGTGGGGTAGCCGCTTCTCAACTATTGGTGCGTGCGATTCGTAAAGCAGCTTATGTCTATAAATAGTTTTACAGAGATGGGAGGAAGAAAATTTCGAATGGAGCGCCATCGAAAGAATGAAGAGCGAAAGACAGCACCATCGATGATCGTATCTGTTCCCCGAAATGCTGTGAAGGAATAAAAAGAAGGGGTGAAGGAATAAAAAGAAGGGGGGAAAAATGTACTGAGAGTGGATTCGAACCGTCCGCATATTATCTCTGGTATAGAATAGTAGCTGCACCCGAAGCCTTAAAAGTCAATGGTAGCATTGTCCGCGTTGTGGCTTCGTTTATCCCTCTATATATTATCTCTGATAATACGAGCGGTTTAACACCTTTCAGTTGGTTAATTATCGTAATTTAATTTGTTTGAATCGCTAGCGATGTACAAGTGCACATCACTCAACTGATTTGCATCCTGCGTTTCGAACGATACCTCGTATGAGCGACCCACCCACACCCGTCCTTCGATACAAGACTACCAACGAGAGAGGGACGGGGGGAGGGGTACTCGGGGATGAAGGGAATGCACGTGCTCTTACCAGAGAGAGGGGGACAGGGGGAGGGGTACTGGGGAGTGAAGGGAATGCACGTGCTCTTACCAGAGAGAGGGGGATAAGGGGAGGGGTACTGGGACAATCCTAGCCAAGTGTACGCAAGTTTCTGTATGACTCACTCCAATTTCCCTGAAATGTAAGATGATGGGATCAAAAACCTACAATTAGTCCAAGTTGCAGTAAAGGGTGAACTTTTGGTAGGTGATAATCTCCCAAACGACTTGACCTGGGAAAGTGACCTTTTGCATAAAGCAATGTCTCATGACCCCATAGCTATAAAATACATTTCAGGGAAATTGGAGTGAGTCATACAGAAACTTGCGTACACTTGGCTAGGATTGTCCCAGTACCCCTTCCCCTATCCCCCTCTCTCTGGTAAAAGCACGTGCATTCCCTTCACTCCCCAGTACCCCTCCCCCTGTCCCCCTCTCTCTGGTAAGAGCACGTGCATTCCCTTCATCCCCGAGTACCCCTCCCCCCGTCCCTCTCTAGCAGTACAAAAACAAGGTTGGACTATTGTCAAATGCACCCATTTCCCCTTGTTGTGCCTCAGCCCAAAGTCAGCCCAATCCGAAATCTATTACATATGCTCCTCCTGCAAAAAATATTATACGTGAATTTTTTGGTGTAATTTGGTTTGGGGCAACGGTTGTTACTAAATTATACAGAAGAAAAAGAGGCAGAATTATATTCACAGATATGAAACTTGTAATTTACAGTATTACTTTAGTTACTCTACTAAACCAGGTTTATTTTGATGCCAAAAAAGTAGTTGTAGGATGATGGGATCAAAAACCTACAATTAGTCCAAGTTGCAGTAAAGGGTGAACTTTTGGTAGGTGATAATCTCCCAAACGACTTGACCTGGGAAAGTGACCTTTTGCATAAAGCAATGTCTCATGACCCCATAGCTATAAAATACATTTCAGGGAAATTGGAGTGAGTCATACAGAAACTTGCGTACACTTGGCTAGGATTGTCCCAGTACCCCCTTCCCCTATCCCCCTCTCTCTGGTAAAAGCACGTGCATTCCCTTCACTCCCCAGTACCCCTCCCCCTGTCCCCCTCTCTCTGGTAAGAGCACGTGCATTCCCTTCATCCCCGAGTACCCCTCCCCCCGTCCCTCTCTAGCAGTACAAAAACAAGGTTGGACTATTGTCAAATGCACCCATTTCCCCTTGTTGTGCCTCAGCCCAAAGTCAGCCCAATCCGAAATCTATTACATATGCTCCTCCTGCAAAAAATATTATACGTGAATTTTTTGGTGTAATTTGGTTTGGGGCAACGGTTGTTACTAAATTATACAGAAGAAAAAGAGGCAGAATTATATTCACAGATATGAAACTTGTAATTTACAGTATTACTTTAGTTACTCTACTAAACCAGGTTTATTTTGATGCCAAAAAAGTAGTTGTAGGATGATGGGATCAAAAACCTACAATTAGTCCAAGTTGCAGTAAAGGGTGAACTTTTGGTAGGTGATAATCTCCCAAACGACTTGACCTGGGAAAGTGACCTTTTGCATAAAGCAATGTCTCATGACCCCATAGCTATAAAATACAACTACTTTTTTGGGCATCAAAATAAACCTGGTTTAGTAGAGTAACTAAAGTAATACTGTAAATTACAAGTTTCATATCTGTGAATATAATTCTGCCTCTTTTTCTTCTGTATAATTTAGTAACAACCGTTGCCCCAAACCAAATTACACCAAAAAATTCACGTATAATATTTTTTGCAGGAGGAGCATATGTAATAGATTTCGGATTGGGCTGACTTTGGGCTGAGGCACAACAAGGGGAAATGGGTGCATTTGACAATAGTCCAACCTTGTTTTGGTACTGCTAGTGGCTGCTACAATGTAAACAGTTTATGTAGAGTATCTAAACTGTGATTATATGAATTTCATTTATGTACCACACTAATCCAAGTATATACAGTAATTGTACTCTATTCATGTAGATGGCTGGCTATGCAGGGCTTTTGTTGCAGTGTCCATTTCCTTGTCTGTGAGAATATATGTTTGTCCAGTGTATGTCTTTGGATTTAAAGGTCACTAATTCGAACTGTCAAAACATCAGCTGGGTCAGGATAGGAGAAAGACTTGCTTGGTCCACGAGGATGGAGGAAGGTTACAGTTACCTCCTGTAATCCAGGATCTGTCTTCAAAACATAGCCAACCCACCAAGCGCTGTCATACACCACTGCCACGTAGCCTTTAGCGTCTTGAATGCTCACAGAGCTGCATGCATATAGACAATGTGTCTACAGTCTCAGTGCGGCAAACACTGCTTGTACTGTACTCCTTCACCTGTAGGCTATAATGCATTCCCTCGGACGCATATCGGCAAATGTTGAAAATCCTATTTTCTTGTCAGGGTGCCTTTCTACGAAGAGCTGGTAACTTGGTTTCTCGCCTTATGCTAGATTGCATATCGATGGTACAAAGGTCCATGTCCAAAAGAGGCTTCTTTTGAGCAACCTAAAGGAAGCTTACCAGCTCTTCATAGAAAGGCACCCTGACAAGAAAATAGGATTTTCAACATTTGCCAATATGCGTCCGAGGGAATGCATTATAGCCGGTGCAAGTGGAACTCACAGTGTATGTGTATGTACCATCCACCAAAATGTGAAACTTATTATGGTGGGATCTAAGATGGAGGATGTTACAATGGCCGATGGGTCAGAAATATCACTGAAGCATTACTCACAGGCACTATCAGCAATTCGGTGCAAACAATTTCTTCCTGACTGTGCACTAGGCATCTGTAATAGTTGCCCTGGGACAGATAAGCTGAAGGAAAACCTTTTGGAGTACTTTGATGAAAATAAGATCCAGTACAAGCAGTGGACTACCACAGACCGGTCTCATTGGACACCATATCTCAATCCACTGAAGAATTTGTTGAGACGTTTATTGAAAAGCTGCAGGTGCTATCAAGGCATGATTTTATTGCTAAAGAGCAATCCAACTACTTGAAGGATAGAAAAGCAGCACTTAATGAAAGCGAAGTTTTGGTGCTGGGCGACTTCTCAGAAAACTACACATTCATTGTACAGGATGCCATCCAAGGATACCATTGGACAAATACACAAGCTCTACCCTCCACCCATATGTCTATTACCTCAAGTGTGAAGGTGTGGGCTTAATACATGGCAGCTATGTTGTCATTTCAGACTGGATGATGCAGTGGAAGTGCACCTGTTTCAACGGCACCTGGTAGAATTCTTAAAAACAAATTACAAAGTAACTGAAATGATTTATTTCAGTGATGGGTGTGCAGGACAACATTAAAAAAACTGTAAAAACTTCATCAATTTATGCCACCACTACGAAGACTTTGGAATAGTTGCAGAATGGCATTTCTTTGCAACAAGCCATGGCAAGGGGCCACCTGATGGTGTGGGGGGAACTGTTGAGAGAGAAGCTGCCACAGCCAGTCTGCAGCAAGTACACAGTGGCCACATTACAACTCCTGTTCACATTTTGTCAGTCTAAAATGACTGGTATAACCTTCAAGTACTTGACAAGCCAAGACTGGGGTGAGGAACAGAGTCTACTAAGCGAAAGGCTGTCAAAAGCTATTACAATTGCTGGAACACAAAAACTGCACTGTTTCTTGCCGCTGACAACCAGGACCCTACAGGTGAAGGAGTACAGTACAAGCAGTGTTTGCCGCACTGAGACTGTAGACACATTGTCTATATGCATGCAGCTCTGTGAGCATTCAAGACGCTAAAGGCTACGTGGCAGTGGTGTATGACAGCGCTTGGTGGGTTGGCTATGTTTTGAAGACAGATCCTGGATTACAGGAGGTAACTGTAACCTTCCTCCATCCTCGTGGACCAAGCAAGTCTTTCTCCTATCCTGACCCAGCTGATGTTTTGACAGTTCGAATTAGTGACCTTTTAATTTCTGTAAATCCAAAGACATACACTGGACAAACATATATTCTCACAGACAAGGAAATGGACACTGCAACAAAAGCCCTGCATAGCCAGCCATCTACATGAATAGAGTACAATTACTATATATATTTGGATTAGTGTGGTACATAAATGAAATTCATATATCACAGTTTAGATACTCTACATAAACTGTTTACATTGTAGCAGCCACTAGCAGTACCAAAACAAGGTTGGACTATTGTCAAATGCACCCATTTCCCCTTGTTGTGCCTCAGCCCAAAGTCAGCCCAATCCGAAATCTATTACATATGCTCCTCCTGCAAAAAATATTATACGTGAATTTTTTGGTGTAATTTGGTTTGGGGCAACGGTTGTTACTAAATTATACAAAAGAAAAAGAGGCAGAATTATATTCACAGATATGAAACTTGTAATTTACAGTGTTACTCTACTAAACCAGGTTTATTTTGATGCCAAAAAAGTAGTTGTAAGTTGATGGGATCAAAACCTACAATTAGTCCAAGTTGCAGTAATGGGTGAACTTTTGGTAGGTGATAATCTCCCAAACGACTTGACCCGGGAAAGTGACCTTTTGTATAAAGCAATGTCTCATGACCCCACCCCATAGCTATAAAATACATTTCAGGAAAATTGGAGTGAGTCATGCAGAAACTTGCGTACACTTGGCTAGGATTGTCCCTACTGGAGAGTGAAGGGAATGCACGTGCTCTTACCAAAGAGAGGGGGACAGGGGGAGGGGTACTGGAGAGTGAAGGGAATGCACATGCTCTTACCAAAGAGAGGGGGGACAGGGGGAGGGGTACTGGAGAGTGAAGGGAATGCACGTGCTCTTACAAAAGGAGCTGGACAAAACCCAGGAGCATGCTGATTCCCAAGCATGACGATCTTTGTTGGAGGATGCTGTATTCATGTTTGTTCTCCATCCAGTCTGTTCACTGTGACTGTCACGTCAAGGACTCCCCCTCTGATGCAATCAGCAGAAATGCCCAGAACAAGCTTTGGATAGCATGCGGGACAGCACTAGTGTTCATGATTACAGAGGTCGTAGGTTAGCCATGCCCACTCCACTCTCACACCCACTCTGTTCAGCTTGCATTTTAGTTGGGGGGGTAGGGGGTTGAACGTATGAATTGTGATATGCATTAATAACTAGCTACCCAGATTGCACATATGCATACATGGGTCATTACAAGTCACACTTATTGACACCTATGTTTCAATTTTTGTAGGTTTGTTGCACTAATTCAGATATACAAAAGCTTTGATGGGATATATATTGGACAAGTGAGGGTCTTGTGCTCAGGTAGATGATGTCACCTCTTACAAATAGAGATGGAGTGTCATTTCTACATGTACCGAGATATTAGCGCCACGAATAATATCGTGTAGGAAATTTCCACTTTACCTGTGTACCCATGAAGCATACAGTAGTAACGACAAACAGACATCTCTGGAATTATGACCATCAACAGATGACTAATGCCCTACTCTGAACACAATTTTATTATTGTGAGTAGCAGTACATTTGGGTCATTCCAAGCCAAATCAACACAATTATTGACACCTATGTTTCAATTTTTTGCAATATTTGTAGGTTAGTTGCACTGATTCAGATACACAAAAATACAAATTTTTAAACTCCAAAGTCGAATCGTTTGGGAACCACAAGGTGTGAAAACATTGACCACAAACATAAACAATCCTGAATTCTCAATGTGCATTGCATATACAGCTGAAATATAAACTTACTTCGAAGGAAGGGGGGAGGGGCTCCACCTGTACATGTACTGTAGGTAGGCAATAATTTCATGGTACAAAGCGTCTATGTAAACAAACACAGCATCTGATTATATTATCCATTTCTGCTCCAGAGCACTCCAGAGTACGCTGAGACACTGTATATAATAAATCAGATAGTGTTGCTTGAACACAGTGTGGATGTGGTGTTTTGTTTACATAGACATTTAAATAGCATGAAATTATCGCCTTTGTAAGATTTCTTTGCAGCTCGAGAGCTCAGGACACACTCACTTCAATGCATTATGCCATAGGAATGGCTTTTCGTGCCATCTTCAAACTTGGAAGACCTAAAGAACATTGTGTACTCTTCAGTTTAAAGGGGGAATGAATCAAAACAAAGTGATGTAATTTAAATAGCAGAGTTAAGAAACATGGAAACGTTATACATAACAAGTGTGGAGCCACACCCATTTAACAAACTGTAGCCTCTCATGGTAGCCATATGTGGTAACAATATTGCAGCTGTACTTGCAATGCACTTGGAGATATTCAGGATTGTTTTCATTTGTGGTCAATGTTTTCACACCTTGAGGTTCCCAAACGATTCGACTTTGATTATGTATTTTAGTATATCTGAATCAGTGCAACAAAATGATGTAGGTGTCAATAATTTCTGTTCAGGGCATTAGTCATCTGTTGCTGGCCATAATTCCAGAGATGTCTGTTTGCCATTACAACTACACAAGTAAAGCATAAATTTCCTACATGATAATTATTCATGACGCTAATATTTTACTAGAAGACAGAATATCTCAGTACATGTAGAAATGACACTCCATCTCTATTTGTAAGAGGCGACATCCTCACCTGAGCACATGACCCTCACTTGTCCATTATCTATCCCATCGAAGTTGCGACCTGAAATTATTCATTCGTTTCTGCATGTGAAAAATAAATTAAAAACCGAAATATTCTGTAGTCATTGTGCCAGTACAGTTCAACAGCAGTTTTGTATTTTGCATTCACCACATTGGTTACACAAATCTAGTTGTAAACACTGGTATATGGATGCATGCTAGCCCTTGTGTTGACTTACACATGTGTACGTATCATTCAGTATAAGGTTCTGGAACATGTGCATTAATTGCAGACCTTACCATATCCTGCAGGTGGCCTTCTGTCCAACAGCCTTGCCATTCTCACTGATGCTGCACACATGATGTCGGACGTTGCAGCTTTTCTCATCAGCCTGTTTGCCATATGGATTGCCAGACGGCCTGCGTCACAGAAGATGTCATTTGGATGGTACAGAGCAGGTAGGTGTGTGTGTGTGTGTGGGTGTCTCTCTCTCTCTTTCACTCTCTCTCTCTCCCCCTCTCTCTCTCCCTCCCTCCCTCCCTCCCTCTCTCTCCTCCCTCTCTCTCTCTCTCACTCTCTCTCTCACTCTCTCTCTCTCCCCTCTCTCTCTCTCTCTCCTCTCTCTCCCTCCCTTTCCCTCTCTCTCTCCCTCTCTCTCTCCCTCTCTCTCTCCTCTCTCCTCTCTCTCCCTCTCTCTCTCTCTCTCCTCCCTCTCTCTCCCCCTCTCTCTCCCTCCCTCTCTCTCCCTCTCTCTCCCTCTCTCTATCTCTCCCTCTCTCTCTCTCTCCCTCTCTCTCTCCCTCTCTCTCCCTCTCTCTCTCCCTGTCTCTCTCCCTGTCTCCCCCCCCTCTCTCTCTCTCTCCCTCTCTCTCTCACTCTCTCTTTCTCTCCTCCTCTCTCTCTCCCTCTCTCTCTCTCACTCTCACTCTCTCTCTCCCTACCATAATTGCAGAGGTGGTTGGTGCCGTCATCTCTGTCCTGATCATCTGGTTACTGACAGGAGTGTTGGTCTATGAAGCCATTCTCAGGATCATCAACCAGGACTACGAGATTGATGCTGACATCATGCTGCTCACTGCCTGTGGTGGAGTGTTTGTGAACGTCTTGTGAGTGCAGTGCCCCCCCCCCCCCCCCCCCCCCCCCCTTACGCATAAACATGTAACATTCCGCCAAACCCCTTTCCTTACACACATTGCTCATTTACATATATGCAGTGTATTACATTCTGTGCACTAAAATACTGTTGGACTCCTGTTTGAAGCCACAGTGCTACATGTAGCAAATGTTGTACCTTTGTATGGTGTACATGTACATGCAGTGCAGAGGGCTCGATGAAAACTCAGTTCTATTTTGTTACTACGCTATGAGCTTACCGTCCTGTGTTATTTTCACCCAATTTCAGCATGATGGCTGTCTTGGGTCATGGACATAGCCAAGGGGGAGATGGTCATGGACACAAAGAGCACCACGGAGACGATCACAGCCATGGGCATGATCACCATGGAGATGATCACCATGGAGATGATCACCATGGGCACGAGCACCATGACGATGATCACCATGGACACGATCACAGCCATGGAGGGGAAGGAAATCAAGTTATCAACACTAATGCGGACAAGGAGGGCATTAATTTGGAGGAGGACATTGAGGTCAAGATGAGCTCAGTGAAAAAGCTAGCCCAGAACATCAACGTGAGGGCAGCCTTCATCCACGTCATTGGTGACCTCATACAGAGTGTGGGCGTGGTCACGGCTGGATACATCATTAAGTTTGAGGTGAACCACTCTGAACTTTGTCCCTGTGTGTGCTGCTCATTTAACCCTGGAGCAACTGAATTTATTTGAATGCAAGATTAATCGCAACACTTATTAATTTGTTGCTAAAGGGCAAAAGGCAATGATCGCAATACTTACTGTACATGTATGTGTCTCTCCCCTCTTCAGCCTACCTGGAAGGTGGCTGACCCTTTATGCACCTTCCTCTTCTCCATACTGGTGCTCTTCTCCACCACAAACATCCTCAGAGATGCCCTCCTTATCCTTATGGAAGGTGAGGACACACACACACAATATACAATGTTAGGCAGGTCCCCAGCACGTTGATTGGGGACGAAGGGTGGGGGGGGGGGGGGGGGCCTGTGACTGTTGTGGGGAGCAAATATACACTCCATCTGCATGTGCACCAACTTCAGGCTCTTTTGATAACTTTTCCACATATACTGGCAATGTCCTGTCAAAATCAAAATTTGTCCTGTTGGGGTTTTACCTGTGCAAATACTAATATAGATCTTACTCAATTGGAAATGTAAACACAACAGCAAACACATATGCACTGTTTGTACGACACCCAACGTTACATTATCCATAAAAGATTATAATCGCCATATAAAGATAGAAACAGTCAGGTGCAATACAAACGTGTCCTTGCCTTCCTTGCCTGCATCTTAAATGATATTCTACGTACGTAGGCCCCATATTGGAGCATTTCACATAAGCAAGCGTGCAATGTACATTGTACGAGTTGACCTGGGGTGTGTGTTTGAAAGTCGGCTCACTCACGCATCTCTCCCCTCTCCTGCATCTTCACTTGGTTCCCCCTCCCCACACAAACACACACACACACACACACACACACACACACTCACTTGAAGCCACTCCACGTCACGTGAACTACGAGGAGGTAAAGAGGGACCTTGGCAAGGTAGCTGGTGTGAAGCACGCTCACAGCCTGCACATCTGGTCGCTCACACTCACCAGGACAGCGCTGGCTGCACACCTGGCTCTGGGTGAGTACTGTGGACTAGGGGTGTGTGAGTGTGGGTTGATGTGGGGGTTTGTGCAAGTGGGTGTGTGGGATGTGTGGGTGTGCACGATCAAAGGGTGTTGGGACGAAGGTGGGGAACTGCATAAAGATGAAGGAGCAGCATGGATGACAGATATTACAGTTGCAGTGTACTGATATTCTATGTCTAGAATTCTGGGCACTGTACAATTATGTTATTGTTTATCAGAATTGATTTTCATGCACAATTTGTTTTTTTCTTTGTTTTTTGTTCATTGCACTGTTTGCATCAGTACATGCATATACACTGTTCAATGCATGTGAGTCATCTTGCATGTAAGTGCATGTGTACTTGTACGTTGTACTATATTTATTTATCAACTTTTTGCATGTGCAGTGTACATATAAAAGCTTCGTCCACTCACATGTAAACGTGCGTTGTGATCTCTTTCTCTATCAGAACCCGGTGTGAACTACCAGGATGTACTGGATGCAGCCAACGCCATGTTGAAGACCAACCACGGCATAGAGCAGACCACTCTGCAGGTGGAGGAGTATCGCGTCGCTATGGATACCTGCTGCACTTGCCAGAATGTGGTGGTCAAGAAACCTAGCCTGTTTGAGAACATCGTCAGGAGAATGAGCAAGTAACCTCTGTGAAGACTTGGATCATTAAAATGATTATTTCGCAAATATATGTGTAGCTTCTTTTGTTTTTGTTTTTTCCCACTTTCTTTTAATTGTAGCAGATATGCATGTTTGTGCCGTATGTGTGTGTGTTCGGAGTTATGGCAATGACTTCATATGATAAAAATCTATACACATGATACTGTCCTTCAGTGGGGTGGGGCTTTATTTCCCTGGTTCCTAGCCTGATGTTACACCTTGCATTGGACTTAAAAAGGATCTAGAAGCTAGGGCTATTGTCAAGTCCCTTGGTCTGCAGTAGAAATTTCATCCGTCTAAGTCGTTTCCCTTTCCAAAACGTTCGTTTGGATCGAAGGGTGAAACGCTCTCGTTTAGATCAGAATTGCACAGCTGTTATTGCAGAGGAGTTTGTTCGAGGTAACGAACACCGTGTTTGGTCATTTTATGCATATACATAGGCCCTAATATGGAACGTTCTATACGATAATGGGTCTTGTGGATTTTATTTTATAACATAAATTTTCAATCGATGTGTCTTCCGAAATATTAACGCTATCGGGTTTCTATTTTTAACACAACATACCACACCATTACTATATGTGAAAATCCATTTTGGTGTCTAACACATGCGGGATACCGACGTTACAAGGTCCGATACCCCGTAGGGTTCAAAACGGCCACATCTTCAGGTAGGAGTGCCCAAATCGGTTCCCTGTCCTACACACACACACACACACACACACACACACACACACACACACACACACACACACACACACACACACACACACACACACACACACACACACACACACACACACACACACACACACACACACACACCCACACACACACACACACACACACACACACACACACACACACACACCACACTCGTGCCCACACACAGGCTTGTACCACTTGCAGTGACATCAGTTGGGTTCTCATTTTCACACTGTTTTCACGAAGTGTACCTGTGTATGAATGAACACACCTGTGCACACACATTGTTATGTACGTAGCCTGTACACCATCAAAACGGCCACATCTTCAGGTAGGAGTGTCCAAATCGGTTCACAATAGGTACCTATGTAGAAGGGTCCTACCGCTATTGATTTGTTCTGTTTGTTAATTTTTGCTTTATCCGTTATGGAGATACAAGTGTGCAAAGAAATTGCATATTTCCCGGGCGTTATGCGCCATTAACGTATTACGAGGACGTCCTCGAAGCCAGTCGTAATATGTTAATGGCGCGTAACGCCCGGGAAATATGCAATTTCTTTGCACACTTGTATCTCCATAACGGATAAAGCAAAAATTAACGAACAGAACAAATCAATAGCAATAGGACCCTTCTACATAGGTACCTATTGTGAACCGATTTGGACACTCCTACCTGAAGATGTGGCCGTTTTGATGGTGTACAGGCTATGTACATAACAATGTGTGTGCACAGACGAAGGTACATTCATGCACAGGTGTGTACATTCATACACAGGTACACTTCGTGAAAACAGTGTGAAAATGAGAACCCAACTGATGTCACTGCAAGTGGTACAAGGCACGAGTGGTGTGTGTGTGTGTGTGTGTGTGTGTGTGTGTGTGTGTGTGTGTGTGTGTGTGTGTGTGTGTGTGTGTGTGTGTGTGTGTGTGTGTGACGAATATAGTGTACAGGCTATTTACATAAGAATCAAGTGTGTACATTCATGCACACGTACGTGCTTTGTGAAAACAGTGACAGTGTGAGAAATAAGAACCCAAAGTCACTACAAGTGGTACTGTGTGTGTGTGCACCTTTGAAATCGGATCAATCTTAAACTGTTCAAAGAGATCATTAACACGCCTGCAATGCTGATCAAAAGTGCTGTGAACCCCAGTTTCAGTGCTTCGTCTGTGCATACGCTGGGCACATTTCTGACAATAAAGAACAGTCGGCACCACGATGCATCAATATAACCTGACGGGAGTTTACTGCATTTACGTACCTACATGTACAAGTAGATCAATGGAATTTGCAGTATCCGCCACTTCTTCTTGGCACTGCTTCTACGTAATGGAGCACATATTAAGAATGTTACTGCCGCAATCAAATTCTCGAAAAGCAATTGGTATAATTATAAACTACACAGGGATAAATCCCAGCATTTCATTTCATATGTTCCATTTTCTGCTAACAAAACATTAGTAAATAGCAAACGAGATTATAACACAGTACCTGTACCAATCATACATTAGTTGCATACCGCTACGTAAATTCTTCAACTATTTTTTTTGTAACCCCACATAGTCTATTTCGGCGAGAATTATTAGGAACACATATCATGTGCACGTGACATACAATTTCTAGTCCGATAATCAAATCAAGAGAGATTATGGGTGAGTGGTGGGAAGTAAAACAGATCATGGTTAGAAGGAATTTGATTTTGCCCTACATGCACTATGAAAATTAGGGGCAAAGCCACATAGTGAAAGCATATGATACACTGTAAGTGCTCACATTTCATTTATCCTGTTGTCTCTTCAGAGAAAGGCATTCATTTAATGATGTAGTAAATCTTTGCTTTTTACGATTGACCAATCTAATGGATGATTTAACATTAGCAAAGAGGTGTGTACAACAGTGTGTGGAGGGGGGAGAGGGGCACTGTGCTATGGTTATTGCATAACGATATGTCTGCTACATCATGCACTGCAATTGTCAGTCAAGCCCCCTTAGTATTGTGAAATGGATATGAAAAACGGATGTGACTCACACAAGCACCCCCATCAAAACATCCACCATTTCAAACCTTTATTTACTGCCATCTGTTGCAAAACCAAATGTGGTCATTTACCTCGCAAGCAACTGCAGCAACTGAATTCTCTTTGTCCAAATAATAATTGTTGCAGTTGTCATCATGGCACCAAAAAAGATGGCTGACATAGTGACCATAATTGGAAGCACAAGTTGGTGACATGCAAAGAGACATTATTGGTTTCTAGGTTTATCAAAGCCATTATGGCTAGCAGAAATGCAGTCTTGGCATCATCACTGGTATGCAGACAATAAGGTTTTGGGAATTTTTGTATTATCTGCAGTTATGATATGCGTACAAGCTGGTTTTGTCCTTTGTCTACTTGACATCATCATGCACAAACAAAACCTTTGGATGATGCTCAGTACATTTGGTCATAGGTCCGTTACTAGGGCATTACTGATAATTGACATCATTATTTACACACCGATTCTTTATACACATTACATGTATTTTATTTGCTTCTCCCTACATGTTTTACAATTCGACTATCCTACCTGATCGAGTAGTAGAAGGGGTTGTGGACATGGCTGGAGAACAATGAATATATTGTCATACTCATGCCTCAATGGTGTCTCACTTGCATTGAATGAATATCACACTATTTATTTTGATTTATATCAACAAGTTCTTGGATACCTTGCCATTATGTCTCCAAATAAAGTGGTGTATCTTAATACAAAATATATATATATATTGCAGCTGGGTAAATCACAGTGCCATATGCCTCGTAAGATATTACAAAATACCCAGTAGCGGCATTCCAAGATGGCTAAACCACTCGGAAGATTTCAGACAAGCTTCATTTAATTTGAATAATTGTTACAAACCTAAGATCAGTGGTGTTTTTGTAAGAAATATTTATATACAGCTCTGAGAGTCATAAGCAGTGCAGTAATACATTGCTTGCTCAACTATTGAAGCAGACAATAGTAAGGACTTATCTAAAAGCATGTAACGCATAGTCTACTTCACGAGGCATTTCAATTTACAATCAGGTGCAATTTCATTTGAGACAGTATAGTTAGGATACAAATGTGTGGTTGTGCTGAGAAATATTCTACGTACAACCATACACTTAATGGACTGAACAGTAGAGTAGTATAACTACAGAAGATTATAGAAGTAATCGCATACTTGAAAGCATAACAGAAGTAGATGATCCAGTTGTTCTAACTGATCCAAGAATAGTTACAATGGCTCCCATGATGGCGGGCACGTATATTACTGTCCCGTCACTCTTGATGTCAAATGCCATTATTGAATACACGCCAGCATTCAGGGAACCATTGGCAGTCAAGAGGCACAAAGATATATTCACCTGAATATGTGCAGAATGTGCAACTACTTTTCAATAGGTCATATTAGTTGCAGTATCTGTGATGTAAACCAAGCACCCTTTTGTCAATGAACCAGGATAGAACTTGCAAACAACATCTGATGAATTGACATAAATGTCATACAGTACAAATGCGCCTGTAGTACAGATAAACGTATATCCCATTATTTACAGTAAATGTTAGTTGCGTAATAAGAGACTTACTCATAAATAATGTTATGGTAGTGTTACCATATGCATTGTAGGCAGTCACTGTTACATTGAAGTACTTGTTGGAAGGCAGGAGTACCACTAGATTGTGACATAGCCACAGGAAATGGAGGAAACACAGTTTCACCTGATCTTGCCATAATATTGTAAGAGCAATATCCAGGTTGCCACTGAATGAAAGAATACTGCAGTTTATTGAAAAGCATGTAAAATCTCCCTCGCTAGTGTAAAGATAGATAAAAATGATAAATAAATTGGCCACTATAATGTACAATCCTTTATCAGTCCCATGTATAACACATGTACAAATGCGAAATATAAACATCTGGAGTTGTTTAGTGCAAAATGCTAAAGTAAACCTGTGCAGTTATCCTCTATCCTTTATTATTTTTAAGAACTATTGCATTACATCATATTATTTTTTGTAATAAAATTACAATCAGCCATGGCATATGTTCACCTTTGTACATAACAAAGCTTACAAAGCTGAAAGTCACATTTTCTTGTGACAAGGATGAATATAAAATCCTGCTTATGATGTGATCCTGTTGTAATGGGGTGGGTGGGGCTGAAAAATGCATTTGCTGTAAATCTGAGTTCAGTTCAAACTTAGAATGATATAAATTGCCAAAATCCTGTTTTCATGCAATGATTCTACCCGTGAATTATAAGATAAAGTGTGACATTCATACCTAATTTCACATTTGCTATTATTCAGAACTCAAATTTGTAGAAAATACTCTTACTTCCTTTCAAATGAAACTGGACATTTGCACCAATTGCTGTCCCACACACAGCAGTTACAGAAGCCTCATACTGGCCACATGAGTTTGGAGTGCTGAAAATTAGCTGTGAAACACGTAGTTTTTTATTATACAAAATGTCTCCACTCCCATTCCTGATTGCCACGATGTAGTAGAGATGACATCAACACATCAGGAGGAGGTTCCCATGTCAACATTATTGATGAAGTATTGATCATGGGAGCCATTGTAACTATTCTTGGATCAGTTAGAACAACTGGATCATCTTGTAAAGTATTGATTGGAATTGATAATAGGTTGCTTGGAGCCCCTGGATGTCCTAAATATGGATATAAATTCGCCTAGTTTTTGGTCTGTTCTTTACAACATCTGTACATCACATCATGTTTTTAAATACAAATGTCACATATAATAAAAATGCACTGTGCACACACACAGGTGCATATCATCATCCAACAAAGCACTCCCCCTTGTATTAATTATATGAATACTGCTTTATAAGAAAACAATGATGATAAACTACTTTAATACTTCGTTTGCAATATATATTTTTCTATTTTCTATGGTGCCTGTGCAATTTTAAATTAAGCACATGAATTGTAA
This sequence comes from Ephydatia muelleri, assembly GCA_013339895.1. NCBI lineage: Eukaryota > Metazoa > Porifera > Demospongiae > Spongillida > Spongillidae > Ephydatia > Ephydatia muelleri. The sequence goes on from JABACO010000007.1 coordinate 5,681,303, forward strand.
CATTTTACTCATTATGAACTCTACACTAATCTGTGAGAGTGAAATGAACAAAATTGTATGACATACGCATGAAATGCCAACACAGTTTTGAACATTACCTTGAACTGAAAGGTATGCACTACTCTCCACCCTACCACCATTTTTCAAAATAGCTTTGCACGTAATACGCGAATTATTGTTCATTACTGAGCCAGGAAGAGTGAGGTTCACATAGATTCAATCCCCAATTGATATTGTTGCAGAAACTGCAACGCCTTGACTTGCCACCTCAGTTGATGTCATTGAGTTCACTCGATAAAGTACACTTGCCACTTCACTACTCCTAGTAGCACATACAAATTGTGCAGATGAACCCAAGCAAACTGTAGAATTCTCTGGTGTCAGTGCAATAACTGAAATGTAAATGTAGGGCCAAAAAGACGATTTCAACATCATTAAAATGGTACAGATTTCAATGACGGTATCATGGTGATAAATATCGCAAGAAGCTTAGAGTTATGAAAGTATTGTAGTTTGTCTAAATGAGGATGCATCTAGATGTTTTAGGTTTCGTGCTCTAATTGAGTGGTTTGGTGCTAAATCGTAGCGTTTACAAAGTGCCACAATTACATTATTATACCAATCCCTGGATCATGGCTGATAATGACTGTGCTCCAACTGGGTAATAAACTTTAATTAAAACGAGACAATCTTCCAGCAGTTAGAAATAAGTTGGAGTAGTGCGTTACGATAGACTACTCCAACTTAAACACTCAGTTACACACTATTTAATACACACAAGGAGTAATTGTATAAACAGCATGTAATATGTATTTATATGCGTGTCTGTAAATCGAATGAGGAGCAATTAATTTCACTCTGAATTCATTTTCAACGAGCACGCAGATTTAAAATTGACAAACTTGCAATGTTGTGTAAGTTATATTTGATTTAAATTGCTCAGGAACCTTACTGAACTGAAATGCTATGATTCGCTACCATAGTTGGTGATTGCAACCAAAATGAAACTGCACTGTGATGCAAAAAAAAGTGGCTTCAAACGTTTACAACCTTTTAAATGCAGAAGAGCAGATAGAAAAGAAGACACTGACAATTGAATTTCAGAACAGAAGTATTTTATTCCTCAGAGAAACCTCAGCTACCTTTCTGTTGAAAAGAATGTGCGATTCGTTTTCCACATAGCATTTGTATGCAATAACCTTTTTAGTCAACGTTTACGTATCTGATTGAATAAGGCTGTTTACTAATACACACATGTAACATTAATATGAGCCTGCATATAGAGCAAAAGGTCACAGGTTACATACACAGGTATCGATTTACACTGCCGATTTTTGAATACTCCTTTTTAAATATTAAATAACATGAGTTGCGTACATGATGTATGGAAGTGTTAGCTCAGTGCTCATTGATACTCTGCGCATTACTAGTACATGTTGGTCCATACTGTATATTAAAAGTTACGTTTGCACAAGAGTGGAAATTATAGACCCTTTTCCAATGGACATGAATATTTTAATTATCACACGCACGCTCACGTGACTACAGTGTTTCTGAAGGTTGAAAGCTGTGAATTGTTCTAGAGCAAGCTACGGTCAACTCTACGGTACGAAACTTTAACGTAAGGTTGGTACTGACTCATTGTTTCCATCGACTGATTATGAGCGATGATACTTTCTGCGTAAGCGTAGGTTGCTATATCGAAAACAATCTTGTAATCCCTTTGGCGATCCATGGTAAAGTTATTATCTGTGAAAAACGATGCCTAAAAATTCTTCGCCATATCGTGGGTGTTAATGGATACATTTCGCTTCAGCCTTTTGTACATCCTCTATTAACTAATCAAGAGTGTGCAATTAGATGGCTTTGGCTGTAATCCTTCTGGTCCAGACACTGAACAAGAAGGACGTAAACCAAACAACCCAAATACACATAGGTGCTCGGCGGGTGTTAATAGATATAAATTACGTTCACATGATGTTGTGTTGATCAGTTGATGCAACTAAGTTTCACAGTTTGCCCTTACATGATTATGCAGCCATGCCACGAAGATTCCAACTTGGCCGCCGCTATAAGCGTCCACGCTCTATGAGTCTTAGCTCGTCTATTGAGGAGAGAGACCAGAAAGGACCCATTTTTCAACAATTGACAAGATTCTTATTGTATGTGCTGCCTTATGTAACCTTAATCCTCCCTTGGTCCAATGACATTCATCAAATATTGTACATCTCATCAAATATTTCATGCACTTGGGTATAGTCCTATATGTACATGTACATGTATGCTTGTCATTTCTTTAGCTGACATTCAAAACAGTACCAACTTCCTTTAGGAGCTCTTTTGATTCCTACACAAGCATAATGAAACCAAACAAATTTGCAACTTGGATTGTCACACTGGATCATTTTTCCATATTCTTTCTTTTTACAAAAGCAGTATGTATCCGAATTGCTTTGTGCAGGCTGCAGGGTTTCTGAATTCTGGGGGTTCTTAGAACACTCAGCATCCAAAATGTTTTGAGTCATAATTTCTGGCAGCAAACACTCAACATAGAATGTGGTCAGCTTCTTAACAAGCTGTTCTACAAATGGAAGGTTCTTGTATATCCTTTCCACATATAAACCTTTCTGAGTCCAGACTACAAAGTCACAAAAGTTCCTGCTACTGCATATCCCAAGTTGCCCCTGCACTTGTGTATAGTACTTGTGTGTTTTTTTAAGCCCACTGTCACCAATACATGAAAGCTTCATCAATTTTAGTTCTTGAGGATTAATGTCTTTGTATGACAGTGGGCATTTCACCTCTAATAACCCTCTTCCACAGCATTTACATTCTATAAAGCCATCAGGGCTTGCACCTAAATGCGGGTAAAGGGGATTTATTACAAACCCAGCAGGATCATATTTAAATCCTTCGTGTGAGTGTTGCATTTGAATTGTATACTGTTGCTTCGCAGTCTCCTCATGTTCAATACCCCACTTAATAGCAGGAACAAAACTCAAGTCTTTCTCTACAAGTAGTGCTCTAATTATATTTTGTGGATTTCCATTACTTTTGAAGACAAGAATTTCATGGAATGAAGATGCAGTAATCCGCCCTTTACGTTGCTCATGCCACTCCCTACATTCTCTTTGTTTGCATGTCTGCAACTCAATATGTTCGCATGCGCTCTCAGATATTGTTATGCCTTGAAAAAACTTCTCTAGCCTTTATAAGTAACTGCTCACCTTTTAAGCATTTATACTTTTCATCATACAGTGCTGTCAATGGCAAAGGAAGACGAGATAGTGGAATGGTGCTTTGATCATACCTAGTTGCTGTAACAGCAGCAATAGCAGGAGACATTGTGTCAGCTCTAGAGGTACATTCAACTGCTACTGAAGGGAAGGATACAATTGTGAATAGACTTGAATTTGGAGCAACTTTGTGAATTGTACTTAATAAGATATCTGTCTTTATATGAGGGCTTTCATGAGGACCAGTTGCAAATTCACTACTCATCTTCAATGACAATGCATTAAAATCTTTTGATGAATTTTTCCCCAAACCTGTATGAACAGGTTGCACAAATTGAATGTCGATCACTTCAGAAGGATCTACCTGCATGCAGGAAGAACCATATATGTATTAATTGTATGAGACTATTCTTTTATACATTTTGCTGCTTACATTGTCCACAAATGACTTATTCCACTCACAAGGAAGGGAGGTACACGATGGTTTATTATACCCCAATTTGCAAGCAGCTTCAATTTTAAACAATAAAGCAGCAACATGGCTGCAAACTTCACCTAATCTGCACAAAATTAAATGCATTGGGAAGGAAACAGCACATGAGTTGTTGCAAGTACATCCAGAATACTATGAACTTACCCCGCCATGCATTTACAATGTGCTGTTATTACGGAGACATTTTGTTTGGACAAAATAACCCATGCTTCGTAGCCATGGTCTGGTGCCTTCTGACTTGGGTTTACCTTTGCCTTAAGACACGCGTATCGGTTAAGTTCATACGACAAAACTGTTTGAACATAGCCGTTGTAAAAATAGTTGTATGCTTCAAGTGACTTGTAAGCTTTCAAAGTTTCTTGTGTGTATGTTCCCTTCGTATCAATGAGATAAGTATAAATGTCGCCAAACTGTAAATCTGGCCAGGTAGTAACGTCATTAATCCATTCCTTCTCATCAATGCAATAGGGGTCGGGAAACACTTCACCATCGATCTGCAGCTTCAAAAGGTACCGTTTTCGCGCTAAATAATCCAGAGAGCTCAAGTAAGACGACTCCATCCTTAGCTTGTACCTACACGTGGTCGGGGTACGAGAAAAGTTGTCCGGGCACGAGGAATCATGTCACATGATACGCCCACGCTGGAAAAGGGTCTATACGTTCCAGGTACGACGTTCTTCATTGCATTTGGAGACCCTATGCCAGCATGTTTTGATATCATCGGCAAAGGCATGGACATGGTACGCTGTCCACTTGTGGTAGGCAAATCTGGCGGCAAGTTTAAATCGGCAACTTCATCCAATTTAAAAGCTTCATTCACATCGGAACCATCGCATAACCAGTCAAAAAAATCGGCACCAAGGATTTCCATTTCTTTTTGTATACCTTCAAACGGTTGCTATGTACCTATCTAATTGCTGCGTTGAGTGATAATTTATTGGTTGCTACGTACGCGTTGCTATTGTCTACACTGTCACCTTCGCGATTTAGAATCCCCTCGGGCCCTTAGTAGCGCCCTCGTTACCGCTCGGGACGCTACAGCCCAGGGCCCTCGGGGATTCTAAATCACGTAGATCCCTCGGTTTCAGTGTCTAACCTATATATGGAGGTCTTCTAAATGCCAGTGGTCGGGTATTCTAACAATTTCTAAGTGCCAGAGGGCGGGTATTCTACCGTAGAATACCCGCCCGCTGGCATTTAGAGGACGCGATTACGCTATAACGAGGTATGCTATAGTCTAATGCAAAGTTTTATTTGAAAGGAGGTAAAAATATTCCAAGGCAGTAAAAAATACGTCTTCAGTTATTTTGTAGAAATGTGAAGTTTTTGGGAATGGGACAATGAAATCATCATGACTGACCTGTCTGAAAAAGTAGCCATCCAGCTGTGTGGACCTCTAAATGATGTTATGGCATCCATCTACTGTTGTCTCAGCCTCACCCTCAATCGAGTCATGAGGCAGAATGCCAGGCCAATTTCGCCCAGATTTGTCTTACCAGCCTGCTTCTTATGTATTGTTGTGAGCGCATTAATATACATGTACCATATAATTATGAAGAATTATTAGTATTAAAGTTCTGAACAATAGTTATGAATGCCATATACTTTGATTTGTTAAATTGCCAGTAGAATTATTTCATGGCAATTAAAAGTGTGTCTATGATAATCTGACCACTGCGTGGCTATCTAAAATAAGTTGGCATGTTGTATTGAGACAGTTGCTATGTACTGGTTGCATGCTGTCATCTGAATTCATATCCAACTAGGAAGTGATCGTGCAGAGTAGCTAGCATATACTGAAGCAGATTGTGTCTACAGTAGTAATAGGAGAGTCAGGATACTGCATCTGGACCCTACTGCATGTATGAAGTTTGACTAACATGCAGTAGATAGCAACACAACAGTGGGAAGCAGTATAAATAATTGCAATGCACAAAAAAGGTACTGTACTATAAGCACATGTACATGTAATAAAGTATGCAGGGACAGCTTCACAATGTTTAGGTCACAATTACTAGGAAATGAGTGTGCTTGTAAAAATCCACAGCACCCACTCATTTCTAATAAAAAATTGCGTCCTTCCTATGTGAACTTGCATATTAATGTACAGACCCACAATGGATTTGAGCCACAACATGTGAGTGAATGCTGCAGGGACCTTCAGAAATGTTTGTTCCTGTGTTATCTAAGTGGCGCAGACAAACCACTACAAGAGGTAGGAAGGGAAGATTTTTCTTTTAAGCACGTGACCTTCAATATTCAGATGGGTCCTTTTTGATGAACTGGAGATGATCTGAGACCTGCCTTAGAACGGGTGTTCCAATCGTTTGCTTGAGGTGCATTGCCTATCTGTCTGAGCATGCCCAAAGATGAAATTATAGCAATGTGGGTAGTACTAGCATGATGTGAGGAGCAAGTAATGTTTCCCCATTACTCCTCAGCTTGCATCCAAATTGTTGTTTCAGGTACATTAGAGGCTGTGCATGAAGAGCATATCAAAAAGTTTTCTGAGTCTATGGGTACACTGTCCCCTTGCTAAATAGTTCAATTGTGAATAAATAAAATAAATAAAAATAAGGAAGAAACAAAAAATACAGTGACAGACTTGATGCAATAAAAAAGGGCAGTACGAATATACAAATACAGGTCATGATTGATTGCTAGTTGCCTGCAAGGGGAGAATGAGGAAAGGGCTGTGTCTAGTTCCTGCCTTGATGCCTCATCAAAAGCTTCGCGTGATGCTAAGCTTAGTCGTGTCTCGTGATTTGCATCTAGGTGATGAGCAGCATTGAACTAGGTAATCCCTTTTATTGCTTCTATCTCTACTTAAAAAAAACATAGTATATGCATGCATCTTGATTCAGCATCAATCATTTAACATTAAAATATCATTGAGCTGTTAGAATTGAGGTTCTGGATTACACTAGAAAAGCTTAAAGATTGTACAGCATTCCATCTTGATTCTACTGCTGGTCACATATGGGAGAAAAGCGAACACTGGCTAGAATCACTGATAGTGGGTCGCTCAATGCCAATATTCGTGGTTACCGTTACGAAGTGGATCAAAGCATCAAACTTGTTACAAATATAGCTTTCTAAGTAAATATTCGTATAGGAGCCCTTCTCATTTATTTCGCCTTTCGGAAATACAAGTAGATGAAGTAGCTATTTAGCAAGATTGCGTTTAATTACATCCATTGTTATAATTCACTGATATAGACATGGCCGCCTTTCCTTACGTATTGAGAGATCGATAAAGTTACAAATGAGAGAACTTGGAGATGAACTGGAGCTTCTGCATTACATGTATATGCCAGGAAAACACACAGGAAGCCTTAAAATGCCCTTTATTAAGCCCTGGATTAAGCGTTGACAAGGGAGTTGCATACAAATAGTTTTTGGCAATCTAAAGCAGTTTCGTGACATAGACGCTCTACCAACTAAACTGTATTTTGGGAACAATGTGAGTGCAGACAAATTTCGTGCCCATTGTGCATCTTGGCACGAATCATGTCACTTAAAGTACAACAATTCTAAGCTAATGAAGGCAAAAAAAATGGATTGTACTGGTCTAAGAGACGATTCTGAAGATGACAGGAGAATAATTAAGCGACAGGCGTTTAACATTCAGAATTGTTTATTCTGCGAGAAAGGGGAACAAGAAGGTTAACTCCATCAAATCTTGACGCATGATGCTGACAGTAATGTGCGGGCAATGATTACAGAACTAAATGATGCTCAATTTCTAAGTAGAATTGTAGGTGGTGATCTGATTGCAATGGAAGTGAAGTATCATCTGAAATGCATGGTTAATCTACGAAATCGATATCGCAGTCTTGTCAGGAAGTCAGATAAAAGAAATTCACTAGCCCTATTTTCTAAACCACAACCAAAAGGTACATCAAAACAAGGCCAAACAATTAGGGTACTTCAAAACAATGTAGCACTTTTTGACAAACTGTATACATCTGTATGCAAAGTTGGGAAATTGACTTAATTGAGTTCTTTGCACATGAAATACAGGCTTTCCCACCATCTCTTTCAGACTTTGGTAAGCTCCTTTTGCCCTGCACAAAATCAGATCTACTTACCTTCTACTTATGAGTGCAAAATCTTATATGGTGCTGTCATTGTTCACTGCCTTCCATGCAACAGCAGGTGTTGTCACATACAACAATTATGCAGACAACGTATTCATCGCTTATCTGGAGAAGCTGATGCAAGATACTGCCAGATTGGATATTGTTTGGGATACATATATTGCAGACAGCTTGAAGGAGTCTACTCATGAGAAACGAGGAAAGGGTGTCCGTAGAAAGGTGTCAGGGGAAACAAAGCTGTCAGGTAACTGGATAAACTTTCTTCGTGACACAAAGAACAAGAAAGAATTGTTTGTTTTCCTGACCTCCAAAGTTGCAGGGATCATATGGCCACAAAATGAATTTGTCTATATTACGTCAGGTCAATATGTAGAATCCCTTAATTCTAACAGTCCCATGTCAGCCTGCAATCATGACACTCGGATTGTGGTCCAAGTATTGCATGCACTTGAACAGGGGATGAAGTCAGTTTTGGTTTGTACTGTGGACATAGATGTCATTGTCATCTTAGTAGGTGTGTATGGTAAGTTGGCTACTATTCAGCCTTCAGCAGTCATCTGGGTAGCATTTGGGACAGGCAAAAACCACACTCATTTATACCAGCCTTGGGCACTGTAAATCACAAGCTCGGCCTGTGTTCCATGCACCCACAGGTTGTGACAGTACATCATTCAGGGGTAAAGGCAAGAAGTCAGCCTGGAATGCATGGCAGGCCTGTGATGAGGTTACAGAAACATTCATAAATGGGCTTGCAACCTATTTGAGGTTCTCAATGTCGACTCTCATCATTTTCAAATGCTGGAGAGACTAACAGTTTTGATATATGACAAAACCAGCCAGCATAATTTTGTAAATGAAGTTAGATAGGAATCATTCTGCCTGAAAAGTCCATGGCCATGGATGGATTGCCACCTACACATGCTTCAACACTCTGAGCGAGCCGTTTACCAAGCTAGAATGTAGACTATTTCTTTTAAGCTATTCATTCTTGATCAAAATAACCAGCGTAGCTGAAAAATGCTTAGTCGATTGCACCAGTACTTTGGCACGAATACCGGTATATAAAGGACATTGATTAATAATTTGCCCATACATTTACTGAGAAATGCAGTGCAAAATTCAGTTCCCATAATCATGGGATCAGAATCATGCTAAACAACTGCAAACTGGCTTATAAATTATTTCCGCAAACACACACAACTTGTTCTTTTACACTGATCGAGTAATTGAGTAGGATTCATGCCGCGTGTTGTCTATCATATTCATGCATGATCCTCAACGTGCCATCAAGTTGTCAACATCCGATGTTTTGCGATTTAGCCGATACCCATCATTGTACTGATACTATAATTTCATACACTGTAACAGCGCTCTCCCGCCACTGCATGTAAGCGATCTGTTGCAAATTTATAAACTTTGTAAAACATTTTAAACGTGCTTTCATACACTTTTTCCTATATATGCATATCTCTTGATTGCAATGCACCCAGTGTCATCGTAAGCGCACTATAGAGTATGTATTTATAATACGACTCTGTACCAGTTTGAGCTAGAGAGAATTTTCCCTCTAGCTTCCCGCTTAATTTCCTGTACTGCGTTAATAAGCAAAATTCGTGAAATCAAGGTATGAGAATGAATTGTACATGTATTTCCCAGCAATTTTGTGTACTGATTTGTGAAACTACCGTTTTAAGTAGGGAAGAAGCATTTATATAGACATTCTTTCATATCTATACTGTATATCTTTGCCACAGGTACTCTCAATCTAAATTTTTGCTAGTACATATACATTTTGATGTCATTTGTTACCTCTTATGTTGTATACCATACCATGTATAAATAAGATAATATGCACTGACCAAGCAACGGCAGTTTTTATTCTTTTTGAGTGCGAAGATGCCGGGCTTTGTTCGCGTACTCAAGTCTTTCTTTCATAGCCTTGTCTCTAGAGAACCACAATTGCGTCTAAGCACTCTATCGCGCAACCTACATGCAACATCGCTTGCTCAAACGTAAGAATATGGAGTCAGTTAGTTGTTATAAATAGATTTAACCACTGTTTATTCTATGCAATGTAAATCGATACCTGTGTATGTAACCTGTGACCTTTTGCTCTATATGCAGGCTCGAAACGCAGCTGCTGCATGCACTTCTCAGCTAGGTCATGAAAGTCTCCACCTTCCTTGTATTTGACTGGGTCATCATAAGCCATGTGCTGGCAACGTTCATCCTATGCTTAATCACCCCTGCATCATGTGATGAGCGTTAATTAATAACCTTTCATGTTACATATGTGTATTAGTAAACAACCTTATTCAAACAGATACGTACACGTTGACTAAAAAGGTTATTGCATACAAATGCTATGTGGAAAACGAATCGCACGATATTTTCAACAGAAAAGTAGCTGAGGTTTCTCAGAGGAATAAAATACTTCTATTCTGAAAGTCAATTTTCAATGGCTTCTTTTCCTTCTGCTCTTCTGCTTTTAAAAGGTTGTAATCGTTTGAAGCCACTTTTTTGCATCAAAGTGCAGTTTCATTTTGGTTGCATCACCAACTATGGTAGTGAAAGGTAGCATTTCAGTTAAGGTTCCTGAGCAATTTAATTGATACAAAAGTGTAGAGTATGATCACATTTATGTTAATATTTGTCAAATGCAGATAATTATCTGAGTGAACAGAACCTTCCTAAATCCCTGGCCCAATCAATGTTTAAGCCAAGGAGATTTTTAACTTCTCCTTTGAAGTTTATCCTTAAGCAATAATTGAGAATGTTATTTTGCATATCAATCAAATAAAACTTACCAACGTTGCATGTTTGTCAATCTTAAAACTGCATGCTTGCTGAAATTAATTCAGAGTGAAATTAATTCAGAGTGAAATTAATTCGGAGTGAAATTAATTCAGAGTGAAATTAATTGCTCCTCATTCGATTTACAGACACGCATATAATTACATGTTACATGCTGTTTATACAATTACTCCTTGTGTGTATTAAATGGTGTGCAACTGAAAGTTTAAGTTGGGGTAGTCTATCGTAACGCACTACTCCAACTTATTTCTAACTGCTGGAAGATTGTCTTGTTTTAATTAAAGTTTACTACATGTTACATGCTGTTTATACAATTACTCCTTGTGTGTATTAAATAGTGTGTAACTGATTGTTTAAGTTGGGGTAGTCTATCGTAACGCACTACTCCAACTTACTTCTAACTGCTGGAAGATTGTCTCGTTTTAATTAAAGTTTCATGGAGCACAGTCATTATCAGTCATGATCCAGGGATTGGTATAATAATGAATGCATGTAATTGTGGCACTTTGTAAAAGCTATGATTTGGCACCAAACCACTCAATGTAGAGCACGAAACCTAAAACATCTAGATGCATCCTCATTTGGATAAACTAAAATACTTTCATAACTCTAAGCTTCTTGCGATATTTATCATCATGATACCGTCATTGAAATCCATACCATATTAATGATTTTGAAATCGTCTTTTTGGCCCTACATTTACATTTCAGTTATTGCACTGACACCAGAGAATTCTACAGTTTGCTTGGGATCATCTGCACAGTTTGTATGTGCTGCTAGGAGTAGTGAAGTGGCAAGTATATTTTATCTAGTGAACTCAATGACATCAACTGAGGTGGCAAGTCATGGCGTTGCAGTTTCTGCACCAATATCAATTGGGGATTGGATCTATGTGAACCTCACTCTTCCTGGCTCTTTAATGAACAATAATTCACGTATTACGTGCAAAGCTATTTTGAAAAGAGGTGGTATAGTGGAGAGTAGTGCATACCTTTCAGTTCAAGGTAATGTTCAAAGACTGTGTTGGCATTTAATGCGTATGTCATACAATTTTGTTCATTTCACTCTCACAGATTAGTGTACAGTTCATAATGAGTAAAATGTTACAATTCATGTGCCTAATTTAAAATTGCAAAGGCACGATAGAAAATAAATTAATATGTCTTGCAAACAAAGTGATAAAGTAGTTTATCATCATTGTTTTCTTATAATGCAGTATTCATAACATTAATACAAGGGGGAGTGTTTTGTTGGATGATGATATGCACCTGTATGTGTACACAGTGCGTATTTATTATATGTGAAATTTGGAACGTTCTATACGAAAATAGGTCTTGTGGATTTTATTTTATGACATAAAATTCAAAGCGATATATCTTCCGAAATATTAACCCTATCGGGTTCCTATTTTTAACACAACATACCACATCATTACTATATGTGAAAATCCATTTCGGTGTCTTACACGTGCGGGGTACCGACGTTACAAGGTCCGATACCCCGTAGGGTTCAAAACGGCCACATCTTCAGGCAGGAGTGTCCAAATCGGTTCAAAATAGGTAACCATGTAGAAGGGTCCTACCGCTATTGATTTGTTCTGTTCGTTAATTGTTGCTTTATCCGTTATGGAGATACAAGTGTGCAAAGTAATTGCATATTTCCCGGGCGTTACGCGCCATTAACATATTACGAAGCCAGTCGTAATAAGTTAATGGCGCGTAACGCCCGGGAAATATGCAATTACTTTGCACACTTGTATCTCCATAACGGATAAAGCAACAATTAACGAACAGAACAAATCAATAGCGGTAGGACCCTTCTACATGGGTACCTATTTTGAACCGATTTGGACACTCCTGCCTGAAGATGTGGCCGTTTTGAACCCTACGGGGTATCGGACCTTGTAACGTCGGTACCCCGCACGTGTAAGACACCGAAATGGATTTTCACATATAATAATGATGTGGTATGTTGTGTTAAAAATAGGAACCCGATAGCGTTAATATTTCGGAAGATATATCGATTTGAATTTTATGTCATAAAATAAAATCCACAAGACCCATTTTCGTATAGAACGTTCCATTTGTATTTAAAAATATGATTGTGATGTACAGTTGTTGTAAAGAACAGAAAACTAGGCGAATTTATATCTATATTCAGGACACCCAGGGGCTCCAAACAACCCATTATCAATTCCAATCAATACTTCATCAATAATGTTGACATGGGAACCTCCTCCTGATGTGTTGATGCCATCCATTATCTACTACATCATTACAATCAGGAATGGGAGAGGAGACATTTTGTATAATAAAGCACTAAGTGTTTCACAGCAAATTTTCAACACTCCAAACTCATGTGGCCAGTATGAGGCTTCTGTAACTGCCGTGTGTGGGACAGCAATTGGTGCAAATGTCCAGTTTCATTTGAAAGGAAGTAAGAGTATTTTCTACAAATTTGAGTTCTGAATAATAGCAAATGTGAAATTAGGTATGAATGTCACACTTTATCTTCTTGATTCACGGGTAGAATCTTTGCTTGAAAACAGGATTTTGGCAATTCATATCATTTTAAGTTTGAACTGAACTCAGATTTACAGCAAATGCATTTTTCAGCCCCACCCACCCCATTAAAACAGGATCACATCATAAGCAGGATTTTATATTCATCCTCGTCACAAGAAAATGTGACTTTCAGCATTATAAGCTTTGTTATGCACAAAGGTGAACATATGCCATGGCTGATTGTAATTTTATTACAAAAAATAATGTGATGTAATGCAATAGTTTTTAAAATAATAAAGGATAGAGGATAGATGCACAGGTTTACTTAAGCATTTTGCACTAAACAACTCCAGATGTTTATATTTCCTATAAATGCAATTTTCTATGTGTTATACATGGGACTGATAAAGGTTTGTACATTATAGTGGCAAATTTATTTATCATTGTTATCTATCTTACGCTAGCAAGAAGGGAGATTTTACATGCTTTTCAATAAACTGCAATATTCTATCATTCAGTGGCAACCTGGATATTGCTCTTACAATATTATGGCAAGATCAGGTGAAACTGTGTTTCCTCCATTTCCTGTGGATGTGTCACAATCAAGTGGTACTCCTATCAATATTACTATCACCTTGCCTTCCAACAAGTACTTCAATGTAACAGTGACTGCCTACAATGCATATGGTAACACTACCATAACATTCTTTATAAGTAAGCCTCTTATTACGCAACTAACATTTACTGTACATAATGGGATATACGTTTATCTGTACTACAGGCACATTTGAACTGTATGACATTTATGTCAATTCATCAGATGTTGTTTGCAAGTTCTATCCTGGTTCATTGACAAGAGGGTGCTTGGTTTACATAACAGACACTGCAACTAATATGACCTATTGCAAAGTAGTTGCAGGTTCTGCACATAATCAGGTGAATATGTCCTTGTGCCTCTTGACTACCAATGGTTCCCTGAATGCTGGTGTGTATTCAATAATGGCATATGACATCAAGAGTGACGGGACAGTACCATACGTGCCCGCCATCATGGGAGCCATTGTAACTATTCTTGGATCAGTTAGAACAACTGGATCATCTACTTCTGTTATGCTTTCAAGTATGCGATTACTTCTATTATCTTCTGTAGTTATACTACTCTACTGTTCAGTCCATTAAGTGCTACGGTTGTATGTAGAATACTTCTCAGCACAACCACACATTTGTATCTTAACTATACTGTCTCAAATGAAATTGCACCTGATTGTAAATTGAAATGCCTCGTGAAGTAGATTATGCGTTGTATGCTTTTAGATAAGTCCTTACTATTGTTAGCTTCAATAGTTGAGCAAGAAATATATTACTGCACTGCTTATATCTCTCAGAGCTGTGTATAAAAAAACACCACTGATCTTTTATAAGGTTTGTAAGAATTATTCAAATTAAATGAAGCTAGTCTGAAATCTTCCGAGTGGTTTAGCCATCTTGGAATGCCGCTACTGGGTATTTTGTAATATCTTACGAGGCATATGGCACTGTGATTTACCAAGCTGCAATATATTTTGTATTAAGATACACCACTTTATTTGGAGACATAATGGCAAAATATCTAACATTTTCAAGAACTTGTTGAAAAAAATAGTGTGATATTCATTCAATGCAAGTGAGACACCGTTGAGCATGAGTATGACAATATATTCATTGTTCTCCAGCCATGTCCACAACCCTTTCTACTACTCGATCAGGTAGGATAGTCTGAATTGTAAAACTTGTAGGGAGAATCAAATAAAATACATATAATGTGTATAAAGAATCGGTGTGTAAATAATGATGTCAATTCAAATCAGTAATGCCCTTGTAACAGACCTATGACCAAATGTACTGAGCATAATCCAAAGGTTTTGTTTGTGCATGATGATGTCAAGTAGACAAAGGACTAAACCAGCTTGTACGCATATCATAACTGCAGATAATGCAATAAATTCCCAAAACCTTATTGTCTGCATACTGATGATGATGCCAAGACTGCATTTCTGCTAGCCATAATGGCTTTGATAAACCTAGAAACCAATAATCTCTTTGCATGCCACCGTAGATCATTTCCAGAGGGAACTTGTGCTTCCAATTATGGTCACTGTGTCAGCCATCTTTTTTGGTGCCATGATGGCAACTGCAACAATTATTATTTGGACGAAGAGAATTCAGTTGCTGCAGTTGCTTGCGAGGTAATGACCACAATTTGGTTTTGTGACAGGTGGCAGAAAATCAAGGTTTGAAATGGTGGATGTTTTGATGGGGGTGCTTGTGTGAGTCACATCCGTTTTTTATATCCATTTCACAATACTAAGGGGGCTTGACTGACAATTGCAGTGCATGATGTAGCAGACATATTTATGCAATAACCATAGCACAGTGCCCCTCTCCACCCTCCACACACACAATTGGACACTGTAGTACACACCTCTTTGCTATTGTTAAATCATCCATTAGATTGGTCAATCGTAAAAAGCAAAGATTTACTACATCATTAAATGAAGGTTTTAATTCCTTTCTCTGAAGAGACAACAGGATAAATGAAATGTGAGCACTTACAGTGTATCATATGCTTTCACTATGTGGCTTTGCCCCTAATTTTCATAGTGCATGTAGGGCAAAATCAATTTCCTTCTAACCATGATCTGTTGTACTTCACCCATAATCTCTCTTGATATGATTATCGGACTAGTAATTGTATGTCATGTGCACATGATATGAGTTCTTAATAATTCTCGCCGACATAGACTATTTGGGGTTACAAAAAAAAAAAAAAAGTGTAAACAGTTGAAGAATTAACGTAGCGGTATGCAACTAATGTATGATTGGTACAGGTACTGTGTTATAAGCTCGTTTGATATCTACTAATTACATAATTAATATTGATGTTTTGTCAGCAGAAAATGGAGCAAATGAAATGAAATGCTGGGATTTGTCCCTGTGTAGTTTATAATTATACCAATTGCTTTTCATACGCAGTATTATTCCTCTCTCTATTGCTGCACAATGTGGTTATTGTGCAGATGATATTGATTGCGGCAATAACATTCTTAATATGTGCTCCATTACGTAGAGGCAGCACCAAGAAGAAGTGGCCGGATACTGCAAATTCCATTGATCTTGGTACGTAAATGCAGTAAACTTCCGTCAGCTTATATTGCTGCATCATGGTGCCGACCGTTTCTTATTGTCAGAAATGTGCCCAGCGTATGCACAGACGAAGCACTGAAATTGAAGTGGACAGCAGATTTGATCAGCATTGCAGGCGTGTTAATGATCTCTTTGAACAGTTTAAGATTGATCCGATTTCTATCGGAAAAAGGTCTTACATTCTGTGTGTTTACGACGATAATTGTAATGATCGAGTTTTAGAGCTCTACTTTTGGCGTGGTGTTAAAAGGTTACACGGTGAAGCATATTTATGTCCGTCATACCTACAAGTTATGTACTGTATGCTCAATAGATTACCTTGGTAGCGTGTATGAATATCGCGGCGGGGGGCTCTTCTGAGATGTTGATTCACTTGCACACTGTAAATAACTCGACAAACGGCTATAAGTGGACAGGAGAGGAGTATAATTAAGGGTTGTAATAAAATGTGGTCTACAATATGCAGACGGGACCTTTGTGACAAATTGGAGAACAAAACGTTAACTGGTGGTGCACTCTCTAATTTGCATTTTGCGGCGAAATGTTGCCAACCCCCTAGGCGTAGCATTTTCAATTCATAGGAACGACGACCCCCAAAACTACAGCAATAAACAACCAATATTGTTGGGATATCAGAAAATGTGTGCACAGCGCTCACGTGTGTTATATGTTATACGCAAAGATTTGCCGAAGACATTGAAAGCACACAAAAGAGAATACAATTCTGTAACATTTTGAGCTGAAGATACTTCCGTCCAGCTTCTTTTTCCAATACAGCGTCAACTAACTTCGTGAACTTAAGGTACGAAGTGTGTATTTATACCCCTATACAATTTTGTGTATAAGGGCATGGAGCTATCGTTTATAGCACGGAATAAATATTTATATACGTTCTTATATATTCGCTGTGCTGTACATCTTTTTACATGGTTTTAATCAATGTCGTTTGTTACATATACCTTCTTATGTTGTACACCATGGCATATGATCAATTTGTCCCGTTGATCAACGGGACGCAGGTTGATCAACCGGGCACCCAGTTGATCAACTGGGTACCCGGTTATTCAACCGGGTACCCGGTTGCGTTATAACTATCCGGTTGTCTAACGGGACAATATAGTTTACCCGGTTGTTCAACGGGACTTACCCGGTTGTTCAACGGGACTTATCCCCCTTGTTCAATGGGTTATCCAGTTGTCTAACGGCACTTACCCGACTGTTCAACGGCCGATTGTTCAATGGGTTGTCCGGTTGTAGAACGGGACGTTATAGTTTTCAACGGGACTTACCCGCATGTTGAATGCGACTTACCCGGCAGTTCAACAGGACTTATACCCGGTTAAGTTGTTCAATGGGTGAATATTGGTGTATAAATTGCATATTAAGGCGACCATATGGAAACAAAAACTACACCCCCTCACCTCCCTGCCCATGAGTTATAATAATTCATGAGTGTCAATGCATCACTGAAGACCTGAAACAAATACAACGCTAAGAATGCTATCATGGTTATATCCTATCAATTACCAGCACAGTTCCAGACAAGTTGTTTTTTGTTATGAATGAGTTTCGAGGGAATAGATCAGACATTCTTTACAGGAGAAACATTGTATCATGGTACCTTCAGCGATGAGACGGCAAATACAATCAATAGAAATGGTTTCTGTGGTGTCTTGCTGTGGGTTTCGGTGACCATGGGTTGGGAACAATGACATGTGTCCAATTTCAAAGCAGTTGATAACGTGCTGCCTCATTTTTTCCTGATATATCATGGCAGGATCTTGACCAAAAGTTAGTGCAGTTGCAAATGCTATTGAGAACAAGCCGCAATCACTTGTATTAGCTTGTTTTTGGACATCAATGTAATGGATTACAATATCAGGTTGACAAGACTGCTAAATATCTGCCACTAACTTTTGCTCATGATGAGGCAGTTGTCCATGGTTGCTATCATACACTTTGACAGTAGATGGTCGTACACCAATGGTAGATATTGTTATCCAATTATTGTTGTTAATGTTCAATATCTGAATAAAGGGTGTACTTTTAGGCTCCATTTGAAATTTAAAAGATAGAACAGTAGACTGAAATCCATCAATAGATGGGTTATTTCTTTAACAAGCACTGTGCTGCATTAATGACTACATCATCTAGCCACTGATTGGAGACTTCAGTGCTTCTTTGTGTTCACTACTTCCTTTGCTGGACATGCATCTGATACAAAATCAATTTGTTTGGTTGATAGCAACATAGTATCATTGCAATTTGTGCATGTATGACCTGGATGGCACAATGATTAACATATCCTATTTCCTGATCTGAACGAGCATTGTTTCTTGCTGTGACACCCATTTCTACAGCTACATCCTACATGTAAATGTACGGATTTAGATTATGTATTGAAACTGATACAAAAATTCGTCATTGTTTATAATATACATCAAGTGAGAAAAATTAAACTGAGACAATAAATGAAATTAAAATTAAACTAAACATAGTACTGAGTTATATTTAATATTCCCAACACAGGCCCCATGCAATGCCACCTCATCTTTTCTATTTTCAGATATTTCTTCCGGTGGACCTCTTTTCTTGCAGGCATTCAATGGTATGCCATACTGACCTCTATAAGGCTCTAAATCGCCAGCCTGATAACATCTCTGAATTACTCCGGATGTACAATGAAGATTGTGCTTTACTAACTACCTCGACAACGATACATGGAAGTCACAATAGGTCTGTGTAACTCCGATCAATGCGCAGTATCCGAACACTGACATGCTCTCCAACTCTAAACTGACGAACTGTGTGCATCTTCGAAAACTTTTCTTGCATCTTTAATGCAGTTTTCATATAGTTCATGTCTGCTTTCTCTCATATGAGTCTGTGCTTCTCGATTGTTGCGAGTTGCTTTTGTCTGCCTGCAAATTGATCATAAGTTGATCTTCAGTTTTTGCTTCAGAGTCCAAAATGTGAAGTGTTTTATCCTTCTCGTCTGTTTTAGACTCAGAGTTGCAGCATCTACTCTCACCGTCACATAGTTTTGAATTAGTGTTACTATCATTGCTAGTGAATAGAATGGGTACAGGAACTGTGTTGGATGACATCACTCAAAGTTGGTGAACTGTTAAACATGAACAAATTCACACACACAAACACAAACACACACACACACACACACACACACAACACACACACACACACACAGGCCCTCTGGACAGAAGGGAGAGCAGGGTCCCTGAGAACCATCTGGACAACTTGGAGCCATGAGTCCACCAGGAGTGCAAGGAGCCCCAGGGAGAGAGGCGACCCAATGGTAACCAAGGCCGCTGGGACCCCCGGAATGCCTGGCTATCGAAGACTTCCGGGTCAGAAAGGAGACTCCCTAGTGCTTCATGTGCTCCTGGTCAGGCCATATCACGTGACACTGAGAGTGTATATTATTTTAGGACGAGTGTAGATTTGTGTGTGTGCATATGTGTGTGTGTATGTGTGTGTGTGTGTGTGCATTGAGTGTACATGAATGTGTGGGAAGGAGTGTGTATGTAACATGTACTGTCTGAGTTTTATGTGGGTCAATGTGTGTGGGAAGGGTGTGTGCAGTGTTGAGCCTGTAACTTTGCATTTTCACATGTCAGAAAAGCCAATTTCTGTCACTGTGTGTATATGAATTTTGTGAAGCAGTGTGTATGTACTGTGTGGTGTTGTATGTGTCAATGTGTGTACAATACAGTATGTGTGAAGATTGTACAATATTGTGCAAAGGTATTGTGTTGTGTGTGTGCGTATGTATGTGTGTGTGTGTGTGTTTAAGTCCGTAACTTTGTCATTTTCCCACATCAGATATGCCAATTTCTGTCATAAAACTACACTATGGCATCCATTGCATGACTATCTGAGTTTACGACATTGTGTTGTACTGAGGTGGGTGTGGTTTCTCCTGTTTGGCATTTAATGGAATAGAACTCAGTCCAAAGTCCATTGCAGCATGTCTGTCGACCTGTGAGTACAAGGTCTGTGTGTGTTGTATAGTGGGTTGTATTGTGGGTTGCATAGTGGGCATATTGTCCACTAGTCCATATATTTTATGATTTACGACACATGCCACCTTTTTTTTTGAATTGCCAAGGTGATGGTGACTCAACATCTGACAATGCAGAACACGGATCATGCTTGTGACGACACGGATTTCACTGGGCAATGGACAATTGCACTTGAATGTAGTGTGCCTTTATTGATTTTTAATCATGGCGACTACTATCTTGCTTGTGTACATTGAGTGCACTTATGATGATGAGGCACATACCTATTTGGGAAGGGCGCGTAATCTCAGACACGGAGAGGTTTGTTCCTTATAATAATCTTTCATAGACTGGGCACATACGTCACTTGCTCTATAAAGAAAGGGGCGGTGCATCATAACAAATCATTGATGCTATAAGTAATCAGATTACAGCGAAAGCATTTCGAAGTTACAATGCTATTGTACTTCCTTTCATAATCGAAGACCAGCTCTTTGTAAGCAACGCAGAATCCGAACCGACGATTGCTTGCCACAAACCAGGCATGCGTAGTACGTTCAAACTACGCTGAACTGTAACGAATAACTATTCGGATTACAGTGCAGAGCATCCCTGAGTCACTTTCAAGTCATAACAACTTGACCGCGGTTTAGGTACATGGTAGAGGCGGGGCAGCATAACAAACGATTGACGCACACATTCAAAGCGGCAATACTACATGTACTGCTTTCAGTCATATCGGTCCGGCTGTACTACCGTTATAATGGGATACTATAATGGACTCGTGTTATTATTGCCTATATAGTTGTACATACGTTACAATCAGTAACATGTTAAATGGAAATAGACCTGAGTTTCAGGATATCATAACCAAACTTATTCCAGAGCTATGAGCATGTATATAGCTCTTAAAACGACTTTCTACCTGGGGTCAGAAAATGGCATGTGTCATACTGGTAAGGGGGTGGGGGGGTTGGAGGGGGAGTGGGGGAAGAGAGGTGCTCCCGAAACCTTTCAACCCTTATGTGGCACAATAGATCTGTTATTTAGAACTTGTTGCTAGCCCCTTAAATCATGGGTAGCAGCTGGTGGGTAGAATTATTAACAGTGAAACAAACCGGTTGTCATGCAACAAATGTATGAATAATAATATTGCATGTAGCATCGAATGTAATTAAATTCTTTTGTGCACATAAACACCGACTAAAGTAACCAGACATACTCTCGACCCCAGACACACGTCCTACGAGACTACACCACTTACAAAGCTGACATCCATAACCAACATAGATGTATGAACGTGGCCTAATGTTGCTAAGCTTCTAATATCAGTTGGTTATCAGTAACTCCTCTGACAGTCAAATTAAGTACACGGATAACTTCAAAGTCACACACGCAAGCAACACAAACGTTAACTGGTGGTACACTCTCTATAGCATTTTGCGGCGAAATTGTGCCACACCCCCTAGGCGTAGCATTTTTCATTCATAGGAACGACGACCCCCAAAACTGACTGCAGCAATAAACTACCAATGTTTTGGGGATATCAGAAAATGTGTGCGACAACACGTTATTTAACAAAGCTTTTGATATGGATTTCGCACACAGCGTGCACGTGTGTTTGATGTTATAAGCAAAGATCTCTTGATTGCAAGACATTGAAAGTACACAAATAGTAGTTATAATACAATTCTGTACCGTTTTGAGCTGAAGATCTTTTGCTCCAGCTTCCATTTCCTATACAGCGTCAACTAACTTCGTGAACTTAAGGTACGAAGTGTTTTATACCCTAGCGACTCTGCGTATAAGGGCATAGAACTATCGTTTATAGCATGGAAGAAACGTTCTTATATCTTCGCTGTGCTGTATATCTTTTTAGATATATATACAAGGTTTTAATCAATGTCGTCTGTTACATATACCTTCATATGTTGTACACCATGGCATGTATGCATGGGTAATAATATTGTTAACTGATTAATATTTTGCAGGACAGATAAGAGACATCTCAACAGAACAATACAGACCTTATATAGGACAGAACAAAAAGCAGGCAAAACCGGTTTTACAATCTAGCTGTACTGCTCCACTGGTGCCGACCATTGTCTTAACATCAGTGTGCTACCATATTACACAACTCTCTCCTTCAGAAAAATAAGTCCCTTATTTAAGACATAACTTCAGTATCGATCTGGGGGTTTTCTGACTCTGAGGGGGTACCTTCGGGGTGCATGCACTTCATGATTGAATAATTGTCCCGCTTGGTCTCCAGCTGGCATGCCCACTGGCTGCATCTCCTGTAAATGTTCACCAGGCCCATGGTCATCCATGTCTTCGAATTTTCCATTCTCTCTGCTGAATGGTGGTTTGGAGCTGGTGGGGTATCACTGTCAGCAGTAGAAGGCTCAGACAGGCATTTTTCAGACTGCAGTCTCCCATGTGACCAGCACATTTCTTCAATCTGTCAAAGTGAACTACCACTCTCTTCTTGCTGTTGTGGATACTCCTAATTTTGTAGGTGCTCTCAGAGAGTCTCTTCATAACTTTATTTGGACCCGACCAAGGACAATGAAACCTTTCTACATTCTTCCCTCCGCACAGCTGGATTGTGGAGCCAAACTAGCTCACCAGCTTTGAATGTGAATGTGCTTGTTCTACAATTCCCTCTGCTGTTATTGCATGCATCCTGTTCTTTTTCTAGTCGTATATCAAACAGAAAGGAGTTTCATCTGTGGTGGGATGAGTGCATGTGTTATAAGCTAGACACACTTAGGAAAATAACTTTTCCCAGCTGTCATTTTCCAAGTCTGAAATGGAAGTGGCCAACATATTTACCAATGTACCGTTGACTTTTTCAACCATTCCATCCCCTTGAGGATGATAGGGTGTGGTCCTGGTTTTACGAAAGTGAAATGTCCTACATATCTTGGCAATAAAGATAAATTCAAATTGCCTCCCTTGGTCAGAGTGCAACTGCTCTCGCATGGAAAAACGACAAAAGAACTCATTCACTAGATTCTGGGTATCCAAATGTTGGTGCTTCCTGATTTGGAATAGCAAAGGCCTCCATCCAGCGTGTGAAATAATCACCTATTACTAACACATAACTGAAAACCTGCTTCCCTTATCTGTGCAAATACTAATTCCATATTCTTCAAATGCTCTTCAAAAGACTTCCCAAATACAACATCATCTAGGTAAACTAAGCAACAAACCCACTGTAATCCACTTAAAACAAGATCCATTAGTCTCTGGAATGGGGCTAGTGGATTGCATAGACCAAGGGCATCACCTTAAATTCAAACAGGCCTTCAAATGTACAGAAAGCAGTTTTACATCTGTCCTCAGGGTTCACTTCCACCTACCAGTAGCCACTTGTTAGGTCCAGCGTGCTGAACCACTTAGAGTTTCCAAGACTGTCCAGAGAGTCATCAATTTGTGGTAGTGGCTATGCATCTTTCCTGGTGACTGCATTTAGCTTTCGGTAGTCCACACAGAATCTCACGCTACCATCACTTTTAGTCACAAGAACTATTGGTGAAGCTCATGGGCTGTTTGATGGCTGAATGATATCATTTGCTAGATTTCCTGTACTAATCTATTTAGTTGCTGCTTCAGTGAAGGCGCTATTCTACGAGGCTGCCAATGCACTGATTGTGAGTCTCCAGTGTGAATTGAATGGTTCAGCTTCTTTGTACAACCCAGATCGTTGTCTGTGGAGAACATATCTGAATTCTGTTTCAGCAGCTTAAAAACCTTTTCTTATCTGCTTCAGTCATTCTCACATGATGGCAATTCTGAACAATATTCTGCAGTTCTTGTTCTCCTATCATTGATGGATTTCTTTCTTTTTGTTCAGATTCAGTGGCACTGCTGAATCAAAAACACACAATTATAAACAATGATTTCTTTGCCAGACACGCTTGGGAAACCCTGAACTTCCTGGGTGCACTACTGCACAAGCAACTAATATTTCTGACTTAGGAGCCCTACAGTCTTCAACTACCCAAGTACCTTCAGTGACCTTGTCTATATTGTATTCACCATAATTTCCAATGTCTGGAAAATGGCTGTATGCCTTCTGCGCCCTCCCAACTAGACGTGTACGAATCCACCGCAGTTTAGCAGCATCATCCCAGTCATTCACAGTAGCCACGCGTTCGAAGTGTTCTATCCAGTCGGACCAACAGCCTTCTCCGGAGAATGTTTCGGGTTACTAATGGTCTCGCAGCCATTCGGATCCTGCCGACTACGCCAGTGTTAACTGATTAATATTTTGCAGCACAGATAAAAGACATCTCAACAGAACAATACACAACCTTATATAGGACAGAACAAAAGCAGGCAAAACCAGTTTTACAATCTAGCTGTACTGGCTGAGTTTCTCCACTGGCGCCGACCATTGTCTTAGTTAGAATGACATCAATGGGTTACCGTATTACAATATTATCGCTCAAGGGCACATATACATGTACTTGCGCAAATTCATCTAGGCCCCCTCTCCCCCCCCCCCCCCCCCCCCCACACACACATCACGGTAATGGCGGATCAAATGAATAACAAAAGTATGGAGCTCTCGCGCGAATAGCGCGTGATATGCAACATCGCTTGCTCAAACATAAAAATGTGGAGTTATAGGTTATGAATTAGATTGAAGCTCTGATTATTCCGTGCAATGCACATAGATAGTCACCCATGTACTATCCATATGTAACCTTTGACTTCTTGCCCTATGTTCAACGTCAAACGCAGCTGCTGCACGTAACAGCCAGGCCATGAAAGTCTCCACTTTCCTTATATTTGACTGGGTCATCGTAAGCCATGTGCTGGCAGCGTCCATCCTATGCTTAATCACCCCTGCATCATGTGGTGAGCGTTAATTAATGCTACATGTGTGTATTAGTAAACAGCCTTATTCAAACAGAGAAGTATACATTGACTAGAAAGGTTATTGCATACAAACGCTATGTGGAAAACGAATCACACATTCTTTTCAACAGAAAGGTAGCTGAAGTTTCTCTGAGCAAAAAAATATTACTATGCTGCATGGCAATTCAATTGACTTCTTTCTCCTGTTTACTGCTTTTTAAAAGTTATAAAGCCACTATTTCTCATCAAAATTCAGTTGTATTTTGGCTGCAATCACCAATTAACACAGTGTCAGATAGCATTTCACTTCTGGTTCATGATCAACTATAATTGATACAGAAGTGTAGACTATGATCACAATATTTTAATGTTCCCAAATCCCTGGCCCAAACTATGCTTAAGCCAAAAACATTTCCACCCTTTCCTTTTGAAGTTTACAAATAAATAATAATTGAAGATGCTATTTTATTCTATTTGGTTTCACATAAATTTAATTTAAATATGCAGCGATGCTTTACAAATTTTCAAACTGCTCAGCCTTCCAGGTATTGAAAATGCGTTAATAGTTAAAATATTTGCATATCAATTGATTTACCTTAATACATATTTACATGCTGTTTGTACAACTGCTTGCTGTGTGCATTAACATGGTGATGTAAAGAAAGTTTTAAGTTGGAGTGTCTCATAATACACTATTTCCAACTGCTGGAAGATTGTCTCATTTTCAGCCAATGTAGGAGTTTATTTCCTGGCTGGAACACATTTGTTATCAGTCATATCCAGTGATTTGTATAGCATTTGATATGAATTAATGCATGTAATTGTGGCACTTTGTAAGCACTAAGATTTAGCACCAAGCCACTCAATGTAGAGCATGAAGACATAAAACAGAAGCATACTCATTTAGATAACAGATTCAAAACAAAATACTTTTATAACTCTATGAGTTCTAAGCTTCTTGTGATATTTTCACCACGATACATTGAAATTCCATACCATGTTAATGAGTTTGAATCACTACATTTCAGACATTGCACTGACACCAGAGAATTCTACAGTTTGCTTGGGATCATCTGCACAGTTTGTATGTGCTGCTAGGAGTAGTGAAGTGGCAAATGTATTTTATCTAGTGAACTCAATGACATCAACTGATGTGGCAAGTCAAGGCGTTGCAGTTTCTGCACCAATATCAATTGGGGATTGGATCTATGTGAACCTCACTCTTCCTGGCTCAGTAATGAACAATAATTCACGTATTACGTGCAAAGTTATTTTGAAAAATGGTGGTATAGTGGAGAGTAGTGCATACCTTTCAGTTCAAGGTAATGTTCAAAGACTGTTGGCATTTAATGCGTTTGTCATAAAATTTTGTTCATTTAATTCTCACAGATTAGTGTAAATTTCATAATAAGTAAAATGTTACAATTCATGTGCCTAATTTAAAATTGCACAGGCACGATAGAAAATAGAAAAATGTGTATTGCAAACGAAGTGATAAAGTAGTTTATCATAATTTTTTTCTTATAATGCAGTATTCATAACATTAATACAAGAGGGAGTGTTTTGTTGGATGATGATATGCACCTGTGTGTGTGCACAGTGATTTTTATTGTATGAGACATTTGTATTTAAAAATATGATGTGATGTACAGATGTTGTAAAGAACAGACCAAAAACTAGGCGAATTTATGTCTATATTTAGGACACCCAGGGGCTCCAAACAACCCATTATCAATTCCAATCAATACTTCATTAATAATGTTGACATGGGAACCTCCTCCTGATGTGTTGATGCCATCCATTCTCTACTACATCGTGACAATCAGGAATGGGAGTGGAGACATTTTGTATAATGAAACACTACGTGTTTCACAGCTAATTTTCAACACTCCAAACTCATGTGGCCAGTATGAGGCTTCTGTAACTGCCATGTGTGGGACAGCAATTGGTGCAAATGTCCAGTTTCATTTGAAAGGAAGTAAGAGTATTTTCTACAAATTTGAGTTCTGAATAATAGCAAATGTGAAATTAGGTATGAATGTCACACTTTATTTTCTTGATTCACGGGTAGAATCATTGCATGAAAACAGATTTGGGCAATTGTATGTTTGAATTGAACTCGGATTTAACATTTTCAGCCCCACCCACCCCATTACAACAGGATCACATCATGAGCAGAATTTTATATTCATCCTCGTCACAAGAAAATGTGACTTTCAGCATTGTAAGCTTTGTTGTGTACAAAGGTGAACATATGCTATGGCTGATTGTAATTTTATTACAAAAGAGATATTGTGATGTAATGCAATAGTTTAAAAAAATAACAAAGGATAGAGGATAGCTGCACAGGTTTACTTTAGCATTTTGCACTAAATAACTCCAGATGTTTATATTTCCTATAAATGCAATTGTATATGCGTTATACATGGGACTGATAAAGGTTTGTACATTATAGAGGCAAATTTATATAGCATTTTTATCTATCTTATACTATTTGGGACAGTTTCCGCGAAAATTGCCCCACGGTTAAAATGTTATAAAAATGCATCGCGTTTGAATCGCTATAACTTACCAACGGATAACGCTATCAACTTCCCATTTTCAACACTTCATACTACACCATTTCACTATGAAGTATTGAAAATAAAAAGTCGATAGCGTTATCCGTTGGGAAGTTATAGCGATTCAAACGCGATGCATTTTTATAACATTTTAACCGTGGGGCAATTTTCGCGGAAACTGTCCCATTTTCAATAAACTGAAATATTCCATCATTCAGTGGCAACCTGAATATTGCTCTTATGATATTGTGGCAAGATCAGGTGAAACTGTGTTTCCTCCATTTCCTGTGGATGTGTCACAATCAAGTGGTACTCCTATCAATATTACTATCACCTTGCCTTCCAACAAGTACTTCAATGTAACAGTGACTGCCTACAATGCATATGGTAACACTACCATAACATTATTTATAAGTAAGTCTCTTATTACACAACTAACATTTACTGTAAATACGTTTATCTGTACTACAGGCACATTTGAACTATATGACATTTACGTCAATTCATCATATATTGTTTGCAAGTTCTATCCTGGTTCAGTGGCAAGAGGATGCTTGGTTTACATCACAGATACCGCAACTAATATAGCCTATTGCAAAGTAGTTGCACGTTCTGCAGATATTCAGGTGAATATGTCTTTGTGCCTCTTGACTGCCAATGGTTCCCTAAATGCTGGCGTGTATTCAATAATGGCATATGATATCAAGAGTGACGGGACAGTACCATACGTGCCCGCTATCATGGGAGCCATTGTAACTATTCTTGGATCAATCGGACCAACTGGATCATCCACTTCTGTTATGCTTTCAAGTATGCGTTTACTCCTATAATCTTCTGTAGTTGTATTACTCTACTGTTCAGTCTATTAAGTGCTATGGTTGTACGTAGAATATTTCTCAGCACAACCACACATTTGTATCCTCTATACTGTCTCAAATAAAATTGCACCTGATTGTAAACTGAAATGCCTCATGAAGTAGGTCCAAAAGATTATGCGCTGTACACAGTAGGTCAACTTAAAATAATTTGCATTATTATAGCTGTTACAAGATTGCCAAAGAGTATTTATTTGTATTATTAAATTACACAGTTTATTGATGGGAGAGGGGCAATGAACACATTTTATTGTCACCCATTGTCAATAGTTGCACAGTTCAGTTTAAGAATTTTTCTGCGCACTGTATGCATTTTTAGACCCTTGGATTAATGCAGAGGTGCATTAAAATGCCTCCATTAATTAAGGGAGTTGTCTGATATATGCTTTCATGCTGCGAAGCCTTGGAGTTTGCTTTGCATTGGTCCCCAGCTGTTAATTAATAATCTTGTTCACTCTCCTTCATGTTGTAATGCTCAAGCATGCAACTTCTGCAATGAAATTGCATTCAGACAATGCCATCAGATGATGAATCATAATTTTCGTTATCTATTTTGTAGAATTGCAATTGTTAGCTAAGTGCATAATTAGCTACAATTTTTAAAAAGAAAATGTGTAAAATGGTAGGTATAAATGTTATTTATACTATATTCAAGTAATATTTGCAATTTTGGAAACAATTCATGGCACATAACTCCATGTTGAAAGAAATTACAGGCTTGATTTGGAACGTTCTACGAGGTTTATAACATAACACTCAAATTGCTATAACTTACGAACGGTAACGCTATCGACTCCCTATATGTATGTTCAAAATGTCGTCCTACAACATTTCTCTATGTTCGCGGTCGTTTCATTTGGCAAACCGCGTCCAATTCAAGGTATGGGGGACATATTAGGCGGAATCAAGCGGGAAAATGTGCATTAACTTTGAACAACGGTATCTCCGTAACGGATATGATACAAATTAACGAACTAACAAATCAATAGCGACAGGACTCCTTTGCGTAAACACCGAATTTGAAGAGATTTGAACGCTCGTACCTAAAGATGTGGAGGTTTAAAACGTGATGGGGTATCAGACCTCGTAACGTCAGCACTATACTTGTGCAAAACACCAAGATACAACATTTTCACAAAGTGAAATGGTGTAGGACGAAGTGTTGAAAATAGGAAGCCGATAGCGATAGCCGTTCGTAAGTTATAACAATTTGAGATTTATGTCATAAACATAAAATCCACGAGGATTATTAAAATCCACTAGGGTTATTATCTCGTAGAACGTTCCATTTATGCTTGATGCACTATTAAAGGGAAGAAATTATCATGGTTTGAAATAATAAATAAAGTTTTGGGGTTAAGGAACTGATTGAATCAAGTTCAATAACAATATTTGTTCATTTGTGTTCAAAATAAGCACTACACTGCTGAACTGTCTAAATACATAACAAATGAATAAATTAATTGCTGTAGTTAGTATTCATAGCGAAAAACCTGTGACCTCCACAGAGTGTAACAGTCTCAGATTTAATAGGTAGCATTACTTCAATTTAACCCCTAATAAGGTACTATGAAAAACTGTTTTATGGTAGTCTGACAATGGCATTATTAAATTATGAACGATGACTTAGATTTTGCTTCCTTAAATTCATTAATTATTTAGTATTAAAAGATATTGAGGTTTAGTCATTAAAAGTAAGATATTTGCAATGGAAAGTGAGTGAATTGAATTTCATCTGCCTGAAACTATTTGCATTATTTTCCTTTGTGTTGTTTGAGATGTCCATCACTACCTCTATGTATATAGTTGAATATGTATATGACAATATGTTCAATGTTCTCCAGCCATGTCCACAACATCTTCTACTACTCAATCAGGTACAATTTGTGTGACATCGAATCTGTTGTTGCATGCACTCAATTATGAGGTGTGTCCAAACAAATGAAATAAGATTATCTTTACATCATATCAGTAATAGCACTTGTAATGAATTTAATGTGAAATGTCCAGAGTGGGAAAAGTTTGATGAATGCACGGTGTTATGCCAATGGGCTATCAACCTTCTAATTCCTTTTCACAATAGACAATTTACAGAATGAACCCATGGTTCCAATCGCAATCGCTATATCGTTATTCTTTTTTGGTGCCATTCTAATAACTGCAGCTGTTATCATTTGGAAAAAGCGAACGCATTTGTTGAGGTAAGGAAAAAAGTTAATTTAACAATTTTGCTCAGTGGCAGTTGGCAAACAATATGGATTTGGAAATGAAAGAGGGTTCAATGGGATAAGAATAGATGAATGGCATGGTTTACTGTGCCATTCATAATACCCATTTGCAGTCTGGGGAACAGATGGATTACACTAAGTCATCAGGTCCCCATAAATTTATTCCTGCAGGATCAGAAGATGTGAGGCTACAAATGCAAATTCTAATCTGTAAGGAGTAATGTAGCAGCACATGATTTAATAGGTCATTAATTTTAACATGTACACTGATGTGTTTGTGTTTATTGAGAATGGGACATTTCTTGCATTACACTTATTTCTTTTTTGTATGGATAAGCATTTTCCACTCAGCAGCAATGCTTTTACTGTATTTGGATCTGTTCTCAGTAAATGAAGCAGATACAAAATGCTTCGATTTGTATATTTTAAATCATTTCTTCTTGTACATCAACTTAAGTGTAACAAGATGTTTGCCGAATATACACTTCCCATGTAGAGGTAGCATCAAAAAGAAACGGTCACTGATTCGGTTTGAAACAATAGATTCCATAGTTCTTGGTAAGTCATTGCAGAACTTTGATACGTTTTTTGAATTGTTTTGTAAATTATTGTCAGATAAGTTTGATGCAGATTCACAGAAGATGGATACAAAAATAGAACTGAGTGAACAACATCTTCAACATTACAGGACTGTTTTTGTAGATGTGTTGATCCCTTTTGACCGGTTGAAAGTTGATCCAATTTCAATCGGAGAAGGTCTTGCATTCTGTGCCTGTGTAATTTTTCTTGATTGTTAGTAGTAAATGTTTTAATGCAGGAGCCTTTGGTGTGGTATACAAAGCAATGATGAAAGGATATGACAGTGAAGAAGTCGTGGCAGTGAAGACTATAAAAGGTTAGATATTTTAAGCTTTGCTGTATTAAAAGACAGTCTTATAAACTAGAAAAACATTAAATATTCTGCATTTGATATAATTACAAGCATTTCAATGGAAAAGTTGACATCCATTTGTGTGCTTCGTGTATTGTAATTGTAAATAATGTTAGACATTAAAAGAAAGTTCAGGTATATATAAACAACGCTGTTAAGTTTTGTGACCTTTGCATTCATGAAGAACTCACAGAAGTCATAACATGGATGATGGAAGACAGATTTGGAGACATGAAATAAAATAGCTCATCCCCACTCCTAGAGGAAATCTTTTGTTTCTGGTACTCACATCCAGGACACTTGTACTAACATCCAGCACACTGGTACTCACATCCAGGACACTGGTACTCACATCCAGGACACTGGTACTCACATCCACGACACTGGTACTCACATCCAGGACACTGGTACAAACATATAGGACACTGGTACTAACATCCAGGACACTGGTACTAACATCCAGCACACTGGTACTCACATCCAGGACACTGGTACTCACATCCAGGACACTGGTACTCACATCCAGGACACTGGTACTAACATCCAGCACACTGGTACTAACATCCAGCACACTGGTACTAACATCCAGGACACTGGTACTAACATCCAGGACACTGGTACTAACATCCAGCACACTGGTACTCACATCCAGGACACTGGTACTCACATCCAGGACACTGGTACTAACATCCAGGACACTGGTACTCACATCCAGGACACTGGTACTAACATCCAGCACACTGGTACTAACATCCAGGACACTGGTACTAACATCCAGGACACTGGTACTAACATCCAGCACACTGGTACTCACATCCAGGACACTGGTACTAACATCCAGCACACTGGTACTAACATCCAGCACACTGGTACTAACATCCAGGACACTGGTACTAATACTGCATCCACTAAAGTGTCCTTAGCAATAATGTAGCTACACTCCGTCAATGGAGTCAAACTAATTGCAGGACACATCTCTAACGAGTGATAAGGCAGCCCTGTGCAGAAATCTAGAAACTGTAATTCAGTACTTCCTTTTATTGAATGAGAATTGTTACCTTCTTCACCCCTTATTGGATGAGCAGAAAATGTTATTTTTATGAAGTGCCAAATATAATCTTGAAAATTATTATAATATAATTAGTTAGCACCATGTACATGTAGTAATTATTGAAATAACAGCTTGCACTTGGGAGACTGACGTTCTAATGCAACCCATTGAGCTGCCAGAATGACATGAATGATCATTTCCTTGTGCGTATTGGCTCATCAGGCCTATGCAATGTGTACATGTGCTATGGTTGAGAACATATAGTGAAAAGCGAACTGAGATAAAAGGAGCATTATTGCACATCATTGTATTAGTTTGGTTGTGAGTATTGGTATGCTTTGTATTAGTACTTCTATACCTTGTAGGTTTACATTCGGCATCAGACATCAAGAGCTTTTTTGAAGAGAGTGCACGAATGAAGTCTTTTAGACACCCAAACATTGTGGGATTGATTGGAATGTGCCTGGACTCACCTGATGGTGTACCAAGAATGGTGCTCCCATTCATGGCAAATGGAAATCTCAAAAAGTACCTACAGCGGAGTAGGAAGTTTTCACAAAACATGGAGGCATGTCCAGAGGTAGGTCCACATCTGAATAAATATTAGATATGTTGCATACATGTAGGTGCTATATTGGCTTGTTCTTTAGCCATACTAGCTAGACATGTGAGGGATAGTTGTAGTTTTCATACTGAATTTAGCATTGTGTACAAATAAAAGGTGTGTGCATAATCATTTAGTCTGTAATAACTCGGAATAAAAAATTAAGTTTTATTTGGTACAATAAACTTGTTATATACAGTGCATATGTTGGAGCATGCATTTTATAGTCTGACTGTGCATTTTATTATAACTAAATTCAATCCTGTGAAATAAAGTAATTAATGGAACTTCACAAAAACATAAAATGGCAAAGTGTAAGTCCAATAATTAGTTATTTGATCATAAATCACTTACTCTACTCAGTGAGTTACAGCAACATGTATGAATATCTTGCCCATGGATTTAATTGATTTAGAGGGCCTTGAGCTGGATGCCTGTATCGTAATTAACTTTTGTGTATAATACTATCTGTTTAAATATAATTCATTTAGATTGATAGATTGAACTACAAAAACGTTAACACAGTTCCTGGTACATTACAGTATGACACCTTTATATTGGGTTGGTGTAATTAAAAAAGATGTAAAGTAATGGTGCTTCATCCCACATGCACATTTCAAATTTGACTTTCTTTGCATAAAAAATAGACGTCAGAAATATAATTAATCATATATATTTACAGGGGTTATCACATGAGATTTTGACGAAAATGTGTCTGGACATCGCAAGAGGTATGAACTACTTGGCCGATAGAAGATTCATTCATCGAGACCTTGCTGCAAGAAATTGCATGTGAGTGCTATCATAAGTGATATGTGCTTATGTTAATGGAGAGTAATGATTAGTATAAATATGAGATTATCATGACTTTTCAGTACATTAGCATGTATTTTAACTACTGTATATTGGGTAACATTCAATGTATAAAATGTAAGCAATAAAAGATTCAACCATGGAAATTGTTTGGAAAGACTAGTAACCCTAAATTAGTATGAATTTCAAGATTAATTTTCCATTCCTGGATAGCATCTGATAGTATTGGTACATCAAAAAGGTTCTTAGTGATTGTGGTATAATTATAAGACAGACAATTATATTGGACTTCCAAGGTAAAGTTACAAACAGTACACTGCTAATTTATGCATTTACTTGTACTCATATATGTTTGATTCATTGCATTTGTTGGAGAAGTTAGAATTAGGCTGCTGCATTTTGTGTTCTAACAACTTCAAGTATTCAAACACTTTACATGCCTTCATAACATAAACTAAAAAAGATTATTATCATTTCTATCATCTTACCAGAGATTAGATTATCTCTGACGTTGTGCAATGAGTCTTTCTTGTTCATTCTGCATTGTACTCAATTGGAACATTTCATTTGCAAGCTCTCGATGTATAGTGGCAGGCTTAGTCTAGCATACGATGCAATTCATGCAACATGCATGAATTTAGTAAACTTTAGGGAATTAGGTTTTTCTGTTTCCTCATGGCATGGCCGTGCAATTGCAGCAAAGCTAATGTGGTCAATAATTCATCATTAGTATGTAACGAATGACTCTTAGGCTAGCTAACAATTCGATTAATTGGGAAGGCATAAATGCACTGATGGCAAATTGACCGAAAATAGAACGCATAATGGCTACATTCTATAGCAGGGACTAAGCTTTAACAGAGCAAAGTTCGAAAGTTTAGTTGTGAACTTTTCTTTTGAGATCAAATATTTGGGCATTAAATACAAACTGTGCAGCCACAAACATACAAGTACAGTAACTCAATAATAACAGTACAAATGCGTGAAATACCTGAGTAAAATACGTATTTTTTTTTAAATAAGACTCGAATTTTTTTATTTTTGAAGATGAACATATATGGGAAGTTGTAACAACATGAAATTTAGTGTCCGATTTTTGTGTGACTCGACTCTTTAGTGCAATATTGCACCGCAACTGCCACTTTTTATATTCATCCAGAACAGTTTTGAAGTCAACACATTGTTCAGAGGAAAAGTTTATTTGCTTGTCAAATTCCTCAAAGTTGTTTACAAAGAACTTTCCCCAAAACGCCAATACCGCACTAATGAAAGATTATACTAATTGAAAGTTCTTCTGATCATGGCTTTTGGTAACTGAAGCCGTAATCATGAAGAACATAATTTTTCAGTGTCAAGGGCAGTGGCAATTATTGCGGTATTGTGAGGAATAAGCGTTTTGGGGAAACTTTCTTTGTAAACAGCTTCGGGAAATTTGACAAACAAATAAAACGTTAATGATAAGATAAGAAATTGCATTATAGCGGCTGTGGCGCAATATTGCACTGTTGCCCGCAAAGGAGTTAATCTGGAATGACCCGAAAGTAGAATTAAAAAGTGTTACATGCATGGAACTAAATAGCTGAGTACTTATGTAGTTACCTTAGCAACCTGCGCAGGGCAGTGAACTAGGAGAAGCTTTGGCTGACATGAAGACACTTGATTGCTCGCTACGCATATATTCATTCCTTTATAATACAATAGGATTGATGCCTACTTTGTAGTCAAGGTGGGTGACTTTGGTCTTGCAAGAGACGCCTACGAGACGTGCTACTACAGAGTGTCCAAGCCCCAGCAATGTCCCGTTAAGTGGATGCCTCCGGAGATGCTGAGAGATGGAATAAGCACGGAGAAATCCGACATAGTAAGGGCGATTTCTTCTCGCAGTGTGCGTGCATGCATTTACAGGGATTAAACCCTGTCATCTTTTTGTACTCACTCAGTGGTCATTTGGAGTGACGTGTTGGGAAGTGTTCAGTTTGGGCTCCTCCCCTTATCCTGGTGTGGAGAACCATGAAGTACTCGACTACTTGAATAAAGGCTTCAGGCTCAAAAAGCCTTGCATTTGTTCGGACAAAATGCAAGTTTTCAGAAGTGATATACGTTTACTTGAATAGTCTGTTCATTTTGTTAGGTTCGCGATCATTGAGAGATGTTGGAATTCTCAGCCAGAAAGTCGCCCTGGATTTTATGATTTGGTTATGTCTTTACAAGATCTTGTTGACTAAATTAACCAACAGCAGGTTGTATGCTACCACAGTAGATGCATGCACGTAGTAATGAGCAAAGTTTCAAGTTTTGAGTTCCACGTGTACTTATTTCGTGTATAAAATTATTTAATATCTTTCATACAGCACGCACAATTGTCCAGTAAAATACAGACAACAACAACAAAAAAGGCCTGAAAGAATAATTTCAGTTGATAGTGTGAAGAGTAAGCAAGGAGAAATAATGACGAATGATGCATGCATGTATTCGGTTTACCTTGTGTTCAAATACTATATATACATGTTTCGCTGCTCATTGCATCACTAATCCCAAGGCCCCCCCCTAACCGTATCACATAAAACATACTTTGTTCAATAGGCTTTCATGAAGGCTCCTGCAGAATCATACTTCTTTTCTCAAAGAATATGCACTTTTGTTGATTCATCATTAAAAATTGTCTTTGGGTAGGATAATAAGAAGCTTCTCCTTCCTTAATGTTATGTTTTGTTTTTTTTTTTGTTTTTTTTTTTTTTTTCAAACCAAGCACCAGAGAGCTGGAGATATTGCAACGAAGTCGACTTTAGACTACTATAACGTTTGAACCGATTGAGGCAGCCCAATATCTGGAAAGAAAAAAAAAAACACTAAATCATTATGCGTTGTCATTCACCCTGTAAACCATAAGAACAAATTGCCAATCCCTTTCACAGTTGCAGGTGCATAATTAATAAATGTATATGTGCTGTAACAAATGCTTCTAAATTATCGAGACAGCGTTGTTACGCTTAATACCACATGCATGACTGTACTATACATGCTTTGGCTTTGGGTAATAGAAAAAAAACAAAACAACGAAGCCAATTACACAAATGACGATGTATACACGTATGTAGGAAAAGTATAAAGCACGAACTGTTGATAGCATCTGATCATACTCGGTGTTGATGGAAGCAATGCAGGTAATTTCAAAAGAGCAACTCATCTACGGTACATGTACATGTAGTAACACCATAAGGTTAAGTTTCCATAGAAATGAGCCTTCTAATAGATCAATCAGTCAACGTTCACTGCACACGTAAG
Organism: Ephydatia muelleri; assembly: GCA_013339895.1. Taxonomy (NCBI): domain Eukaryota; kingdom Metazoa; phylum Porifera; class Demospongiae; order Spongillida; family Spongillidae; genus Ephydatia; species Ephydatia muelleri. The sequence goes on from JABACO010000007.1 coordinate 5,718,872, forward strand.
CGTCGCAAATAAATCATACACTGCAATTGCATGTTCTGAATAGTAGATCACAAGATCTTGCAGTGACGAAAACTCCACACGGGACTTGAAGCTGCTTGGTTGCAACGAATACATCCCGTTTAGTCTCAGAACCTTGATGTGGCAAATCTTCTTGTCAGCACTGAAAATACAAGGACAATGATTAATGCGATAATGCTTGTTTATTATCATATACACAGTGCATGTACATGCTCGTAGCGTGCATGTCACTCTGCTAAGTTGAAGTGTATAAATTTATAGGCTGAATTTTGGCATCATTATTTAAAGCGTGCCAAGTCGTTTGACTTCGGAATAACGTTGCAGCAGGAAGTTTATTTCAGCGAAGGTCTAGCAGCAATAGTGCTGGTCCTCAAAATTTTATGGGAACATGGTAGTCATTATTATAATAGAATGTTTAATGCTACATAACAATGCATAAACTTTATTGAACCCGAGTAGATACGTGTCATATGTCATATTGTATCAAATTAATTTATTTACGCAAGTCAGTCTACACAAAAAATTACTGAATTTATAAAAGCTTTTCTGATCAAACTGCAATGTATATCAAAAATATGGTCAGTTACACGGTATTGCAATCAAAGGTGAGAGGTATGCAATATCCATTCAACTGTTGCTTACATCAAATCGATAGTGTGGGTATGGGCCTCTCCTTCAATACAAACCGGATCGTGTGATTTTAATGCGGGACGACATAGAAAAGTTCCATTCGTTCTTCCTTCCAACAAGCGAACAGCCGATGAACTGCAGATGAGTAGAATAGACAATAATAAGTGCGTGCATGCAACACATGAGTGTAATCGATTGGACCCCCAACGATGACGTACCGATCAATGTCACAGTACCAAGCCTCCAATTTTCTAAGCGACCTTGTCTGAAAACGGGAGGTAGACAAGTTACCAACGCTCGCAGGTACTATATTTATAAGACCATTAACTTCCAAATAATGAACGTTTAATTCTGAAAGTATACAGTAGCTCCTTATTAGGATAAATGAGTTAGCCTATTCAAGAGCCTTCCTTAGTGACAGGTAAAGTTGAGATTCACACAATGACCACTGTCCCAATTTACAGCAATAACTAGTTAGTCATCTTTGGCCGGGTTTTTGAATTGCAGAGGATCTAATTTGCCTTTTTTACATTTTGTTTCATTTACATGCATTAGTGAAATTTCGTGGCATAATTTTCACTTTCAGTTAAAATACATCAGAATTTTGAAATATATACACATGAATGAAGTAGTTCGAAGTGATCATTCAATTTAAACTTCATAAATACAATGTACTGGGACAACATTCATGCACAGCAAAAATGAACGTACTGCTTTTCGGGGAGGTACAGGTGGCGCTGTTGCACTTCTGGGCGACGTTCCTAACATCATCACAGACGTAAATTCTACAGGGGATTCCCCACTGCACAGAAGTGGGGACGAGTTGGAATCCGGTGGAGAGTAGTTGAGCAACGGTACCGTGGTTCTGCGGGGCAACGGGGGAGGCTTGGGTTCTCCATCTTCTCGAGAACGTGCAGATCGTGCGTAGTGACTATCGCCATCGTCGGATGCTGTGCTGTCATGGGGCGACTAATAGAATGCATGATTATGTTACATACTTGGGTCCAATCAGTTATAATAGTAAACAGTGGTCCGCCGCATGGTGAATTAATTTGTGGGGTAAAGTGAACATGTCACACGTGTGTGTTGTTCATAATTTTTGTTGCATAATGTCTGGGGCGAGATAAGTAAGAAAACGAGGGCGCGCAGGGGGAAAAAATTCATTGTGGAATCATTACGTGATTGAACAGTACGTGTCTGATTTTAATGTTCAATCACGTAATGATTTTACAGAGGATTTTAAAATCCTTTATTAAATCAAAACTTGATTCAACCCTGTGGCGACAGAGGAAAGAAGGAGGGGGTATAGCCATCATGTGGTATGTATTCATAGCAATTGTATTTATGAAAGCCTATATGTAGTACAATACTCTCTGATATAAGTTACGTAAGAGTGATACTCAGAAGGACGGCGCCCATTAACCAGCTGTTCCTACAATACTGGATCTACAGTACAGTAGTTTTACGTTAGGTTTTAATTCGTTTATCACATGCTTTATCCAAATCTACGTTCGCTTCATTATATCGTCATCTTGAATCCAGACTTGATGGATGTACACAGACTTTTCATTCATGCATGAGTACATACTAAAAGAGCAGTTTCTGATAGAAGCTTGAAAGACCACGGTAATCATTTGTGGACATTATGCTCTTAGGTTTTAACACCAATGAATTCTAATTGGAGGCCATGTTGCCAGAAAAAATCAAACATACATGGAACATTTGTTCAATGACATATATGAGCCCGGTTAGCCCTAGAAAATTTTTATTCTATTTTTTATTCTATTTGCAGGTTTCTAGGGATAATAACTGAGCGTGTTATTCTACATACTGCGTGATTATTACCCAAACATTTAGTTTGGGATTCTATCTGTAGTGTGATGCTGTATACAATATCTGTGCACTGGATGTCTCAAAGAAACGTGGTTTTCACGATATTCTAATTTAAAGTTTTTTATTCTATTTTTTATTCTATTTGAGAGTTTCTAGGGTTAGAAACCCAGGCAAGTTCTATATCATACCGGCTTAAAAACCTACTCTCAAAGTTGTTTCAATTTATACAAGCAAGCCTTTTCACGAGCATTGTCCCAGCAATCCTTCAGTTAAAAGGTCTTCATAATTCTTACATCGAATTCACGTTACCCTCTCTGCACCTAAATATTCTATGTCATTTGAATAATAGTAGGGCCAACTATGGATACGGTTTTGAGGTTATCCGTAAGTATACACCTCTTATTTTAAACAAGTGAGAACGTTGGTGGTATATAGGATTTGAAGGCAATGGTGGTGTATAAACAAGGAAATTAATTGTTCAATACGAGGTTTATACTCTGTGAAAATTACCGATAAGCTCAAAACCTTATCGATAGTTGACCCTACAGGAAAGTGAGATTTTCTTTTGGAAATTGGTGTCATTAAATAGAATGAATAAGAAAAAGTTATCTTTTATAGAGATTGAGAACATTAGAAGATATATCGATTCATGTATGCAGCATCATAATTATCAAGTTACAGGTGTCAAAAGAAACAAAGGACAGTGCGCTTGTACAATGTACTCCAACACGGATTCCTCAATACGTCATACTTGAAGCCAACATATCTCCGCTTCAGTAAATAAACACTAGCCACTCTATAGCTTTTTCCCCTCAACTTAGTGGAAAATCTACTACTATTCAAGATCGTTACGAGGCTTTTCAATTACATTTGGATTCAGCAGTACTATAAGATTTAAAATCTGATGTCTTGCAAATTCAATCGTAGAATAAGTCCATTCAGACTATGATTTGGTGTCATATGCGCAAAACCTCTTTCATGGTCTAAAATGGAGTTATCCAATGAGTGAATTCAATCCAATGCGTACAGTGATTTGATGATAATGTTGCCTAAATTAACGATTCAAGCTTCAAAATAACCACCACAGTTATCCATCAAATCAGTGCAGGCAGAATCGGACGTTTCCGTCATAGCTTGCCAATTATAAGGTTCAGAGCAACACGGGTATGCGCGTGTTTCATGTCGATATTAACTGGACATTTGCACACATGAATTCCAACAAGAGTATCTGTGCTGGGGTGCGCCAACACGAGCAGAAGCCATACACAAAGATTATGTGGCTGATTTTATCCATATAAGGCATACTCATCAATTCGTCCAGTATACAAAAGGGAAAAACCACATGCAGGCAAACACACACACACACACACACACACACACACACACACACACACACACACACACACACGCGCGCGCGCGCGCGCGCGCGCGCACACACACACATGCACACACACACACACGCCACACACACACACATGCACACACACACACACACACACACACACACACACGCGCGCGCACACACACACACATGCACACACACACACACACGCCACACACACACACATGCACACACACACACACACGCACACACACACACACGTACACCACAATTAACCAAACGAAAGGAAACTTTTTAATGTACGCCAAAAAAAGGATTCCATTTTGCTTAAAATCATATCTATACAAGTGTATCGCATTGATTTTAATCCATGCTTTTTATAGACCATGCTCACATGAGCACATGCTCCCGTATCGGTGTCTCTACATGTACACGCGCACTTGATGCAATCACGAAAGCTAGGATTATCACTCTGACGGCGGCGACTAACGTATGGTATATATGCACACTGATGTGCACGCTGCATGCGTAATTCACTGCCGATCAGTTGCATGAAGTTGCATCACGTGATACGCAGGACGACCCCCTATAGGATGTCGTATACAATACCATACGTTAGGTGTCATAGATTAGTTTACACGCATGGAGCTTCCACGTAAGGGTACACTAAAGATCACATTTCCATTATCTACCACTGTGTCGCGTTCTCGGCATACATCTACTACGCAATGCACTCTTGTATGCGCCCCCCCCCCCCCCCCCCCCCCCCCCCCCGATCATGTCCCGTTCATCCATCCGCTGCCTTACAAAACGTCAACACCAGGAGGATAAAATGACATGCAGTGTATTGCAAGCCGGTGGCGCTCATGAGCAACCATTTGCTGCTTCCCTCTTGAAGAAGCTTATTTAGTTAAACGCTGCACATATCAACCCAGGGTGACGTTATGGCTAGCACGCATGCAATCACTGGCATGCATGACCCCCTCAGAGAGTGGGCCAAAACGTGTGTTTGGTACTCTAGTTTGCTAGAAGGAAGTGAAACGTGGGTCCCCCATTATGATTAAGGAGGAAATCGACGTTGTCAAACCGCGAATGAGTGTGCACTTCCTTGTATTGCGCAATGCTGTTACATAACAAGGGGACAGAGGGCGACCAATAAATCTCCCTGGATATTATGAATATCAAAGCTAACCATATACTAGATAACTAATATGCTCTCCCCTCTTTGTATATGGCGGAATAGCCCAATAAGCAATCACTCCACCATACATGCATGCATCTATCCGGTGAAACTACTTCAACGTGTCATTGTCGGGGCTGTCCGTTAAACGACCGACGCCATACTTCCATACAAGGTGAGAAAGTGCACGTGACGTTTAGATACCCAAGCCTTACAAATGCACAAACTAAGTACCCAAACATTATAAATTGCACAAACTAACGTGGGTTGCCAAGTTCAATGGAGGAAATAGGAAAACTACCTTCGTGCTATATGAGCACATAGGCCTAGCATTGCATGTCATGTTACATGTAAATATACGTGTTCCTAAAACAGAGTCCATGCACACTTCGGGGATAATGAGCGAGGGAATATCGCTTAACGCAAAGAAGCATGGGTTGAATCGGTTGTGTATACGATAATGTTGTAAATTGCTCTAAGGAAAGCGATTAACGCACTCTGAAACAGGCTACATGCTGTTTGAGACATGCATGTACAGTAAATACCGTTACGTTGTTACGTCATGCATATCAAAAGGCTTCGAGAAGAAGCAGCTTACTTTAGCCAAGTTCTCGTGGCTGTGACCCTTGTGGGTTACGACGACACATTCCGGACACATATCCACGCGGCAATCAAGACAGACGAACGTTACGGGATAGCCGTGGTCGGCGCAGCGAGATGAGGCGGCGGGCGCTCGAGGGCGCTGCAACCGGCTCTTCTCCAGCTTCTCCTTCAGCCTGTTCACCATGAACGCCGGCGGGAACATCGCGCTGGCTCCGCCACTTTTCAGCGTCACGTTCCGACACTCCGGACACACGAAACGTTCCGCCACGCCGGCTAAAATATCTATGCACTTGGCGCAATAGTAGTGGTGGCACGGAAGAATCCGGGGGTCTTCGAACACTTCAAGACAGATGGGACATGTGAGATCCTCGGCAAATGAATCGAGTGTCGACTGGTCCATAACTTTCAGTTCATAGTAGGCGTGGTTTTAAAACTCATGTCTCGTGCCTCATGCTTATGTTTAATTAGATTTGCAAGATTTATTCATGCGAAACCCACCCGTTGCTAGAGCATATGATCTCAACTGTATGATCTTATTCCTACGGCATGTAATAGCACGACAATCACGTGACAATGCACGTTCACTATGAACCGCGAAGTCATAGCTATGTGCCCTTTTCAGATTGCGGATTGCGATATATACGTGTGCGCATTTTCATAATGGGAGCCTTGTATTAATAGTACTGTAGGTACTTGACGTACGCGTACCAAATATTGCTGATCTAATAACGCGATGAAAATTGTGATTTGTCTATCGAAAGTGTGCACGGTGCGAAAAAGGAAACTAGTTCATGTTGCATTGCGAGAAATTACGGACGCTCATTAACAATTCCTGACCAATTTTGTAAATGTCCGTCACATTTCCCGCGCACGCGTCCATAAGAATGTATAGAGTAAAGTTCATATTTGAATACCATAAATCAGGGAAAGCCGCTAGTTAAGTTCCCAGGAAGTTCCATGATAGATAGTATCATAACCTATCACTCTGCCGGCTGATGTAATCTTTAGCCCCTACCTCTAGCTTCCTCATAAGAATTAGTTCTACTCCATAGAAATGTATGGAAAATTGCTTTTCTATAATGATTTTTCATCACTATTCTTCTTGTTGCTCGGAATTGAAGATAGTAAGGTGTTGTTCCCATCATTTTAGATGATGCTAACATGATCAAGGCAACTTTGTACCACATCTTCCTGGGACGCTTTTGGTCATTAGGGTACCTATAGTTCAGTTGAACATTGAAAAATTAAAACCGCCCAGGTGGCAGCTGCGTTTAGTTCTGGCCGCGACTGCACGTAAATTTGGTATGTTCTTTGTTTGGGCCTAGGAACGCATGTTGTTGGATCGATACATACGTAGGGGCTGGGACTTGATCGAGTTACTAATACAGAGCTTTATGGTCTCACTCTGTCAAACACGAAGTAGTCCTAAGTCTACCCGATGGACATTATACGTATCTACGTGTGTGCTTCAGAAAACTAAGGAATTACTGAAGACTAAGTGTATAAGTAAGGCCTACTGTAAGTGATAACGTTTATATTCGACCACGTGATGGCGCTATGAGTATGAAAGCTGGGAAACGTTCGTTTTCTGTTGCTACTTTTCCATATGCTTGCGTACGTATCCATATTTGCAAATGCCGTCGTTTTAGAATGTGAAGCGGCACAGCGACAGGGACAAGCCATATAAGGACAGTGCCCAGCATCAAATCACGTGAGAGGCGACGATTTAACATATTTCATTTACTTATCTGGGATGTGTTCTTTTGGCACTGGCGGATCTAGGCAGCGCACGATCTAGTTTATCTAGGAGCTGAAGCGACCTTCCAGACCTGGAAGCCATCAATGGCAACACCTCCTTCCCAAATTATGAGGTCTCCCGAGATCCACCCACTGCACGAGGCCAACTGTCCTCATCTCCGGTATGTGTGTCACTGTACCTTCCCTTTAGTACCTCACCCCAGGTATGTGTGTGCACTTCCCTTTAGTACCTAATCCCAGTGTGTGTGTGTGTGTGTGTGTGTGTGTGTGTGTGTGTGTGTGTGTGTGTGTGTGTGTGTGTGTTTGTGTGTATGTGTGTGTGTGTGTGTGCGTGTGTGTGTGTGCATGCGTGTGTTCGTGCAGAGATCATAACATGATCTTCGGCCTCACTGGGGAATGAGTATCCGTTCGAATTCTGGAACAAACTTTGCGTCCAGATGGGGTACGTGGTGTGAATGCCTAAAAAGACCACTGGCTACTGGTGTGTATCCTGTGCTACTTTATTGTGGTGTGGGTGATCAGGGAGAGGGTGAGTTGTTCAGATCACAATCTGGAGGGCGGTTTGGGCTTATGTTGGGGGTTCCAATGGGGTGATAGCCCACCCACATTCATCAAAGGGTGGCAGCATGTACAGTGTTGGGTAGATACACTGTGACACTGTGCCTCATAGATTGTGGATTGACGAGAGGGGTATGTGACCGAACTGATGGCATATGCAGCTCCCTGTGAGGCATAGTGGTTGGGATTTGATATTCAATATAGACCAAGAACAGGGCTAGCTGTGTTTGTAGGTCTAACAAATTTGGCAGGCCATGCTGCAGGCCATTTTGGCGAGGTTTTTTTTCAAGGGTTTGGCTTTGGGCCAATAGGTGGGTAGTTGACAGCTTACAAACATTTTTACAGATTGTTGAGTTGTGTACATAGGTTATGAGCTGCCATTGTTGCAGGGATTATAGGTCAGATGTAGTTTTATTTAATTAAGAAGTACCTAGGTGCCTTCAAAAGATGGAAACTCTGTGTGTGTGTGTGTCTGTGTGTGTGTGTGTGTGTGTGTATGTGTGTGTGTATGTGTGTGTGTGTATGTGTGTGTGTGTGTGTGTTTGTGCGCGTATGCGCATGGAGATAGCAAGAAGACTCACATTATAAATGACCACATACGTGTACACTAAGATGGGTTGTGTAAAAGAACTGGACTGTGGGCAGCAAAGTATTCATGGCCATTGTCTCTGGAATTAATTAGAGAGACAATGGCCATAAATAATTTGCTGCCACAGTCCAGTTCTAACAGCACATGCAGTACATATGTGACCCAAACCAAAAGTAAATTCATACTTGCCAAGGAGATATGCACAACATGCCTTTCCCCCTCAGAATAAGTGCTTTCTATTAAATTGTTTCTAAACATGCAACATACATGCAGGCAACCATACAATAGCTGTCGTCAAAGGTCGTGAAGACTATGAGACCATATCAAAGGCATTTGTGATACCATTTGGATAAATAAACTGTTTACTCGATGTAGGCTGCATATAAGTCAGCGAAAACAGTTACAAACTTGAACTGTTTTGGTGGAGACATGAAGGTACATGTACTAGGTTAAGATGTTTCTATGTAAGTGTACATGACAATGTGTCTATGCAGTTCATGCTGTTAGTTCTTGGTCTCATGTTAATTATGTGTGTCCTTTCTGCACTGTTCATAAGGATGAGAGGTATGTATAAATTAAGGATCTGATGATGCAAGAACAATTGGGTCAGTTTCCGAGAAAATGAAAAGTGGCTATATATATAAAAAGTTATAAAAATGCTTCACGTTTGAATCGCTAAAACTCCGTAAAGGTTTAAGCTATCAACTTCCTATTTCGAACACTTCGTGCCACACCACTTCTCTCTACGAAAATCGATTTTGGTGTCTTACCCTTGCGCCTTGCCGACGTTACAAGGCACAGTACCCCGAGGGGTTCAAAATCCAGGTAGCTCCCTGCAGGAATGTCCAAATCACTTCAAAATCGATATGCACGTAAAGGAGTCCTGTCACTGTTTATTTCTGCAGATCGTTGATTTTTACCTCATCCGTTATGGAGATAAAGCAATGCAAAGTAAAGTCCACGTTTCCCGCTCGAATCGCGCCTTTCTCAGTCCCACTCGGGAGAATGGAAGCGGTTCAAGGACTGAGAAAGGCGCGATTCGAGCGGGAAACGTGGACTTACTTTGCATTGCTGTATCTCCATAACGGAAGAGGTAAAAATCAACGATCTGCAGAAATCAATAGTGACAGGACTCCTTTACGTGCATATCGATTTTGAAGTGATTTGGACATTCCTGCAGGGAGCTACCTGGATTTTGAACCCCTCGGGGTACTGTGCCTTGTAACGTCGTCAAGGAGCAAGGGTAAGACACCAAAATATATTTTCGTAGAGAGAGGTGGTGTGGCACGAAGTGTTCGAAATAGGAGGTTGATTGCTTAAACCGTTATGGAGTTTTAGCGATTCAAACGTGAAGCATTTTTATAACTTTTTATATGTATAGCCACTTTTCATTTTCTCGTAAACTGACCCAATTCATTATATGCATGTACGAATGCATAGATGGGATACATCAAAGCCTGAAGTACTGTATACTGCCACCAAAGCAAGAACAATTGCATCATTTCGGTACGTTAACTGGTTTCTAAGCATATTAATTTTCAGGCATTATTGTATAACGGGAAGGTCTGTACAGTTAAGACAAACCTGCGCCTGCTAAAGATCCCTATTGACCACTACGTGATTGACGAGGTTCATTTATTTCTACGGATATTTGATGTTTTGATGAGCAACCTCATTTCATTGGCTTTATTGCATATCCAGAAATGAGCGGTCAAAGGGAAAGCTAATTAATTCGCGGTTTGCGAATCACCGAATATTCCCGTATAACTTCCCATAGACATGTATGGGGTACTTTAATACCAAGCACACCAGATTTTTCTCAGCATTTGCCAAAGGGGATTGTTAGTACACTACATTTGCCATGATTTTTAGTGGGGTCGCCGTATTTTTCCTATTTAAGGCGTCGCTTCCCTAGGATTGTCATAACATTGTCCTCAATGTACACGTAGTCAATGGGTGCGTTTTCTCATTACAAATTCTATGACCATTTGTGTCAATACCTTTACGATTTGCCAATTTGCCAAAGGAAAAACATGTAGCTAGTACATCGAAGAACTATAATATATATTGAAAATTGGGTCTTTGTATTTAAAAATCGGCTTCCATAATTGAAAGAAGTATTCTATATCGAATCGGATTGTTGTCTCCGTCTCGTGCCCTCAAAATCGACTCACGCGCGGGACAAGGCAAATGAGTATCTCCCTAGCTGTACCAGTTTTATACAGTATGAAATCGGGCCTGAAATCGGCCTCCTAGCGCTACGTAACAAGGTTTGTTGCTACCAGTTGAGTAGCCTACATATAAATGTACGTTATCGTACCCATACGTTTCGGATCTTTTGTAAACATCGCCGGGCCCATTTCATAATTGTATTGCTGTTAGGCTGTTACGTTGGTAGTTTATCTAAGTAACTGAAGTACAACTACTAGTATAGGTGTGGCCGGAGCTACTATTGGCACCAATAGTAATACGGCTACATGCATGTGTTTTAATTCTAGAAAATGCGCACCGATTTATCGAGTATCAAAGAAGCTGATAGCAGCGTCAACGGCGTGGTAGCGTATTTTATTCTGCTGTCTGGCGCTGCGTTGCAACATCCACCACCAGCAAAACGCCGTTGCAATCTTTCAGGTGAAATAAATATAAAATGCATGTGCAAGGCAATGACTTACGTAGGCCTAGGCATTGCACATCTCTCAACTTGGTAATTGCAAAAATGTCAGTCATTTCTTACCCTGCACTGCATGCTTTGTGTTTTATTGTAATATTTAGCTACCTTGCGTACTTACATGTATATTCAGTTACCGCTGTGAAGGCACCGTAGCTAGTGTACTCATGTGAAGGCACCATAGTTATAAGGTGTGACTATTTACAAATGGTTTATTGTGTCAGTGTGGTATGTAGCAGGCTTTGTCAATGTAATGTATGCACATGTGCATATGGACATATGTAGAAAGTTGGCAACGGACTCAAACGTGAATGTTGTGCATGTGTTGTCGACTGCATCACAGTGAAACTTATTAGTGAACAATTTGAAATAAATCACAAGATGACCGCCAATGTATGGGCGATTACTCGATATGACACAACACGCAAGCACTAAAACGCATCACACAGATCAAACAAACTGTCAGACATTCTCTGCAACCATTCTCTGCTACATGTACCAATGTAAAGGTCTTGTTGATAACAATGAATACAATAGTTCAAGGGATGGTATACAAATAGTGCATGCTCATACAAGTATGCATATCTGTGTATGTGTAAACAATTAATTTTTTGTATGTTTGTATTGTATGTGTGTATGTGTGTTACATATGGACAACATTTCAACAGCCCTTTGCTGCGGCAGAACACACATGGCTGAGTTATCTTGAGCCTGAATACCACAAATGCAACAGTGAAAAATGTGAAGCCAGAACAGAGTAAGGCTGTTTGTGTATGTGTGTGTGCGTTACCAGTGTGGTAAGGGAGTGGCTCAAATATGGCACTGATCTTGGTGAACACACACACACACACACACACACACACACACACACACAAACACACACACACAAACACACACGCACCACACACACACACACGATGTTATATTGTGGTCAATTAGTTATGGCATTGCAAATGGGAGGGGCTGTGTTTGTGTGTGTTGCCTACAAATACACATGCATGTACACACATGAGGCTTCTGTAACTTCTACTGTAGACAACTAAAACATATCTAGCAAATTAACCCTCCTTTCCCCCCTGATCTTGGTGATAGACACACACACACACACACACACACACACACACACACACACACACACACACACACACACACACACACACGCACACACACACACACACACATACACACACACACACAAGCACACACAAGTACATACATGTACAAGCACACACACATATACACACAGTTTGGGGTGTGTATTGTGGGCGGGTCGATGTTACAGGGGGTCACGTGATATACTCTGCTGTGTAGTGTTGTTGCTGATGTGCTGATATCTTTGGGCAACCAAGTCCCCAATCCTTGACTACGCGCCATACGCGAAACACATGTGTACGAAGCTTCTAAAATCACTAAAACATCCATAGAAAAGCAGGCCTTCATTCCATATTAGTGATTTGGTGCTTATTGTGTAGTGTAGTGCTATTGTGCAGTGCCTCTAATACGGTGCTGTGCCTGTGACATAGTGCTATGGTGCAGAGCTTGTGAAATAGTCATGGTGCAGTGACTATGAAGTGGTGCTAAGGTCAGTGGTGTACAGTTGTAGGAAGCATGGGGCCCATTGCCACATTCTTATTTTTGTCAAAGTGGGGGCATTACCCCCCCCCCCCCCCCCCCCCCACCTTTTAATATCATCCTATGTGCTTGATGGTGCTGTATAGCCATGGTGCTGTGCTTGTGAAGTACATGTAGCTATGGGTCTGTGCTTTTGAAGAAAGTTTGGTGTAGTTGAATGTGAACACTAAGCTTACATGTACATGTATTACCATTCAGCTGCTAGCCTTATGTAAACTTTCCAGTGGCCCAGTCCTGCCATACACAAGTAGCAATAATATTCACTGCCACCATATGCAAGGCTTCAAAGCTTAGAAGTATCAAGGGCATTGGAAAGTTTTCTATTGCTTAGCACTTTTCAACACACACATGCACACGCATGCACACACACATATGCACACATGCACACGTGTATACATACATACACACATGCACACACAATCAGTATGTACCGGTACAGAAATGGTGTGGGAACAAGTGTACGAAAAGAAAAGGTAAAAATTTATTAATGTAACGTGAAATTTTTATAGTATTAAAATTATAACCTTACAAGCCTGATTTTGCTGGATGCTGTCCCATAGGTACGTAAGATAAATATAATATTCATTTGTGCAGCTCAGAGGTCAACAACAAAAGGCTAATCTGATGTTAGCTATTGAGCTAGACATGTACATGTACCAAGTTCTAAGAAGCAAACACTATTGACGTACATGTAGTACCTACATGTGCATGTATGTGGCATGGGCCTTTTGTGCCTGATGCCATAAACTTTACAATCAAGTACATGTACATGATGGGAGGGGGGTGGAGTGTGCTTTGGGCCTCATGCAAAACCTTTGGTTAGTGGTAGAGGCATTTACGTCTGATGCATAAAGTCCTGGTACTTTTTTTCTAGGGTTCAATATCAAGAGTTGTGTTAAAAGTCTGTTTGGGACTGTTTCTATGGAGATGAGGCGAAATATTACTCGAGGACACTCCTGTATCTGGTTTTATACTGGGGAAGAGCAGCACCAAGAACCCAATGCTGAGACTGACCATCTGGAGTGTTCAACATCTCCAGGGATATCCACCTTAGGCTCAACAAATTTACTTAAATACCCCTACGTTCCACTGTACTCAGCTGGCATACACTTCTTCATCAAGCAAACCAGATGGGCAGGTGTGTTGAGTGTACCAAAGGCAGGCAGTTCTAGCAATGGAGGCCTACAAATAATGCTGCCACTGTTCCACTCACCCCTCTTCCACTTCAAAGTTGGGACGCCACTCGCATCTAGGAACTTCCGCTCCACTTTCCTATCCCTGGTATGGTGGAGCAATGTGGCTACAATCCAGCCAAATACAACACTCGCATTGGTGCAGCCACTTACAGTAACTGCTGACATCATTCAGAAGTACATATGGTGCAGCCACACTCATTGTTAGTAATAGCAATAGCAGAAGAGGGCAAATTGTGTATGTTTTTTAAATGCACATTACATGTTTGCACTAACCATACACTGTGCAGAGACAGGGGAGGGGTTTGGGCCTGTGCCAGCAAGCATTGGCATAACATAGAAGGGGGGGGGGGGGGGGGGGGGGGGGGGGGGGGGGTATAGTATGCTTTTAACCTGATGCAGAGGCTTTGGCCTAGTGATAGACTGATCAGCGCTACAGTTTAACTTTTCTTTTTAAAAAAGAAAAAAAATAAAAGCATTGCTATTCCATTGAAGCCCCACGAAGGTGATTAAAGCGCTTTACGTGTGGTTACTGACTCTGGCCTGGCCATACACATGTATGCAGACAAAGATTCAAAATACGGCACGTGCAGATTTGATGTTAATCGATCTAGGTAGGGCTGAAATGCCTACGTAGGTCGCAACTGTACTGAAAAGTGCCATTTGCAAATATCTATGTCTTGTATCAGTGCACGTGCCTATTAGCCTTCGCGCTTCATTCATCGAGCTGCAAGCAGGCTAAACGAACACGATAAGGAAAACACTATATAGGTCAAAAGTGTCCATGACGATCAACATCATAGTGTCCCTCTTGGCAGTCGAGACCTACGGTACTAGTCTGGGACTATCGTACTTTTGTATCAGGCCAGAAGCTGGCAGTAACCATATCGGGCTCTCCCTCGCTCTTTCGTATCGAAACGCTCTCGGCCTCTCCCCCCCCCCCCCCCACATTGTCCGGTTATTAACAGCCTATTAGTATAGTTAAGTTCTATCTTCAGCTAAATTAACTTACTGTGCATATATTTATTCACCATTTTGTTCAATGAATATCAATATTAGTTGAATAATTCTGGCGGATGACGCAAGGCATTACGCAATGACATATTTTGATGAATAAATTATGCGCGGTATAAATTAATTTTGTGTCTTGTCAAGAATGGTTCAGGGAATAATTTTTTGAAGTACATATATCATGATCAGACCGATTTATAGGACATTTTACAAGTGTTTTGAAATAAAAAGCAAGATGACCGCCTATGTATGGGCCATTTCTGGATATGTGATGGATAGAACTGCAAGGGATGGAAGCAAAAAACACCTTGATGCCCTAACCGCTGCCATCAGAAGCTGTGGCGTAACATTCCATACATGGAAGGAGCAAGGCAGAGAACAGCTGAAGTGGACCTCCCTTACCGGTGATGGTAGAAAGAAAGTGATGAAGGTATTTATTATGCCCGCCAGCCTGCTGCAGTCTCACTAGTATGATTCTTTCTACAGACACTGCCATCTAAACAAATTGAAGTCCTACCTCATGAAACCATACAAGAAACAATTAAACTACGGAAGGTAAGCAGAGACTTGACTGATCAGTAATGTGGTTCATTAGCTAGGATGGCAGGACTTTCATGCAACACCTTATCTGCTGAAGTGCCAATTCATCCCTGTTACTATGCACCAGAAGGTTAAGGTGTAGGTAGTATTGATAACTGTTACTGACTGTATTTTCTATTAGCCAAAGCAATGGATTGGTAGCTTCCTGACAATAATTGCAGGAGGCTACAAAAAGTGTCACGTTATGTCGTACATGCACTGTATGGCATACCATGTACCAGAGTGCATTAGGCGGCATGGTAACTTGCGAAAGTTGTCAGGCCAAGGTGAGTATATCATGCTAGTGATTCCGAATTGAAATTGTAATATGCTTAGGTTTTGAAAAACACAATGACAATGCATAGAGGGCATACTTTTCTAGTAATAAATGGAATGCCTCAATGGATATCATCAGAACAGAAGCCAGGATTGATTGCCTATGAAACTATGCTACCCCAAAAACGCAGTCACAAAGAAAAACTATGCATACTGGCTTCATGGAGGCATTCAGGCAGTAAGTGGATCTTGGCGGAATACAGCATCACCAGATACCACCATTCCTCCCTCGTCCTCATCACCTAGCACCACCTCTACTTCCTCCTCCACTTGCATACACACGTAATGTATTGTATGATTTTGTACTGTTGTAAACCACTACATATTCTGTGATGTATTAACCATTCTCCACATTTCTGATTGACTGAAGATAAGCAACATTACATAGTGAAATTAGCATTTTGGGGAGAGCCCAAGACCCACATCCCATAGCTAGTGTAGTTACACAGTAAATAAATAAATAACATTCTCTATGAGAAACTTAGTGGGATATAGGATTTAAAGGCAAAGGGGTGTAAAAAGGAAGGAACAAGGGTTGAATGATATGGAAAACGAATTAGCACATGAACAAAGTAATGAATGTCCTACAATGTGCGCTCTACTCTAATTATAGGACTATATTTCATTTTTTTCCTGCTTTTTACACCATTATTCTCATTAGTTATTTACTTGTTCAAGTATTATTGTTCAAAGATAGTCGATCCTAAACGTATGCACGTTAGGGTATCGCTAAGCATTATAATACAGAAACACATCTGACCTTTATAAGCTCCCACAAAACAGTAATAAGTAGTCCCGTGATCTCATAATGCACGCACACATCACACCACGTACAAATGTAGTAACTAAGAGTAGATAGGTACGTGATTGTGAATCCAGCCATTCTTATTCTAACAACTTAGGAAACAACGTTTCTCTAGTTTAGTAGGAGTAGCAGTAGGCCAATATGAATAAACGGCTCGAATGATGGTCCTTGTGTAATGGACTCGAAAAGAAGCGCACCGCCAAGAGAAGAACTGTTCGCAATAACCAGCCAATACATGCAGCGCTGCATGATTGCGTCGTGGTCAGCGAAACGTCGAGTCAGAACGATATATCATCGATTAATAACATGATTAAATAACAGATCACGTTACCGCTGCTCTGATTGATAAAAGGGAGGGCACGAGTTAAAATCTAACGTATATGACAGATGCGCATGCGTATGGTTAGATCACTAAATCGACGATAGCCTTAGTTTGGCAGGATGTTATGTAAAAGCGATGGCCTTACCTAACTTCCCTGATATGCAGACTTACAATTAATTAATTATAATGCGAAAATAATGATAGATTAAAAAAATTAATTAGCTGTTTTAATAACGTGATTCTAGGGTGTGCAGCGAGTGTAACGGTGAAATCAGAATTTTTTAATCACAATTCAAAGTCGAGTTTTGCACTGATGTCCACAATTTCTGGACATGGGTTAATTGCAATTTTGAACAGTAGTTGAGTAAGTGTGCTCTGAATTGATACTGTTGAAACTGATCGTATTTTATTCGTCTAGTTACCTTCGCACATCGCACATATGTAAGTTGAACATTTTAAGCGGCATGGAAAAATACGTTTCAAACACTTAGGAAGGGTCATAATCTATCTGCCTTCAAAATAGGATCAACTTCGGTTGATGCACAAGGGGTAATGATGGCACGTATCTATGCGTCAGGTGCATCCTGATTATCTGAAAAAACTAGAAGTGTTTTCTGCATTTGAATTTATGTTTTTAAAAAAGCAGCATTGTTCTTTCAACCTATGTGGAGCGATTCTAATTAAAAAGCACCTAATCGTCTGAGTAGCAGGATTTTCGACTTCAGATACATGCAGATTGAGCACTAAAACTCCAGGCATTAAATTTTCGTAACTTTTAGATGATGGGCAAGGTTTGTTTATGGGTGGTCTGGTCCCCAGACCCTTATAGTGCACATGAGAGATCGTGTAATAGGTTTAAGATTTGGTTGCCTAATTGCATTTTAATATTACGATTAAGACTGCTGCTGATATGAAGGAGTTTATTGACGTTTTCAAGAGTGTCATCAGTGAAAATAATACCTTACAAGTGTCAATGATAAGGAAAAGATTGGTGATGTACATATATATGAACAATATGGAGAAATGAGCGGCACCAAAGTAGTAAAAGTTACAGTTTTATTGTTTCTGAGATTCCATCGTATGTCTTCTGTTGTACATAATTTAGAAAGACCTAATATGATTTTTTTTTTGTGAATTACCATTATTGTATATGCATGCGTTGACACCGAGTAGGGTAGCATAGGGTATGTTCGGCAGTGGGTATAGTGTTCGGCCTCCAACACTTCTAAAAAGGGGCTAAGGCTTACCGAACGCTTTAAAATTGAAACAACGAATGGAACTCAATCTCCAAGGAGTTCGTTTTCAGCCAGTTCAGTTAAAGTTTCCTTACAAAATTTCATGTAGCGAGTAATATTACTTTTGTTTACCCAACCTAATATAATGGCTAAAATGGCGCAACGTACGGTGCGCAACTGTCAAAAGGTGCGATAGGGGCAACCAGCATTTGCCAGGCAAGGTTCATCGGTTTGTACTTTTTGGGTTGTTTCTGAACTAAGAACTGAATACACTACCACAAAATATGTTTTGCTACATACAAATCTGAAATGTCGAAGAATTCCAATGGGGGTCGAACACCCCATGTTTGAATCAAGCAATTTGGGTGTGTTCGGCATAGGGGACGAACACTGCAGAAAAAAAACTTTCTCAATAAAAAGATATATGTTAAGGGTGTTCAAGTGGTAGGTTTCTAATACCGTAAAGTACCACGAATAAGCCCCCCCCCCCTCCGCCCCCAACAATAAAAAATGGCTCGTGTTTAAACGTCCGTATCTTCGTAATCGCGAACGCTTCTGCGTATCTTTTTACATAATCATGTACGGGTACCATTTCTGTTTCTGAAATGCTGAATACATTTGAGGAGACTTTCGAGGTTACAGAGATGCGCACGTTTAAACACGAGCCATTTTTTATTGTTGGGGGCGGAGGGGGGGGGGCTTATTCGTGGTACTTTACGGTATATGAATCACAGAGCAAAATATTGGCCGGAAGCAGTGTTCGTCCCAAGGGGGGGGGGGGGGGGGGGGGGGGGGTTGATTGCTGCATATGGTATCTTATATAAAATATCTTTTTCTTTCTTTGTCCTCCAACATGTACAGGCAGGTGCAATACAAAAATACTTGTACTACATTTTTGTGATTTCTCTGTCAGCAATTATATACATGCATGTATTTTTGAGTACCAATTATACATATATATATATATCAATTGATTTCACTTTTGCTTATGATATAAGTGTAACTAATTGCAAAACCCTAGCATGATTGCCATTGCACAATTCCTATATGGCACTTCATTGCCCCACATTATACATGTGTCATCTAGTGATGGTATTTCAAGTACTCTCATGAGAGTATGATCGCTGCTATTAATTGAGGCAGCAACCTCTCCATAACACACACACACAACCCACGCTATGGAAGGGTCTTTCATAGCTTGGGTAAGTGGCTCATAGTTTTCTACAACCGACTCTATTGCCGCAGTGCACACGGTCCACCTAGTTGGGCACAATGGTTTGAGTCCTTGAGAGTCAGGGCTAACTTCATTTTTGATGCTGTTAAAAGAAATGTACGTTTGGGAGAGTAGTGAATTAATTGCAATATATCCATCACCAGGCTTAAACAGTCTCGAACATTTTTTTAATCTTTGCTGCATCCTGTAAGCAAAGGTTTAAGTAATGGGCCAAACAATGTATCCGTGATCTGTATTTATAAAATATTCAAGAATATGGACTATTAAAAATGTACAGCAAAAACCTATACTTGATAATACTAAACATTCCATGATGATATTTAACTTGCAGCAACGGAATCTTGTTGCTCAGTATCCTCTGTCTTAGATTCTAAAAAGAAAATACCCCCCTTATATTGAAAGTTTTGGTTCCTGGAGGCAAAATAGTATTTTTCGTAGACAAGTACATAAAATGCTGACAGTATTCAACCAGCTATAAATTTTGATTCGTGTTGGATTTTTCACTTGCGGCAACAGATTCTGGTCCACTACGTGTTTTACTGTGGTGAAAACTTATTTTTTACCTTAAACCTGTTGGTTCCTGGAGGATAATGGTCATGATTCAATGATTACTATTAAAAATGGCGGCCAATGCCATATATGGCGCTACTCTTGTACCACCCTCGCTCGTTCCCCGGCCCCATTTGAAAAAATTAATTATTTAACATCACGTTAACGTTAATACATAATTTGGCGCAAAATACTCAATTTATAATTTCTGCAAGATATTTATAACTAACACCTCAAGTCACTTTTTTTTTCATATACAAGGTCAGTTACTATAGTACGTATTACACTCTGTGTGTGTACCGATACGCTTGCGTCCATGCATGCATGCCTATAAGAAGGCTTGTGCATGCATACTACCCATCGTTGGTTCTTTTTTTCTCAGCTGAGTTACAAATCCTCTTAAGTGACCCATCATGTTCGATGCCCCCATCATAACCCTGCCCTCTACACTGCGATAGAGGCAAGATACATCGGGTCAAAACATCCTTTATTGGTTTGCAAATTGAATCAGCGTCTGTTCTATCCAACTAAACTAGTCCTATAATGTCTTCGTGGATATCAAAGTGCTGGTCTACCCATCTAATACATATACATAATTGTTCACAATTGCTTACATCCCTTATTTCATCTGCTAGTATAGCAAACATGATACTAATCGTACGAATCTCATCTAGCAAATGTCTTAATAGCATGGTTTCCCATTATTGTAATGCATTCATTTACAATCTCCAGTGATAAATAATCTTTATCATGAATCCACTTCTTTCGTTGGGGATCATCTTCTGCTCTCAATTGTAGAAGCTGCACTAAATTGCCATCTTTATCATGATGCCCCCTAATTGCAAGGCCTTGTTTTAGTAGCATGCGCAAAGTAGACAGTTGTTTCAAAAACATTTCTCTTCTGACTGCTTGTACTTTTTTTTACCTGGTCATTCAGTTGAGAACCTATTCCAGGAGTATTATGCCTTTTAAATTTGAACATTGCTTCCCGGTGGCAGATACTCAACTGATGATCTTGAAATTTTGATATTGCCTTTTTCCAATTTTTAAAACCGTCTGTAATGAAGGCAGGCTCTAAATATATTGGTGCATGCTTCCAGTTATTAAGTGTAGGGCGTAATTTATCATTTATGCATGCATTGGTACCTGTGTCACTCTGACCATTCAGATTTTGCAATGCTGCTTCACTGTGCAATCTTTCTCGAAAGTTTCACTTAAAACTAAAAGTAAGAGCAAACAAAACATGCAAAATTTTCCTATGTCGATCATCTGCTCAGATACATGTAGAGTCACGGGTCAAAGATGCTATCAATCAGAACAACCACAATTCACGGACTGCGGTACGCCATGCACTGTCATATCAGATCAGATGACAGTCTCGGTCAAGTTTGCTAAAACATTAACTAGAGGCTGGCATCCCAACATAGACAATACTATTGTATGACAAGCATGAAGCGAAGTGACCTGGCTACAGTGTACTGTAAAACAAAGCGGCAGTAATACTGATTACCATTGTGGTGCTGCAAGCGCTATTTGTACAATGCACGATGTCAAGTGTGCTGGCTACGATAACCTTTGGACTTCTTTTGAAAATATGTTACGACAGATGGATAATCATTTTCTTTGAGCTTCCGCTTTGTCTTTGTCACCATGGTTTCGCTTCATGAATCAGTTAACCGATTTTAATATAATTTTATTCATAAATATGGGCACAAAATATGAGGGGGCTGAGCCCCCCCCCCCCCCCCCCCCCCCCCCCACCCCCCCCCACAGTCCAAAGTGGGGGTGCTATAGCCACCCCTGCCCCCCCCCCCCCCCCCCCGCTTCCTACGCCTATGTACATGGTGTCGGAGTGGTGCATGCAGGAATAGGAATGAGTCTATTCTAAAGACCGATCACGTGCACATTGTGTAAGGTCCTCTGTGCATCTGGCCATGGCAAGCACAATGGAAGCTCAAACTGCTGAGGAATCCAAAGTTTGTCCAAGTGAGTCGTAGCCGTAATAGATCTGCAGATGCCAGCCAGAATCTTGCTGTTAAAAGAAATATCAACCAGTTTCAACGTTTGATGCGTGGCCATGGTGCACCAAAAATGTGAGACACACTTGCACGCTAGTCTGGCGTAGCACAGCCACGTTTATTTGCGGAGGGTATGCTACGCCAGATTACTTACAAGTACACATATTTATACGAGTACAGTTCATAGTCCCGTTCATGGTACCGGTACTAGTAGAAGCGGGCCAGTATTGAACGTGTGTTGGCTGATCAAAGACAGACTGAGGCGCTGCTATAAAGCTCAGTTGCTACCTTCGACTTAGAAGCATTTCCGCAAATGGTTATGTATTGAGGACTTATCTGAGATCTCGTGCGCAAGCGTGCTTACATTAGTTAACTAGTTCATGACGTAAAGCACGACTTATTGCATTACGTAATGACCGCGACCGCACGTACTGATTACTTTTTCTTTGACAATTTTTAGCCCTTTTCCTTTCAGTGCAAATGCCATAAAATATATACAGTTATGATTTTCCGATTTTTCTCTATCCACTGATGCAATCGGAAAATATTTTCGACTTAAAATGCATAGATATCCTCTCGATGTATTGGAATTTCTGGATATGCTTGAACATCACCGAAACAGCCAAAATGGTGGTACTTCTTGATCCAGGAAATAGAATTAATATGAATGCATTACAAAGGTCATTTCACCACTAGATGGAAGATTCAGATGCAGTATTACACTGTCTGCCAAGTGCTGTTCTTAGTGTTTCAGAGAAAGAATGCCTGGCTGAAATATTGCTAAGGCTTATATAACTGGCGTTGTAGAGGTTACTGAGCATCAAATGAAATAGTATATTGAAGATAGTTTAGCCAACATTCCTCCTGCCATTGCTGCTCAAACATTATCAGCACCTGCACATAACATGTTTGCTAAGCAGACTCTTGGGCTATTTGTGGATGGAAAAGTTATGAGGAATGTGTCCCAAGCGGTGCTTACCAATGTGCGCGTTATTGCTGACCATTTGATGCGGTCAAGAGATGATCCACCGATTCATTTCAGCGCTAAATTGTTTCACATTGTGTGATTATAGTGCCTGCATATACACCACAGCAAGCGGCAAAAGTGATTAAAAATGCTGTGTACTGTATGTCCATTGTCCATGCATGACATCCTCTAAAACCTCCTAATGCAGCACCACCAGCCACAGAAGATGCACATCGCTAGTAGGAGTACAGCAAGGATCACGGCAACAGGAAGACCAATAACTAGGCCACGCCTGCGCATGTATGAAAGGAGAGCGTCACATGACAATTATTACGTACCGTAGTATTGAAGTTCTATTGAGCATTGTTACAAATACACTGTGCAATAAACTTTTTCTGAACACGTGACCTATTACGCAATTTTAAAGAAACCATTCAGCACGAGATTATTCTATTCAAAGTGCAAGTTGCCACTATTAAAGTTTGCCGACCTCTAGATCTATTAGTGCATTAACCTTACACATGATTATGCGACCTAAAAACCTTCCACTTATAATTAACATCCACACACAGCACACACACACACACACGCATGCACACACAGCACACAAGAAAATCCAAAAAACGGAAGGAGAAAAAAGAAAGAAAAAAAAAAGCCCCACTCGTAACCAAAAGCATTATCCTTTTAATCAACACCACGTAGCCTCATATTCTGCATCGTAATACATCATTTTCCCAATGGTGTCTCACCAGACTGTGCGCGCTTCGTTTTCTTGTACACTGCAACAGCCGGGTTGAAAAAATCTGCAACACTCTGTGCGACAATTTCCAAACTTATCCGATGTTCCATTACTTGCCATAATAGGACACAGGAGGCCGTGTCCACAATCGGTGATTTTGAGTAACTCTACAAATGACAGATATCGGGAGCGGAGAGGGAGAGAAACGAAATTAGTGCCAATTTGCTAGTGAACATGTACAATAGAGAGTGTTCAAATTCGGCTCACCAGCTATGGAACATTTCCCAGTGACGGTGATAACTAAACAAACCAATACGAGACCGCACAAAACCACACGAGCCATTTCTATTCCACTCGACGCTATTAAGGCCAAATTTTCTCGCAGTCGAAATATGCGGAAATGTAATATACAATGTAACTAGTTCAGCAATTTCCAACCAGAGGGGCGGAGCCCCTCGAGAAATCATGTGACGTCGGAGGACAGCAGATTTTTTTTTAATGGCAAAACCTTGATCACCAAATAATGGGACCCGTGTCTAATTGATTACTTTTTTTTACATGACCAATAAATAATCAGTGTAGAGTACATCAACTTTCAAATATGTATATGATATTTTGTAATGAATTGGATGTACGCAAATTTCAGCATGCCATTTAATATAAAATCATACCAACCAAATTTCTACATGCAGAATATATACCGTATGATGTATTGTCGCATGATTCTTGTTCAGCTTTAAAAAATGACCCTGCAAACTCGTAACGAGCTAGGATAATGATCAGGATGGACCGAAGGCCCGTACGCACCGAAGGCGCACTTTATTGCGAAGCCAACGTTCACCCCAAGTCCGAATCCGTCTTCAATTTCACCCATCTCACTAGCTTCTAGACAACTGGGGCGTTTACGGTGCCATACAATAAGCCATATCGAGAATGGCGGCCCGTAGGCCTACATAGCTGGTCATCTTGGCTTTTACTTTTAAATTGGATTGTAAACCGGTTTACTATGTTATACAAATAGGTCTAATTATAATATGTGGGTTTCATTATATCATTATTTAAAAGCATCGTTTATCTAAAATCAAGACAACATTTTAATTTCTATCGTGTTCATAAGCGATTTTATTTATCAACGAATTTATTGAAAGTGCCGACATACAATGCATAGAAGAATGACATATAAGAAATAATATGAATAGAAAAAATAAATAAATGAATAAAATATTAATAAAAATATTAATAATAAACTTAGTTCCTCCTGAGAGTTCTGTCTCAGTTGAGTCTTCGATTGATTCTGGCCTCAGTCAAAAGAAATTACCTAGCAGGATTGATGACCATCAATTTGACCAGTTGTACCTCACCTCATCTCCAGCCAACCGTGCCCGTCTGCTATCGGTCTCTTCGTGTCATGCTTCATCTTGGCTAGCTGTTATACCATGAAAGGGACTTAATCTTAGCTTGGAGCCAGAAGAGTTCCAGGCTGCCTTAAAATGGTGGCTTGGGATGGACAGGTACATTGCCCTTACTGCCCTGACCACCAGCTGGATCCTCTGGGGCATCATGCTATGATGTGCAAACGAGGTGGTGATGTTGTTGTGCCCCACAATGCCCTGAGGGATGTTTTTGCCCAATTCTGTCATAGGGCTCGGCCGGCTGGGTGGGCAACTTGAAGTAGGCCATGGGTCAGGATCTGATAGCTCACATAGCTGGCCAGCAGACATCTTGGTGCCCAACTGGTTGAGTGGAAAGCCAGCTGCTTTTGATTTAACCGTAGTCTCCCAAGACATTGAATGAAGCGGGAGCTACAGGTGGGTCAGCAGCTGGTAATGCCAAAGCTCCCAAACATACAGCCAACAATCAGAAGTGCAGAGAGCTAGGTTGGGTCTGTGTCCCCTTGGCAGTAGAGAATTATGGTTGTTGCGGTGAAGAAGTGCAGTGCTCAGTCTCTCGCCTGGCAGCTAAGATGGGCCCTGCAGCTGCAGTGTAGCAAATCAAAGGCCATCACGAACATTTACCAGAGGCTTAACCTCACCTTAGTTCGATGCAATGCTAGAGCCTTGCTTGCCCAGTCAAGGTTGCAGCATGCAGAGGACATGGGTTGAAGGTAGCCTTCACAGTGTGAATTGGTGTGTGGGTAGGGTTTAGTGTGTCAGGGATTGTACAGGATTACTTTTGTGTATTCCTTGTAATGTTGTTACTACAAACTAGATTAAATAACATAAACATATTTAAAACATAGGCACTACAAGTCACAACAGGTGTTTGGTGAGACACATCTGGCCAAAATTGCCCTGGCATTCTGCCTCATGAGGGTGAGGCTGGCGAAATAATAATAATAATTGCTTGCTCAAGCACGAAGCCACGCCTCCACACTGAGATCTACAGCCATCTCAACATGTCTCTGGCGAGGTCTGATGCTAAAGCAATTATGGGTCGGGTTTTAGTTTAGGTTATGTAGCTCCTTGCACTTTAAGTTAGAGTGCATTAGGTCTTTGTTATACATTTAGACTTACATGCATTTATTTCCATTTGTGTATTCTGCTGTATATGTACCTACACGTATGCATCTAAATTATAAGTCTATAAATTAATATTCATGTTTTGTTATATAAGAATCATATATAGCAATCTTACTCACTTTCCATAGAGAGGATGAATAACTCATACAAAATAATAATATTTGTGTGTTTTGTATGTCCTATAATTGTATCTTGTATCATCAATAATAATAATAATAATAATAATACAAGAATACACTAATGAGAATACTCAATTATAATAATAATAATAATAATAATAATAATAATAATACACTAATGAGAATACTCAAGAAGGGGAGCACGGGCACATCTGAGGAGGATGGCTCTTGCATTCTGTCTCATCAGTGTGACAGCCAGCAGACAGTACATTTGGCACAGTGCCTCAGTTTCACAGATTCCCACTTGCATAGCTAGCCTCTTGCTCAATCTAGAGTAGCATTCTTTGGCTTCACATCCCCAACCACCATTGGGGATGTGAAGCCAAAGAATGCTACTCTAGATTGAGCAAGAGGCTAGCTATGCAAGTGGGAATCTGTGAAACTGAGGCACTGTGCCAAATGTACTGTCTGCTGGCTGTCACACTGATGAGACAGAATGCAAGAGCCATCCTCCTCAGATGTGCCGTGCTCCCCTTCTTGAGTATTCTCATTAGTGTATTATTATTATTATTATTATTATTATTATTATAATTGAGTATTCTCATTAGTGTATTCTTGTATCAATTATTATAATAATAATAATAATAATAATAATAATAAAAATAATAATAATACAAGAAAACACGAGCAAACACACATACACATGCATAACACAATTAAGATTAACAATCCTGAAGGGGTGTTTGGGCACATCTGAGTAGAATGGCTCTTGCATTCTGCCTCATCAGTGTGACGCCCAGCAGGCAGTACATTTGGCTCAGTGCCTCAGTTTCACAAACACCCACTTGCATGGCAAGCCTCTTACTTAATCTAGAGAAGCATCCTTGGGCTTCACATCCCCAACCACCATAAACTTCAACCACTAATGGAATGCATGTCCAGCCCAATCTTCCACACATCTGATCATTCTTGGTATGCTTTCCAATCTCCCCAAACTCTGCAGAATTGCCTGAAGCCAAGCTTGCTTCCAGAATCAGGTCTGTATTAAGCGGATGGATGACTT
The DNA here is from genome assembly GCA_013339895.1 of Ephydatia muelleri. Taxonomy (NCBI): domain Eukaryota; kingdom Metazoa; phylum Porifera; class Demospongiae; order Spongillida; family Spongillidae; genus Ephydatia; species Ephydatia muelleri. The sequence continues at coordinate 5,746,372 of JABACO010000007.1, forward strand.
TCAGGTCAAAAGCTGCAGGGTTGGAGAGGGATCAGTTTGGCACCAGCACATCAGCTGGTCTAGAGAAGTCTAAGCCTGGACCTTTCTCCAGTTGAGGAGATAAGCAGGCTTTAGAGCACAGGTTGGCAAAACAGTCTCTAAGCTTATTGTGCCGTGCAATGATGTCACCTCCAGAACGACATGTAAGGGCATGGTGGCAATCTGGATCAAGGGCACTTGAGCAAAGGGGACATTTAGTGTCAGCTGTAGAGATAGGTATACCTAGCCACCATTTCAAAAGGACTTGCACCTCTTGAGGCTCCAAAGCTAAGTCAATTGTGTATGGAAGGAATAGCTCTCAACCAGGCATTATCATAACACATTGGACAGTTTGGCAATACTATTAGCCCATTCCATTATCTTCTTCTGTACAAAAGCCTTGGTGCTATCATGATCTCCTATGAAACCACCAAGAAAACGGTATCCTTTGACAATTTGACTCCAAGATGCTCAAAGACTGATCTGGCTTATACCTCATGATTTGCGTCAACTATGAGAATACATTTTTCTGCCTCAGGATGATATCCATACTTTGGGCCTCATTCACTCAAACCAGTCGCGTAAGTGGGCAAGTTTAGCTGTACATGAGGAGTCATCAGCATACCAGTTTTGGAACCATGTGGAAGGTTTAGAGAGTGACTTGATTAGTGGCATTACTGCTGCAGCATACATTAACATTGACAGAGGATCACTTTGACCAACACCTCCTTTGCTGAGTAGAAATTCGGTCTTCTTTTTGTCTTGTAACACAAGAGAGGCATAACCCCGATAGGTATTAAATAAGAATCGGGAATATTGAGGCCACTGAATGCGAGAGTTCCAAATTGCAGCAGCCCTATTTAAGGAATTAAACGCGTTGCTTGCATCCACGAGCAATAGCCCCCAACCATCTGCGTGGTGTTCTTCAAACAACTCCCTCATTGCATGTACAGCTCCCTCAATCCCTCCCTTCAGACCTGAGCAAAGCTGATCCACTTCACATAAATCTGCGATGTCATCACGAGTAGCCAATGAAAATAGCAATAACAAATATTTCATAATGCATTAATGGTCACGGATTAGTTCTGTTCACTAAGTGGAATTCGCGAATTAATCGTTAATGATATGTTAATAATGATAGTGCTAGTCTCGTAATGGCGTCGGACATAGCTTACGTATTGGTAGGGATTCCCCCCCCCCCCCCCCCCCCTCCTCCTCCTTATGATAACGAGAGTTCTGAACTTGCTAACCTATCGAAGGCCCCTCCAACCAGAAAAGTCTATGTCATGCGGGAAGAAGTCTATGTCATGCGGGAAAAACAAATTGGCATGAAGATGTGCTGCAAATCATAATTAAGCGTGGCAACTCAATTTTAAGAGTTAATTTTAACAACAAGTGCAATACAATAATTAGGTCAGAAAAA
>JABACO010000007.1:5748812-5786312 GCA_013339895.1 Ephydatia muelleri
GAGAGAAGAGGAGAGAGAGGAGAGAGACGAGAGAGGAGAGGACGAGAGACCCGATGGAGGAGAGAGAGGAGACGTGAAGAGAGAGAGTGAGTAGAGGAGAGAGAGAGATGAGAGACAGATGAGAGAGATGAGAGAGAGAGGAGAGGAGAGGAGAGAGAGGAGAGGAGAGAGAGAGAGGAAAATGCACAGTGCCATCCTTGGAGGTACGCGCGTAGCGTACGTCCCCCAAAATAACTAACTAAAGTTAAGCCCCGCCCCTTCTCATATTCATGTACGTACATGTACAACTAACACTATTTATGGACGTACAATTTCATGCCTTAGGACCCAATGAATGTTCCAATGACACACTTACCTCGTACGTGCATGACTTGAGGGAAGTACACTAGCTTGAATTATGTATAGCGATGGATTCACAGGAAAAGGTTAGAAACGTAGTCATGGTTTTGCAAGATGATTTTTAACATAAAACCACGTGGTCTAGCGTGGAAATAGCGTAAACACCATTCTGGGATTAAGCGTCCATGGTGGGAATATCGTAAAAACCATATGGTCTTGTCCTGGTTTTGTCGAACAAAAACCATGTTGAAACAATGAATATTTGATGGTTCAACGTGGGTTTTGTCGACAAAACCAGGACAAGACCATATGGTTTTTACGATATTTCCACACTAGACCACCAATCCCCAGAGTGGTATTATGTTATACATGTAAACCACCTTGAAAAACCATGACTGGACGTTTCAAACATTTTCCTGTGATTAGAATAACGTATACAATCGGGAGAGTACATTGTCCCCTCGTGTAGAACACTAGTCCAAAATGAACGTCCCCCAAGACATCTACACTAGGTCAAAAGTCACAATGTCCCCCCACTTAAGTAAAATGCCAAGTCGAAATGTCCCCCCACTAAGGTAACATGCCCCCTTCCCCCGGACATTCTACACTATAGGGCAAAATGTCCTACCTATAGGCTAAAATGTTTTGTATCACATTGTACTATTTCCCCCGGCATTATATGTAGAAGAGGGAAATTTGTAACATGTAATATCACTGAACAGGTTTGTGTTGAAGATGGACTTCCATGTTTGGGAATAGTTAAATAACTTTCTTCGTGAGGTATGCCAGGCAGGACAAACAGTGTGAAATTGTGTTTATGTGGCATTACATTACAGGCTATGATACTATCGATTTCAAGATATTTCAATCCGTTTAATGAGATTTCAGCCATGCACAAATATCTATACCACTCGTTAAGTCCGAATTAAAATGTTATAAGGGGCGACATTTTACCCCGGAGGGGGACAGTTTGCCCCAGTGTAAATTGTCCGGGGGAACATACACTAGTGCAAAGTGTTCGTGGTGACTAATTTTAGGGGGAACATTACATGTATGCACTGCGGCACCGGCATGCCTTGAGTCAGTGCAAGGCATGCATGAGCACACGTATATACATGCATGTATTGTACATGAGATATCTATATATGCGCTTCCAAAGGGCTTGTTGTTAGCTTGCCAAGAAATCTCAATGAAAAACACTATAAATAGCACACACTGTAGCACGGCTTTCGCTAGGAACAGTTCTTTGATGAGCGTTTTATGGAGTATAGCTGTACAGTTTTGTAGAAGAACGACATTCATAGTTGTGTTTGCAATTTCCTGTACCATTCAAAACAACGCGGGTATTCTGCGAGTAAATAAATACGTGCATCTATCGCGCGTGATAAGATTAATGCTACTAACGGCTTGTTCAATTGTTCTCGTACCCAATACCACGCTACCGTAGCGGATGGAAAACATCACCCACGCCTGACTGGATAGGAGATTAGTTCATCCGGGACAGTCCTCGTTTCCATGCATTTTGGTCCCGACCGTGCATTCCTGGAGTAGTCGCGTCCCCAGACTCACATAGAGTAACGATTGACAGGATGGTCAGGTGTGTGCGCATGTATACTGCTTACACACGCCATGTGGGATTGGGAACAAGACAACTCCTCCTTCCCCCCCTTCTTTTTTGAAGTCTGTAGAAACAGCAATGGTCAAGATGAACAGCAATAAGCCTTATTTATAGAATACGATGCAATCTTTATGAGTGCCCGTAAATTGAACGCTCTAAACGGTCCCCATTAAGCTCGCTGTTTGGTTTATTCTCTTCACACTTATCATGAAACTTACCCGACAGATTGCACAGCCTAAAAATGAATTTAAAAATAAAATTACTGCTCTGAACGTTTCTTCCTAGCCGAACCAATATGATGGCATCTTTGGCGCAAAAAAAGAGTAGAACAAAATGCAGTTGGTATCAGTGTACGGCATTGTAGCAAAAAAGCTACATATACATATATGTACATGTAGTACTGCATGCTACACATATCAGGTGACCTGTCGATTACCCTGATCCTATATACGTTATTCTAATCCATCGCTATACACAATGCAAGTGTAGTTCCCCTCAAGAACATTCATTGGGTCCTAAGGCATAAAATGTACGTACATAAATAGTGTTAGTTGTACATGTACGTACATGAATATGAGAAGGGGAGTAACTATAGTTAGTTGTTTTTGGGGGGATTCCCATACATGTACTTAAGCCTACTTACTAATGAAAAGTCGTCGTATATAACAAAACCTGCATACATAGAACATATGTCTCTACAACTTTCATATATGGTGCATGATTGTATGCAAGTATAGGAATAGAATTTCCATTATGTGGGCTAAGGTGATCGATGATAGCAACGCAGATGGTACAATTAACGGTATAAATTGGTCAGACTGTAGATGTGCGCAAACGGTCTACGTATACGCTACGTATACCTAAAAGCATGATATTGTGTATATATGTTCTCTCTCTCTCTCTCTCTCTCTCTCTCTCTCTCTCTCTCTCTCTCTCTCTCTCTCTCTCTCTCTCTCTCTCTCTCTCTCTCTCTCTCTCTCTCTCTCTCTCTCTCACTCATGCATGTAGCTGAATTATTTCCTTATTAGCCTTTAGTCAATGAGCATCACAATTTTCGTAACTGCACTTTAATATATAACTGTAGCATGGTTCTATATATAGGTAGCCTAAACGTAGAAGCTCACTATAGAAATTGGTTGGAATTTAGTCATGTGAGAGAGATGTCACATGCTCCATGCATGTCATACTTGCTACTATTCGTTGCATGCCATATATTCCATTGCACGATGGCAACTTGAAGTGCGCTTGCACGGTTTGAAATCACCTTGACAACACGACATTACACGTAGACTAAACCGAGCTCTGAATTGCTTCTCTAAATATAAATTGAGCATGGGGGAAAAAAGGTGTATGAATTCGGTTTTTGATGCTCTTAGGACACAAATAACCCTAAATCCATCTTCGTTGGTCTGGTACGCACATCATCAGCTGTTTGTGTTTTTTTTTTTTTTTTTTTTTTTCACGGCACAGGAAACAGCATCTCAATCAGAGCAGTGAAAAGTAATCATTTCTTTGCCGCATATGTTACTGTCTTTACGCTGAGCACCCCGCATATATTCTTGCATTAACACATGCACAAACATTCATGATATTCAATCAACTTGAGGTTTGTAATTCTATGGTTCTGCAGTAAAATATATGTTTAACGTATTAATTGCCATTTATCGGTATAGGAACCATTTATTTATGTAACACTGGCAAGAATTATACTTGTAGAGCAACTGATCTTGTTGTTTCCAATTTCTTCGAAAATAATATTATTTTACAGCAACATTAAATGTCCATTTGATTATTTGAGCCTCTCCCATATCTTGTTAGATTTGAAAACAAGACCCATACTGAAATGGCAGCAAAATATGAGGGCATCCTTCTATCGTTGCCACTAGATGCAGTTTATGTAAATCTGCACCACACAGGGATGCAAAACTATACATACATCATCCAAAATTGTATGGCTAGGCTTTTCACACCCACCCCCCACAGCTCTTAATCAATCACTCCACAATCTCCAGCCATGACGTTTTCCGTAACCATGATGGTAGCAACAGATATATGTGTATCTCAAATTATTTCACGTGTTCATAGCAACAAATGAATGCATTTTGGACATGTGTGTGTATGAGAACATGGTGATATCATTTGCATCCTCATCAGAGCTAATAAACAGCTACTTCATCAAAATCAAAAATCTTCATTATATTTATTTTAACCTCAACCTCAGTGAGACCTTATAGCAGCATACATCATAGCTAGCCAGCTTTAATATTATCTTATACATGTATGGTTCTATCAGAGTGATATACTATATTGTCTCAGGTTCTATCTCTATGCATAATGTAAATGGAACTTTGCTGCCAAAAGGGACCTAACGCTCTGATTTGTCCTGCCAACCTAGAAGCCAGTCTGGAAATGGTATTGGTTGCTCTGTCTATGAAAATGACAAATTACATTACACCCTATGGCAAGGAAGAATCCTATGGCAAAGTTAAAAGACTGTTAAGGGTGTAATGTAATATGTCATTTTCATGGACAGAGCAACCAATACCATTTCCAGACTGGCTTCTAGGTTGGCAGGACAAACCAGATTGTGCAAGGCCACAACAGTTTTGTCCTACCTGTATGGCAAGCTGAGCTGTTCTCTTGTTCGCTCCAACACCAGAGCCTTTCGAGCACGATCCAGCCCTGTTGTCTGCACATGCCGATAATATTAGCTTTTGATTTCTTTATAGGATGTCATATGTATTTGTTGTATTTGCATGTACTGTTATTAATAACATATAAAATTTTAGTTATCGCAGTTTGAATAAAGGGACATAATATCAACTTGTTACTTGATTTAGAGGAACTTGTCTGAGCTCATTAAACATGCATAACACTGAACTTTAATATACTTGAACTACCTAGCACTTATATTGAATATTTATTATTTTTGATAACCTGTTTTAATACCTAGTTAGAACTACATAAAGTGGTTGACAAAATTTTGAAGCCTGTAAAGCTGTTATAAGTGTTGTAATATGTAAATTCGATCTTTTGGCATGACATCTGGTCATATCAGCTGCACCTGGGAAAGCCTATTCATGTGCCCGCTGGATCAAGTTAGTTTTCTACAGTTAAACCGCTAGTCCAGACACTGTGTTAAAACGATTGCTATAACAACCCATTTTTTACAATGTGAGACTGATATGATTCATGACATTTACGGTGTGGGATGACTCGCTGGGTAATACCAGGGAGTTGTATGTGGCCTCTCCCTATCTCCTCCTCCTAGCTCATCCCCCGCCCCCTTAACACAGCTCGCAATAACTTAATTAGCGGTCTATTCAGCGCTAAACTTAGAGAAATTGCGGCCCCCTTGCAATAGTGTGGTGAAAGGCCTTGAACAAGTAATACTGCCATTTATACAAGTGGTATTGCATTCCGGTTAAAAATATAATGAACAAACACGGCTGATGTAGGATATATATTACATGAGCGTGTATACGGCGGATAGGGACGATTGCGGATAGGGTATGTTTTGGGGAAAGCTCCTCTCGCCTCAGCTAGCGATTATGAGGAAGAGCTGTAAGCTGTCCCATCGGGGTCAGAGGTGGAGCCCCCCAAAGCTTTGCTACAGTGTCACCTTTAAAGCTGCAAATCCCATCCGACAGAAGGAGATTTCAATTGTAAACAACCTCATTAGATCAAAGCAACATTTTTCCCTGACACTGCTGACTAAGAATGATTCGTTTTAAGACTACCGATACACGTTTTAAGGCCACCGATACACGTTTTAACACAGATACACGTATTTCGTCTTGTACTCGATGGAATAATAAAAAATAGTCTTGTCAGTAGTAGACTACGTGTTGTGGCCACGAAATAGCAACGCTGCAAAGTATGTGTGTGCCGAGGGAACGTATAGGTGGGTGCCGTGATCAGTCTCATTGAAAGCATAAAATAAAATGAAGCAATGTATTGTCGCCTCGGCACTGTTTTGATGCCCGAGCCCTCCTGGCTCGATCGGCATCATTTTCGTGACTTTTTGTGGTGGATGTGTTTTGTTGCCTGATATGACGGAAAGTTTATGGGGAAAAAAGATAAATGAAACAATAGATTGCAGTTTACCGCTACGTTACGCCATACTAGAAACGCGTCAAATCAATACTATAATATTCCAAAATCATTTGCATGTTTGAGAAGAACAGGAAAAAAACGAGTCAAATAAATTTGAAATCACGCATTGATTTACAAACGCTTTTGATTTTACTTATAAATCACTGAAGTACTGATTTTACAAATACTTTTAAAATATAATATAGTATGGAGTACAGCAGCGGTAAATTGCAATGTATATTGTTTCATTGATCACGGCACCCACCTATACGTTCCGTAGGCACACATATACTTTGCAGCACTGCTAATTCAATGTGAAGCACATGCAGTATATCACAAATCGAACAAACTGTAGTGAGTAACATTTAATTTCTGATCATATATCCCCTTCCCCCCCCCCCCCCCCCCCTTTTACGCATGTGTTCATGAATCGCATTACTAGTTCATCTCCCTAACTATCTCGTATGCCTACAGCATACGTGTATGATGCAATACTGTGTCTGCGTACGTAAGGGAAATATTCCACGATCTAGTCAATATAAAGAATTGAAGAAAGTAAACTAATAAGGACCGAAGTAAACACAGAATCGAAATGGGTCAATTATTCTGCATCTTCGTAACTGTAAAGGCTCCAACGGCAAAGCACAGAAGACGCCGTAGCTTAAAGCGAGTTCCATTCGTACCTTTGCGCTCTCCGGCGCCGACTCCAATCGATTACAATATCATGGACAATGAGAGCGGACTCTGCTTATGGGTGAACATTAACCGGCGCACACTCATGGATGGAGCTTTCGATGTGTACGATCCTTCTGCTGAATTCTGCATCAATCTCTACAATCCAAACGACTCGACCACGTTTTGGATACAGTCGCTCGCGTTTTCATCCGTGACGGCTTTGGCTGTAGATTTCTCGCTCTACCCAATTCAAATTGTCATGGTAAAAAGCTGTTTATCACACACATGCATGCATAATCAACAATTTTAAGTTTTGGTGCGTTACTCCGGCCCGTTATCATTTTTTTAATAATTTCCCTACCCTACTTTTCTCTTCGATACTACTTTCAATGCATCGCCATCTTCTCCTACTCACGCATGCACATGCATATGCAGCAAGACCATGATCAAGGAGGAGCTGTGGAAGAGTTTCACTCTGAGAGTACCACTGATATGGGTTCGAAAATATATGCAATCGATCCTCGTTATGGAGCGAGGCTATACTGGTACATCGATTCGAATGACGATGTTGGTCTTACAGACGACCCTCAGTTGGCCACAACATTCTCCTTGCGCGAGATAGTATAGACGTTGAAGCATGCATTGGTTTATAATATATGGCTTTGTTGTGCTGTACAAATACTCATGCATGAATTTTGGACTGACATACGATGCTGTGAGGTGGGTCTGGCTATTTTGCTTAGTAATCTGTTAAATGTTGTGTTGTTCTTTTTTTTTTTTTTTTTTTAAAGAAAATATTTTATTGACTACACGTAATTTTTTTTTTTTTTTGGGTGGGGAGGGGGGAAAGGTGACTAGAAGACGGTAATAAATGAGTGTAACTCGCAATATAACCAAACGGTACGCAATACCATGGAGCAGTTTGGGTTTGGGTACTGTACGTAACTAAGGGATCATGACAAGACAACTAAACACTGGACACACTGCAGACACCGGCACAAAAATCACTTGCAGTCACTATGTGAGTGCTTTAAATGTTCATCAGACACGTATTTATTTGGGAAAGTTTCCAAGAAAAGGGACCTAGCGTGTATTATAAAAAAGCATAATAAAAATGCCTTACGTTTGAAATGCTATAACTTCCGAAGGGTTAACGCTATCGTCTTCCTATTTTCAGCACTTCATATTACACCATTTCTCTATGGTATAATACTTTTTGGGATCTTGCACTTGCTCCTTGCCAGTATTGCAACGTTCGATACCCCACCGGGTTCAAACCCGCCATAACTTTCTGTAGGAGTAATGAAATCGCTTCAAATTCGGTATGTAGGTAGAGAGGTCCTATACCTATCGATTTGTTCTGTTCGTTAATTTTTATGCCATCTGTTACGGAGATATAGTTTAATAAACTACGTGCACGTTTTCCCGCTTGATTCGCGCCAATGTAATAATCCCCGCCTCCCCATACATTGAGCGGAGCGCAATTTGCCCAAATCATTGGCGCGAAACGAGCGCGAAAATGTGCACGTAGTTTGTTCAACTGTATCTCCGTAACGGATTGCTTAAAAATTAACAAACAGAAGATATAGGACCTCTCCACCTACAAACCGATTTGATTACTCCTACAGAAAGTTATGGCGGGTTTGAACCCCTTGGGGTATCGGACATCGCGATACTGGCATGGAGCATGTTCAAGATCCCAAAATGTATTTTACCATAGAGAAATGGTGTAGTATGAAGTGCTGAAAATAGGAAGACGATAGCGTTAACCCTTCGGAAGTTATAGCATTTCAAACTTAAGGCAATTTTTATTATGCTTTTTTATAATACACGCTAGGTCCCTTTTCTCGGAAACTTTCCCATTTATTGAGGGTCAAGATTTAACAATAACCTTCTCCCTTAACGGTATCCAATGTATTCCCCCAAAAGAATCAATAAGAGTACTCCATAGCTTCACAGGTGTCTTAATTGTAGCGCGGTTATAGTAACGTTGTGTCACATGCAGTATTGTTGATTTTGCTGCATGTGCTACGATTACCGTGGAATGATATAACGTCCCGTGGGGCTGGCATCATAGTGCTTACACATATGCAAAGTCATGCTTACAAAAGTCCCCGCGACTAACATTATTAGGCATGTATGTTTATATTAAAACGTCATCTGCATGCGATCATTTTTTTTTTTTTACCACGTCACGAAAGCTATGTCCCAATCACACATAGTAATAGCATTGCATAAAGCAGCTGGAGTATCCATTACAGAAAACAAGGGTCTCAGCTGATAGAAAACAAGTATAGACGTCCCAACATGTGCTTCCCCGTCATTAGCACCGGCATTTAACGCCCTATATAATCTCGCGATGGCAATACTATTTTATTTTGTATCAGTGAAATAGGGTGCACGTCCGTCCAAAATAAATCATCTATGGATTGGCTTAAAAGCAGCATGCGTAATACAATAGTTATGCAGGGCTTGTTACGATACACTGCTGCTATCAATAAAAAAGGTACTCTGAATAATGGTCATTACATGCTTAAGAAGTTACATAAACGATCTCATTTTTCAACGACTTCTGTCATGAACCCAGAAATATTGACATCAGCACTACTGATGAAATTTTGTAAAAGGCTGTTTTTAAAAGGCTGTTTATATATCACTATGATGTAAATTTCTTTCTTAATGATTGGGCTTGTGCGTGCTGCTTAATACCACACCAGGTACTTCATATCTATGGAGTGTTAAGTGAGCACGTATGTTCATGTGCTGGAGGTAAAAATTATAATAAGCACAGCACGCTATATGGGCCACCTTCTTCTGCTCAGACCTTTGGCGGTTTCAGAATGAGGCACTATTCTCTTACGTCGTTTGGACAAAATTAATACGATAAATATGCAAGCACATGTACTGAAATGTTTTTGCAGAATATACAGGTATGCATATAGTTATAATTATAATTATATTTATGCATACAATTATTCATTAATGAATTAACCAAACAACAGTCTTCGCATTATACAATAGAAGTTAGTTGACTTTATCCTGAATCACGAATATCGGCGCCTGCTGCGGCGAAAGGATGACAGTGGTAGAGTCGCTGGGATCAATCGACCAGTAAAGCTTCGTACCCGTTTCGGGGTCAGAGACTGACACACACCGAGCTATCTCAACACCCTCAAATTGGAACTGTTGAATCACACCAGAAGTACCTTCGTTCACCTACGTATACAAAAGTACAAATAAGAAAATAGAACTAGGTAATATGCGGCAACGCTCCATTGGGATGGATTTCCAAAACCTACTACGACAAGACTGGGATCGGCGCTGAAATTCGCTGCCACGATCGTTTCGGGTTCTGAAGTGACTGCGGTCTTGATCCAAAACGAAGACGGATCCTCCGGGTTGTACAAGTGGATTTCAAATACAGAGGACCCCTCGTTAATATCTACCGCACCGCTGCTCAGTTTGCCCTGCGGGTTCACCCACAAGTAGAATCCATTACTCCTGTCGAAGATATTCACGCTGGTTGGGATTGGTGTGTCCGGTCCACCGCACCGACTGCACACAAAATCACAGCGCGCCACGGGGAAGAGCACCGAAATGAGACATGTCCAACTGAAGACGTCCCTTGTCACATTGAATAGTGCCATTATAAAATTTCATTTGCATGCTTTTTAGAAGAAAAATACTTTATATAACTGCGCATGATCTGCACATACCATATGTATTATGCGAGCTTCTCAAAGCCTATAAAAATATCGTCCATCATTGCATCATCGCAATATGGGTCACATGCTTATCCACATGTGTTGTACGGGGGAGCGTTAGTCACGATATTCTACACCCTGCTAGCGCCAATGAGACCATATCTATAAGTGAAGCACATAAATGTTATAAACTTCCATTAGATCCTTCAACTACGAATGAGCTGGGGCATCATATTCACACATACATGTACATGCGTCACATCCCTGCACCTTCAACATGCCACAGAGATAGGCGAAATTAAGTTCTCTAAACAAAACAACTTTTATCATCAGTACTTCCCATTGTGTTACGAACAACTTGAAAGCAGCTACGATACCGCGCGCATGTTGCCATTATGATGTACATGTAGCTCCAGCCTTCGTTAGCTTTTTTTTTTTATTTGAGTGGGAAATGCAACTAACCTCAGCATCAGGCCCTTACACAAATTTTAGACAGCAGAAATGATTGCATGATCACTTCGTACACTACAAATCGAGAGAAGTAGCTAGGAGATCGATCATTTCTTCCTTCAGTTGTGCGGACTACCATACCTGCAAGAATACTTAAGCTTCCATAAATGACCTTGTACTATCCCAGGCTACAAGCGTGGAGGGAGGGGGGGGCGGCGGAAGTGACGCCGCAACATTGAACTATGTCCATTTAAGACCGATGGATAGGCTGAAGGATCGGACAAGCAGGTGTGAAGAATCCATGCATATAATTAAATCAGAGATATGTTAATATGCAAGATCCACGGTGTTTAATGATACCCTAGAATTTGATGGAGGGGAGATCGGGGCGGGTAAGATGGGATTGGTTACATTCAGTGTATCGCAGCAGCCTCAGTCTTATTATCAATCATCATTAACAGTTTTATTATCATTTATTATTAATACACTTATTATCAATCAGTCTTATTCTTATTCTCAATCATCATCTGCCCTCCTTAAGTATGCCTTACATTCAAATTACGGTTTTGCCTCTCGTAGAGTCGCAACTGTAAGAAAGTTTATTACTTGAGGGAAAGACAAAGAATTCGAAGCCAATTAATGCCTCCCGACTCAGTGATATACAAGCACTTAAAAAGGTAAAAGCATTAGTAATAAAACGATATCTCAGTAACCCTATATGCATCATACAAACGATGTTTAGAATAAAGCTCGATCTAATTTCTCCAATCCATCATGCAAGATAACAAGGAGGACTTGGGAAATGGCATATGGTTTATAAAAACGAAGCAAGCGTCCGTAGCAGTGACATTGTGATTTTTGAGATCCACCCGATAATAAGCCATTCAGCCTTTATTGATGAATGCGCAACGTGAGTAACTATTGAAGCTTTACACATTGGCAATTTCGCAACAATACAAGGACTTCTGTTTGAAACTAGCTAGTAAGCTGATTTTCCGAGCGATACTGTATTTCAATACAATGATTTGCTAAACCAATACATGGAACAATGCGCATAACGCAAGCAATCAGGTGAGGATGGCATTTGCGTTGGATCTCACATTGAGCCGCCCATTAATGATGACAACTGAGTTCAGCTCTGCCAGTGCTGTGGCAAAGCAAGAGGCACTCTAGAAAAGACGTCAATAGCAGGGACAAGACGATATGCGTGCCTTATGTATTGATGATCCACATGAACCAACAAACACGTGTACAACAGTACAGTGTATGAACAACTATCTCTCTATGAAACTGAACAACCAGAACCACTGTCTTCCTCCTTTATAGTTTCAACATGACTATCAGTGTCTTCGGCCAGAGTGATATCGGGATGACCTGTGGTGATACTGGAAGTTGTGGTTACAGTACCGGGCGCAATGGTACTGTTTGTGCTAGTCATGGAGGCAACTGGGGTGGTGTGCTCTTGATTAACAGCTTCACTATCTGCTGTCACAGTACCAGATCGTTGGAGGGACTTCAAAGTGTTCATGTGAACATCGATCGACTCCAGAAATGGTTGGTACCCAGGGCTGTGTGGAGAAAATGGTGAATAAAGCAGCATCCTATGTACTTGATAGAGGCAAAATACATGTAAGAGTACAAAAAAAACTAATTATGATTATATAGAAATGGTGTGTGTGAATAAAAGTACTGAACAAATTTGTACATCAATGTCATGTAAAAAATGACTTTTCCTGTTTTGCAGCTGTAACCCGACTCACTGCCTGTCTTTTCACAACCATCACTATCAGTAAACATTAACAACATAGTCAGTCCACATCGCTCCGCCATTTCTTATTTCCACTGACCAAACTAGGCCCCATTCTGAACCATGTCTGCATGACACATTTGGAATGAAAATCTGGGGAGAGTGCTAATGAAATTGCATTCATAGCCCAACTAAACAAAATGCCCTTTTCATAGCCTGCATCTGTGTACACTCCTGTCTGCACTCTGAATGTAACCACTGCCTCATTTACATCTCTTATTTACGGGATATGTGAGGTAATGTCGTGCAGCCATGGTTCGGAGGAAATACAAAATGGCGGAGCAATGTGGACTGACTATGTTTACTGCCAGAAGTTACAAGGTGAATGGAACAAACACATGCTGCATGTGTTAAATTCTATGTTTGGAGATGAGTGGTTCAAACAATATGTCTGTTCTGAACCAGATATGTTTTCAGACCTTGTTTGTTGTGAGGCATGTCAATACCATTCCAAACAGGATATTAGGAATGGTAGTACAACAAGACATTGAAAAAGGTAGGTCGCACATTGGGGGTGGAGGGGGGGCCTATACGTGATACTTTACGGTACATGTATACATGTATAATATAAGTAATGATCTGTGCTCCCATGTACACATATATGGAACAATAGCATAATGTTCAATTAAAACAATATCGATTCAATCTATTTATTCAAAAATCTTTTTTTCAACAAAATATAGGTTCAATTTACTCCCACCAGTTTCAAATCCCTCTCTCCCTACCTCCCTTGACTCTGGACACCTAGAAGCTAGGTCGTGCACCCTTCTGGCACTACATTTAAAGGCTCACAATTACTATGGCCTGGAAACTTACCCTTCCCCATCTCAAATACAATTGCATCTTCGTACAAGAACGCCTGTTATACATGTACACTGTACAGTATACATACCACTCTTGTGATGCCCACGAAGACAGGTCCTCCATTTCCTGCACTACTTTAGCAACACCCCCGACAGTTAGCAGCTCCATCTTCTCTCCAGCCCACTGCACTGCCTGTCTGACAACTGCTTCATCCAGCAAGAGCACTCCCAGTAGAACAGCCCAATCAAGGCACAGCGCCTCTTGTGCAACCTTAACAAAGTATCTGTAGTAGAACAGAAGAATGCTTTGTAAACCTTTTGCAGTACGGCTTGGCGTCATTTCAATAATGTCCGGGGGAGTGGCAAAGGGGTGTGATCAGGTTGAACACTTCCCCTGTTAATCCACATACATGCAAAAACACTTCCCTAATTCACAATGTAATCGCGATGTTAACCTTTAATCTATTTTCATCCTTAATTCAGGATGGAAATCCTGAATTAAGGATGACTTTACGCCGCTCGTATCAACATCAATTCGAACGGTATTGATGATTTTTTTTTTGCTATTTAGCTTCTGTAGGCTTTCTTTTAAACAGCGCTATCCAGTTTAGTTGTTCAAATTTAGAAAAAAACAATGTTTAGGCTTAGTTTCCTTTTTCGTTCGCAAATACCATCAAAGTCAGGTATAAAGTTGAGGAAAGAGCAGGAAGCTTACTTTCAAGATAGAAACTGTTACAAAGATCTGTAAGGAGAGCCAAAAAAGCAAATTCAAGAGTATGGGACACAGGAGATACGAGCATCGAATGAACTCAAGACGGACTAAGCGAAGCGAGTCAGAGCGGGTGGTACGATGGTTAGCCTCTGCAAAATAACAATAAAACAGCATTTCTGTCGTTGAGAGCAATGCAGAAATGCCTGGCATTGGTAGAAATGCTGTCACCAGTACTGTTGGGACATAAAAAGAAGGGGCGGATGCTCGGACAGTGATAATAAATTACACTTTTCTATTATTTTGAGTACAAGTTTGATAAAAATACAACTTCTAACAAGAGTCTGGAGGTGCTACCACCAATAAGTAGTGAAAAGGAGTAAAATTGATATGTTCAATGCTCTTTGTAAGCATTCCAAACTATAAATTGCTAATCATTTAATTTATGTAAGCGAGAGCAACGCAACGTGCTTATGCATCCTTGAAGTTTGGGCAGCTTTCTAGATGATAAAAATTATTCCATGCTATAGAATGTGTGCACCATTGTTGAAACAAACAGCTTCTATGTTTTAATGATTTTAATTTTCGCAGCAATGGTTGTTATAAACGGAAAAACTCACTATCCTGAATTCAGGATTTTACCGATCCTGAATTCAGGATCGTTTCACGCAGATTAAAGATTAACAATGCAAGTGCTGTAATCAAGTCGACCAACATATACACTGTAACTGTTTATGATTAAAGTTCATATCTATAATACAACAGTTGATACCCTCTCAATGTGGTCATCTGATTTATGTAGCACATTTGACTGTGAAATTATTTTTTTCTTTCTTATGACCTATTGGAATCTGAATCAAATCAAATTGGATACTAGGTAATTTGAATTCTTTTGTAAACTTAGTGACTTCTGATTTCTGGAAACAGCCATTATTGATGGCAGCTTCACCAATATGTCTTCTCCCTATCCAGCTCCGCCAATGTCTTCTCCCCCATCCAGCTCCGCCAATGTCTTCAACTGGTTGGACTACTTTTCCGAGGACCACATAAGGCACCAATTACATGTACAATCAAACCTCCAGTTTACGTTGATTCAATGTGTTAAGTACAGACGTCTACATGTACAATAAGGATCGTTTGCACCACTAGTAACAGGATACACTGTACAGTATACGGTGTGCAGTTACACCGCATCTGCTGGCTCATCTGACAACGAACGTCATTGCTGCACGAAAACACATGTACCCCTTCCATCCACTGCCCCATGCATCTCATAAGCCGCACTTTTACATGTACCTGATCTCGCTTTCAGTCCGCAACAACAGCTTCTTCGGTGGGGCCACAATTTGAATGGCAACTATTGCATCATCAGCAGCCACATCCCACTCCGTCTCATCAAGAGCATCACCAACTGAGCCTTGCTCCACATGCATGTCCATAGAAGCTGCCAACATAAGATACACAAAAAAATGTAACCATCATGAACAAATTAAGTGTACCACAAACATACACTGTACAGTACAGTAGATACAGTACAGTACCCTAGTTAAAAAAGAATACAATTTTTCTTTTTTTATTTCACATTCAATTCAACCTTGATGGTCTTGCAAACAAAATTTGAAGTCTTAATTCACACGTTTTCACATCAATAGCCACCTGGCATACTAGCTACATGCACATTGTAATGCATTGATTTAATTGCAAGTTGCCGTATTTACATTCATAAATGCTACCCCCCCTCCCAAATGATTTGCGCATTTAATGTATGATTTACATGTTACACACATGCAATACATACACATATTGTTCTTTGAAACAAGTGAAATCCCTTCGGACACCACACTGTCCGATAACTTTGTTGGAGTGGAGCTTTGCGATGGATCAAACTGACTGTGTTGTTTAGAAACAACGCTGTTTTCTGTATTCTTGATTCTTTGATAGAAATCTGACTTTGCTGTCACAACAACCTGGTTGCTAGGGCTGAGATCCAAGTCAGGAGGTCTGGTTGCCCGTTTAATGGATGAGATGAGTGCATCACTGTCATGGCTTAAGGCAGAACTGAGGTTCTTAGAAGTTGTACTTCTTGTACTACCAGAAATGGTAACTGGCAGAAAATTAGATGACGAGCGACCTGAAGTTATTAGTAACAGAAACAAATTTTCCTATGTAAAAACATTAGATGTTTACCCGAACTGTGCATGTAACTGAAGTTCACCAGAAACATCTACAGTGCGCGTGCACATGACACAAATGACAAGTAGTATAGAAAGAATTGACACAAAAATACAGTAAATTAGCATGTTACAATTTCATAACAGAGTGAAATCAATACATTTACAACACTAATTGATTTATAGCACAGGACCCAACTCTCTGGCATACCTATACACTGTACGATGAAAAATGATTACGTCAGGCAAATGCATGTGTCTGGCATGATTTTAAACTTCAACAAATGTAGGGCAAGTTTTGCTTGTGTGCAGCCATGTCACCTCAATTATGGTGTCCGGAAAACATTGCTATGCATTCTGTACATCAGCTAAGAATCTGCTGCAGTGGTTTACATCACAGCAGCAATCATGAAAGTTTCACAAAACCATAAAGTGTGAAAGCATCTGCATATGACTGGCTGACTGTTTTACAAAACAATTACATACATAATTATGTAGGTATAGTTAATTACAAACAGTACAGGTGTAATAATAGCCACAGATGCAAAGCACATGAAATAGAATTTGCATGAGGCAAGCTGCAAATATTATTTCACCATATCCTACTGTCATGGTTAGTTAATTATTTCTTTTTTTTGAATGGTGCTCTGTAAAATATACAATTGAAACAAATGGAGTATGTTGACAACAATTCAGAAACACAACACTGCATAAAAACTCGCACCTCCAATCCTGCTTATCTCATTGGCAGATACAGCAGGAAATGGCCACTGAAACTGCTTGTGGAGATCGCTCAGAGTGGTAATGAAGTTTTCAATTTTCGCAGCTCTGCTCCTAACATGCCATAAGCAAATTAAATCTTGTGTACAGTACATATGTGAAGTGTAATCAAAGTTTCAACATTCTGCACAACACCATACATGTACTTCAATAATTTTCCACAGCTGCATATTACTCTTCAAAGGAGCGCAATAACATGTACAAGTACATGTGGGTGGTACCAATTAGTTTCGATGCTGCTCACACCACATATTTATGGACAGTATTTCTCATGAGGAAGCATCCAAATTCATTGGTATTGCATGCACTAACGGGGTCGACGTAACGGTAACGCATAATCATATTCATTTATGTGGCGCGTCTGTCATCACAAGTTTGTTTAACTATAAAAATATATTGTTACAAGAACGCGTCATCAACCACAGAGTTAAGTTGTACTCTTGCGCATGTTTTTAGCAAGCTTTCTCTTATTATATAGTACACATAAAAAGATCTAATTGCGTTTTGAAGCAACACCTCAACACGCTGCAATTTATCAATTGCAGAATGGTCAGCAAGACCGCAAAATTCAGAATACAATTGGCTACATGATACATTCACAATATATCAGAACCAAATACAGCAATTGCAAATCTTAATAATGATTAAATAACAATTGTACATTAATCAAAATATCTGATGCCAGAACATTTGCTTGTACATGTAAGAACACTACACTCTACATGTACACTGTGCATCACTGTCATGTATGAATACTCAGCCACACTGCTACATACATGTATAGTGTACATGTACATGGTAAGGCCACATTCTAAATCATAAGAGATCATATAAACACGTCTGTTCATAGCCTGCTCAATAATTTATCAGAAACGCCAACCTCTCTCTGGCCATCCAGCCCTGAAGGTCAAAATTCAAATGAGCGACGAACTTCCCCAGATCCCGCATACATCTTGCTAGCAGCAACTTTCTAGCATGACGACTCAGAATCATTTCAATGAAGTACTCCTCCTTGGTATCCATATCAGCCACAAATTGAGGCCTAAATTTATAAAAATAATATCGTTACGAATGGTACGTACATGTAATGAGACAAGTGGGGACTGGGTGGTAAGGCTGGGGACTGGGTGGTAAGGCTGCAGCTCTTAATGTACATGTATCAGTTACATGTACATTGTACATCTTCGCTTAATTCTGAAATAACTTTAGAAGCGAGTGTAACGTACTGCTGGTGCTGCTACCGTTGCCACTGAGATAGGAAACAATTGTACAAATGGTCATACACGGTGCACATGTGAGGCTTTGGGATGGGAGTGTCTATATTGTAGTAGACTCCTTTGGTGTCTGGGGAGACAGAGCAACCAATACCATTTCCAGACTGGCTTCTACCTGGAGGTTAGCTGCACAAACCAGGTTGTGCAAGGGCACGGTTTTGTCCCAATTGCACATGGCAAGCTGAGCTGTTCTCTTACACATGTATTCGCTCCAACACCAGAGCCTTTCTAGCACGATCCCCCTGTTGTCTGCACAGTGATGTAGTTTTTTATTTGCTTATAGGATGTCATGTATTCGTTGTATTTGTTAAAATATCCAGGGATAACACCCCAAACTTTTTAATTAATTTCTGTCAAAGCAGCACCGTAGCAACAAGAATTTATCTACTACTTTAAATGACAACTAATTATGATCTATACACATTCTGAGGTTACATGTTACAGTACATGTACATCAGCGTACATTTACATGCATTCACTACAGTAGTACGCTCACCTCTTGATGACTCGTCCAGATGCATCCTTGTAGTTACCACTAATAGACAACGGTCCTCCCGCCAGATGGTCCCTTGCCGATCTGTCTAGGTCAGGTGGGGATGTGAAAGGGGAGGTGCCACGACCGAGATGTGACGTGAAGGACCCACGGCTCTTGGGCAGCTTAGGGGTTATGTTGCCAGGCGAAGGGGTTGCCAAGTGTGCAGGACTCTCCAGAGAATCCCCAGGGCCTGGAATTAAAAGAAAGGAACACAAATTCTTCCCAACAAAATGAACATACTTGCACACCAATGCTATACAGTACAAGTACATGTACATGTACAGTACATGTACACTGTACATACACATTTGCCATTTACTGTGCATGCATGTAGGCGCATGAAATTGCTGCAATTTGGAGTGTTTATATGTGGTGTGGAATAGTACATGAACACATGGGTAACAAGGTAATTCTCATCATGACGTACCTATTGCTCTTAGAAATCGGACAAGGTCCACAACCACCTGAACGTATAAATATGCAATGAAGAGTAGTAGCACGTTATGTCAATGTGTACACTGTTTATGACGACTTTAACACATCAAACAAAATGCATACATGTACATGTACATTGTAATATGCAAATTCTACGTAGACATGCATGTACTACTGTATACATGTAGCACACCAACACATACAGTGCACACACAGCGCACAATGGGCATGCATTGAATCTAATGAACACAGTTGATCCTTTGGAATCATCAAGATGCGTGTACAGGCAAACATACCTCCCATTCATTGCTATCCAGCGCAGCATCAAGGAGCCGTGTGGCTAACTGTGCAACACAATACACAAAATAACACAGCGTAAAAAAACTTAACAACTGATGAATAAATACTTGTCAAAGCCTATCTATCATTGCTGATTAGCAATCTGAAATACAAAGTTGGATGCATCCTTCCTCAATAATCCTCCAAAGTGAAAAGAGGTGAGGGTACACACCCCTGCGCCCATAGCCACCCAGTCCCCATACTCATCATCACACCTAGTCCCACTTGTGTCAAATGCACACTTCTTTTGACATCTGGTGAATAACCTACAGTACTTCCCACACCTTCTCACAACTGCCTACACATATCAGCCAATGTAATGCATGTACTGAACATGTTGGAGGATCACTTTTGGAAGAGTGCACAGCTAGTACAAACACAGCTCTCTCCCATCAACATTCCCTAAGGCATCTATTTGGACATTTAATTACATCATTGCATTCGACAGGTTTTGCACGCCGATGACAGCTATGGGAGGAGAGCAGGGGGCCTAGAAGAACATGTACTATATACACTGCCCAAACAGCGTTGGACATCATCAGAACGTCATGTCTAGTAACTTGAAGAGTCAAAAGAAGAAAACTACAAGAAAATAAAAAGATAGCCAACCTAACTGTACAATATTCTAAACGAAATCATTGGAGAATGGTACCACTGCAAGAGGCTACAACCTCTCTAGGAATTAAGATTCATACAAATCTTGCTTGTATTCCGCTATTCAACCCTCATCCCCAGACCCTTCCCTGTAGTCGTTCCTTTTTATTATTATTGTACATTTAGTTAGTTTTTTTTTTTGGTTGATTTTTAAAAAAGGGATTTATGAATTGGTATTGATTTCTTGTACCCCCCCTGGATGTATGCAATTAAAAAGGCCTAATTAAAAACAAAACAAAATGTGTACAGTACATGGCTACAAGCCCATGTACATGTACATATACATGCACTGTACATTGTACATGTACTTTTTTTCCCCGTACATGTACATTCAATCTGAAAAAGATACTGAAGTGTTGCACCATTACAGGATGTGACAGCTTCAACTACAGGCACAGATTACGAGGCACTGCCACTCACCTGCCTGCTTACAGATGACGACTCCAGATTTTGGATGATAATGAGGTAACAAGCAGCGGTCTTCATCCTTCCATCAGAGAGACACAGCTACAAGTGCATGGTAAAACAAAAACGTCAAGTACATGTACAGCATGCTGGACTAAAAATCACAAATGTTCTGCGCTGTGCAAACATTATGTATGTACAGTACATGCACACACTGCACCAGATGTTGCCGATTACTGAAAACTGTGATTTGCTCACATGCACCAGTAAATTTGTGGCAGGGAGGTACACTGTATTGTACATGCGCCATATCTCTCAATGCCGAGGTCTCCCCTACTGACATACATGTACACACTAACACACACACACACACACACACACACACACACACACACACACACACACACACATATGTACATGCACATGTACACACACACATGTACACACACACACACAGACACGTACAGTATATGTATACACAAATACTTGTAAAAACACAATGACAGTGTACCGCACACTAATGAACACAATGCATGTACATGCATCTACATGTACAGTGTACAGCGTATATACATGTATCTAAAGTGTATGTATCTGTATGGCTGCAACCACATATGTACATGTACAGTGTACTTGTGTACTGTACAGCCGCAATCAATGTGTAAGAGGGTACACACACGTGTATCTGTAAGGCAGTACCTTATGCAGATTTAGCACAACATACATGTACATGCACAGTGTAATGTTCACAGCGACTTGACACTGCGTACAGTAATTTGGGTTGTGCTAAATTGCTGGACATGTGCGGCAATAATGTGATTCATGAGCAACTTGCAATTGCATTGCAGGTGGTACATGCACACATCCATTACCTCAAACAGGTCTCGAGGGTTCCCTACGGCTGCAAACAGGTACTGCCACAGAGCAACCTCAGTCTTTCTCGCACAAGATCCCACCGTCTCGAGGAATTGTGGGAACTGTTTAATGAACTCCACCACTCTGGGGAGGAGTGCATCTCAAGTAGCACATTCCAGCACATAATTTAAGAAGGCAGAAGAAGATTCATAATTTTACAACATCAAGGTTTTGTTCCAATGAGACTATAATATCACAGAAATCCATCTAATGATTTGTTACCAAGTATGTACATGTACAAAGTGTACATGTGTGTGGGTGTGTGTGCAAACATACATGTACCATATAAACTTTGTAGTACAAGCTGTCTAGTACATTACATTCACTGTTGCCTGGAGTATTATGGGCATGCCAAAAAGCTCCAAAGTTTTAGGCCAAACATTGTACATGCATGAAATTATATACATATACATGTACTGTACATGTACATACATTTTATAGATAAATCTGGGCACAGTGGGTAGTCTTTACAGGTAACATCCAAAATGTTAGTATCCGAGTCATAATCACCATCGGTTGCTCAATGCGACCAATGGCATGCATGTGTGTGTTCAAATAAACACACACACAACACACACACAACACACAACACACACACACAACACACACACACACACACACACACACACATGACAATCATAAATTGACATTTCTACACTTCTGAAAAATAACACTTCAGGTTCAAGGTGATGTATTTTCACCCCTCATTGCACAATAGCAACTCAGTCATTATTATTGTATGAAAATCAGGCAATAACAGACTGGGATGCTACTATACTAACACTAGTGACAAAGTCACACACATCACGAGGCATGCAGTACATCGGAACAATGAGGAACACTTGATACGAGCATAGAGCAGTCTGTAGGCCCAACCTACCAGTCATAGGCATGGCTCTTGGTGCCTCTTCCTCCAGCACCTCATGCAACATCAGCTCCAACACGTGGTAGAAGTAAGGCAGGTGCAGGCAGCTTCGTGCTATCTGGAATGCATGGCTGCCGAGACTTTTCATGGCACACAGCGGGGAACATGAGGAAGTGACACGAGAAAGTGACATGAGAATGTGACACGAGAAAGTGATGAGAATGTGACACGAGTACATGGAAGTGACATGAGTGACATGGAATGTGACACGAGAAAGTGACATGAGAATGTGACATGAGTACATGTACTGTAAGTGACATGAGAATGTGACACGAGAAAGTGATGAGAATGTGACACGAGTACATGGAAGTGACATGAGTGACATGAGAATGTGACACGAGAAAGTGACATGAGAATGTGACATGAGTACATGTAAGTGACATGAGAATGTTACATGAGTACATGTAAGTGACATGAGAATGTGACACGAGAAAGTGATGAGAATGTGACACGAGTGCATGGAAGTGACATGAGTGACATGAGAATGTGACACGAGAAAGTGACATGAGAATGTGACACGAGAAAGTGACATGAGAATGTGACACGAGAAAGTGATACAAGAATGTGACACGAGAAAGTGATATGAGAATGTGACACGAGAAAGTGATATGAGAATGTGACACGAGTACATGATGAGGAAGTGACATGTGGTGTATTTGTACATGCAAATGTATGTAAATGTATGTACTTTGGAAGAAGTGACCAATACGCTTGCCCATTGAGCTGAGCCAATTAAACTGGCTTTCTCACACACAACTGTACAACCTGGAGTTCTAAGTTTAAATGGCACACCAGCACCAAAAGTTGTGATCAGTTCTTTACAAACATTGTGATCTGCACTGTACACTTGCCGATACCAACTATCATAAGAATTAGTACAGTACAGCATGCATTCAGTATTTAATAAATCACTTAACCGTGGATGACGGATTTATCCATCATAGAGACATATGACAAAAAAATTAAAAGAGCTGGCATTAGGGATTGATGTAAAATGTTATTTGTAGAAACACAAGGAGTGGATAATGCCAAAAATGTAATAGTAAAATCATGGTAATAAATATTCAAAAAGTTACAAGCATGGGTATGTACATGTAGCAGGGTGCTGCTGCAGAGGCATTTTTGGGCTTCATTACTAGTGCCCATTCCCATCTCAATGTACGCGTGCATGCAGTTACAGTATCAGAGGACAAACCAGTTGGAACATGTGTACCTTTTATCATGAAGCGACAAGAGGTTCACCCAAAACGCGCAAAAAGCCATGTACCCAATTTCAATTTTCAAGTCTGGCAGTGCTGAAAACTTTATGCATACACGTAATTAGCGGTCAAAGCGTTAAGCCTTTACACAGAAAAGAGTACATTTAGTGAAGAAGAATCATATAATCTAATCTACACATCTTCTTATTTCTTTTCATCTGAGCTACAGTGTAATACACACAGGTGTCATAGCAATACCTGTGTGCAGACCTCAGAGTCACTCAAGATACATGTACATGTACGGTGTGTATATATACAGGTATAGGCACACACACACACACACACACACACACACAAGTGTTACAGCTGCTTCTGCCATTTTGCATAAAAACAAACAAAAAAAACTTACTTTCTTCTGAGCAGGAGCCTCAGAATGTGATGAAGGAAGATGTGAGTCGATCTCTCCACGGTTGCATACGGAAATGAGTGGGAGTTAGACGGGTCGGTGCCAGTGGTCTCATGGGACAAACCAAACAAAATGGCGTCTTGAAAAAGGACTGCTATAGAGATACAAACATACAAACATACAGTATAAATGAGAGCAAAGTAGTAATACTGTATATGTCAATGAAGTAACAGAAAGTGAAGCATTTAATTTTATTACCACGACTACATACTGTCTATATAGAGCAGCAGTCAATAGACGTTTCCATAACATTGCAACACAGTACTGGTTATCATTACGTTGAGCCCAGATATCCTATTATGAAATTATATTCATTTAAAACCTTGGAGTTGATTTTGCGAACACCCAGTATAGTCAGAGAAACCATAGTTACTTTGTTCACATGTGGTAAAAATTTAATTAGTGGATGGGGTATATAAATCATGCACAGTGGATTTGAAATATTCGACGCAAACAGCAACTGTCGTTACATGCATTTGTTACCACCAGTGCACTACTGCATATGTCCAATTTATTGTTCCATTTTGGAATACCAAGTGTACAATTACTGTAAAGCCCACCAGTGTTTTGATGCTATTAGGTCATAGAAACTCGTTTTCACTGTTGCTGTATTTGTAACACACAAGTACGTTGTACATGCACATGTGCATGTGCCCATTTGACCTGCACTTGGACTATATTAAGTGTACCAGCAGTTTGCTTACGTAATGTACAGCTACACTGTATTAAAAACTATAAACTAAACTAATTCAAGTCATATGTAACGCCATAAATGCTCTAGCATATTCATAAGGACACTGGTCAAGTGCAACTTAGAGAGTGTAAACACGGCATGTAGAAGCGATGACATACATGTACATGTACTGCACACTGTATGCAACAGAACACTACGCAACGCGATGACGACAAAGGCTTACAACCATAAAAAAAACCAACCAACCTTGTGGATACATGTCCAGTGGAAGAGTGAGCATGACGCGCTTGGAAAGAAATGACAGGTGCTCCATACTGTGTGGGTAGAGAGGCAACCACACCTGGGAGAGATACAGGGAATGAAATGGGATCACTGTATCCCTGATTATGTCATCACATGCTACATGCACCGATGCACATGCGCTATGAAACTGTAGAGTAAATTTGTACATGAAATATGTAACCCCAATTTGGTCTTCTTGCATATAGAATCACACTGCAACTGGTTGATTCTCTTTGTTCCACAAAGGTACATTGTCACATGTACTGTATAGCTATGTGTTTGAACTAATGTAACTTATGTAACCTTTGTATATTACAATTTCTTGTTACACACAGAAATGTATGTGTAGTTTATCAAAGTTGAACGGAATTAACTGAGTTGTGTTGTGCAATTAAGCCCTCTTTGCATGCGTGGCCCCACACTCCAACAGCAGTCAATAGACCTTGCATCGCCTCATCCAAGTCAAATTGTAACACACAGGTTCAGTTAAAACCTTCAATTCCTTCGGAGCTGTTACACACACAAAGTATGTTTGTAATTGCACGCAACTTACGTCAAACTGTATCCCTGATTATGTCATTTGCATGTGCCGGTACATGTAGTTGGGACATTGCAAATGGCTGTTAATGTGTTTTAACCCCATGATAATTAAAACACACACAAAGCTGCCTAACCGTACATTGCACATGCACACGTACAGTAGATGCACTCACACAAATGTGTTGCCCCCCAAACGCACACGTGCACAATACTACTTGTACTTGCATGCAAACAGTACAGTCTTTACATGTACACCAATTTTCCCCAGACACAACTGTAAAAGGATTTGACTGACCTAAGACGCCGATGGCTTGCGCAACATGGCGAGTGCATGTATGCAATGATATAACCCTAGTCCTTATCATACAGTGTACATGCCAGGGCTACACTTTTGGTATACATGTAGTGCTCCTCTCTTTTGTCACCCCTCTCGGTCCTGCTGTTCCTCCGCTCACTTGTCACAGACAGTTAAACCTTCCGTAATACAGTCCTCTGTATGTCTAGTAAATATCACGTACATGCTTGATATAATTATTAATAGTGCATGGTTCCCAGACCTTCACAGCAACCTAAAAAAACGGTGAGTATCGTGCGAGGTACGCATGAGTGGCAAATACAGTGGACACACAGGCACGAATGCACACGCCCAACTCAGTAAAACATGTTCAATTTTAAGGTTCTGATGTGTCAAATTAGAAATATACCCTGAAATGCAGATGTTACACGATTACGTATCATCAAACGATTGTAATGTGTAATAATACATGTAGTTGTCATGAGAGCTGCCTGACAAAAGTCGCACGCAACAGTTTCAAGTTGATTCATAGTCAAATATAAACCCAAACGATTCCTTTTTATTTTTAACGTCACAAGCGTTTTTTTTTTTTTGTGGCACATTCAAGTCTCTCTCTCTCTCATGAATGCCCAGTTGGCATTCAGGCTACTCATAAACAAATTACAGCACCTCCAAAGCTTGCGAGCAGTACTCTACAGGTGTACATCCGTTTTTTTTTTGTTTTTTTTTCCCCCACCCATGGCCTAACGATACAGTACCTTGACGCCTCCCGCTCCGCATGACAGCCACAGGGACTCCATGAGGTAATCTTCCTGCTGCACCTCAGCTGCACTCCCGGAGGTGTGCACAGGGCTCCACACCGCCTCCACCCCCGATGTCACGATCACGGGTGCACCGAAGGACCACGACTGAAGCAGAATGGAAAACCATGGAGTTGATATACATGTACGTGTGCACTAAGCCAATACCAATGCATTGACACTGTTCTGATTATACACATGTATGTACATGTACATGCACATGTATTTAAGGACATTACCTAAACTGTATGTTCTGTACATGAACATGAACATATAGGCACGCTGTACTGATACAATTCCAGCAGTAAGATGACATTTCTTCACACAATGCAGTGATTAAGTAAATAGTACAGCTGTTAACAAATGAAAATTACAATAATGGTTTAGTACAGTACATGCACATGTACATGTACATGTACAGTACCAGGTGCTCGCAAAGCTTGTAAATGGTATTAAACTGATCTACACTGTAATTAAACCGCTTAAGATAAACTTATTTAAAGATTAGCTACATGCAACTGATATAAATAACCGATTAAACCTTAGTGGTCATGTGCAAATATGAAATTGTTACTGCATTAGAATCCAGATTATCTCACTAATTTGAGTTAATACAATGCATGTCTATGAATATGTGTTTTTTAGTTGCACTGAACTGCTAGTGGCAATGAACTTAAGTGTCAGCTAGACACACAGGTTGAGGTCATGAAATGCAGAGCTCCTGCATTAATCATTCTTGATAAAGGAAATTTTTTTATTGTGCTAAAGTAAAATGTACATGCATCACCAACTTATACAAAAACTTAATTCCCTCTGTCTCTCAAACACACAGACACACACACACACACACACACAGACACACACACACAGACACACACACAGACACACACACACACAGACACACACACACAGACACACACACACGACACACACACACAGACACACACACAGACACACACACACACACAGACACACACACACACACAGACACACACACACACACACAGACACACACACACAGACACAACACACAGACACACACACACAGACACACACACACACACAGACACACACACATACACACACAATGTACATACACTACAGAAACAGGACACACAAACACAATGTACATGTACTGTACACTGTACACAAACAGGCACTCCCTCAAACGCACACGAGTATCCAGTGTGGTGCTGGCATGGTCTTGTGCAGTCATCTTGTAAGGGTAGTGGGACTGGTCCTGCTGCATCATCAACAGCTTCCCGCTGATGTTAATGAACACAGAACTGAGGGTCCCTTTGTACTTCTCATTCTTGCCACTCACAACTGGACCCACTGAGGTACAATGAAAATAGCGGATTAATTCCTACACACATATCAAACAGCAGAACTGCTTTCAACGCAGGTTCACATTATGTGCATCTTAATAGATGCACAAAACCTGCGTGTTACGGGTCACACTCATTTTCATCTCGCACATCAATAAACACAGTACAGGTACAGATTTTCTTTGCTGCTTCACAATGAATACATACTCCGTAATCGACACAAAGGTGAAGACATCTCTAAATAATAAATCAAATATTTCCACGTGACCTGCTAAAATGGCATTAGCAGATACAGTACAACGAATGAGCAAAACACACAGTTAGCTGTTGACAGACCCGGTTCAGCACAAACGTTGGAGGGAACAATAGAGACGAGAGTGCCAGCCCAAGGGTACGACAGGAAATTGACCAGGGAGGTCTCGAACACAAGAGCAGCACTCAGGGACTCCCCTGTGGAATGGGGAAACAAATGAAACATGTACATTGAAACACCTGGGAAACAAAGCCGCACGACACTAACATGTCACATTGATGAACACAAACAACTTCGCAAATGCAATAAACAAAACTCAGTAGTAAGATGAAAGGTTAGATTCATCAAACAGTTATTTTGGCTGGGCTATACAGAAAACAAATTACTAAAGGAAATTAGTAATGTGTAGGAAAAAAATTAATTTTAGACACATTTATTCTACTATGAATATTTATGATACATTGAAATGAATCATTCCTGCAGTGCACAAGTAAATGGACAAACTACATGCAGTTAACAACAATAGACGTAGTGTTTCCAGTATAAATGAACAAAATGAACGACCAATGACCTTGCGCAGTCGCGTTCAAACGGAGTTCGTAAATAATAACGTGACAGTCCCGAGATGCCAGGACGAGGTAATTGTCATGGAGATTCAAAGAAACAACGGGCCATGCGAGCTTGAGTGACAGCAGCAGCTGGGAGAAATCAAGGTTGGACTGGAGAGAGTAGAACTGGACCTGCCAAAATGAGGTGCACTATCAACACCTGCATAAAGCAAGCATCTAGGCTACCAGAATAAAATTTCAATGCATAATGTAATTAAATCACTTACTGTACACTGTACAGTACATAGAAAGATGGATCCCTATCAAATGAGGCACCCCAATAAGTACTACCGATATTCTATGATACCACAAAAGCACACTATACAGAATATGAAAATGTACAAGTACATCAAGTCCATTCATTTTAAATGCTCACGGATTGGCGACAGTGCCGCTGTATGTGCACATGTACATGCATGCTAAGATTAACCTCCATCATATGTACATATGTACCAGTAACTGCATACACAACTACACATGTACAGTACAGTATGTTTGTTCAAACCACTACAAAAAAACAATCGGAGTCAAGATCTAAATCCGAGACATACTGTCCAGATTTTTTTTTTTTTTTTTTGGGAGTGACTTGATTTCTTGACCCTCCCATACAGTACATGGTGTGCACCACCACTCACATGCCTACATGAGCACCTCGCGTCACGGCACACAGTACCTCATCCGAGCCATCCTGTACTTGACAGGGGAACACCACCACCTCCTGATACCATGCCAGTCCTCCACGACAGAACACACTTTGTTCCTGCACAGAACACCGGCGAGGAAGGAAAGGAGAAGTTCATTACAAAGAAAGAGAGAGACAGCAGACATGGAAACGTGGAAGTGCATGTGCTATGCAATTGACCGACTCCTAACCTGTAACTCATTTCCAAATAGTTTCCATTTCCTTCTAGTCCCAGAATAGAGGGCAAAACCGCACTTTCCAGCAATGGCTATGTTGGTTGCCGTGGAGTCCATAGCAACGTACTGCAAAACACCAAACCCCCACAACAAAATGGTTTCACATCAGCACCACAGTGTGCACAAAAACCACAACAGATGTACTGTACAGTTGGGGACATGCAAAAAGTTACGTATCGTTTGTACGCAAACGGAAACATTACGCGTTGCATTTTACAATTACACGCTGGTATTGATAAGGTGTTTCAATAACACAATTGAGGTATTTGCTACGTACGCTTGCACAGTTGCGTTTAGGAGCACATGCTAAGTGTTTAGACAGGTATATTCTATTAACAGGCGTGAGCGATCAGAATGACTTTCCGACACCAGCTGAGATTAATGGAGGAGCAAAATGAACAATTGAGTAGGTCAATTGAGTAGGTTTAATGCATGTAAATATTTATAGGTGATCATTCGATATTTGTATGCGACGACATCGTACAGTACCATAGAAACGCGTTCCGTACAAACGTGCATGCTCTAATGAGGTTGGATCATTTAGCACTTATACACGATAATTGAAAGCGGCCTATGAACTACGCATTCACTACGAGTACATATTGCGCATAAAGTGATTTTGAACGAAACGAAAACGTAACCTTTTGCACGTCCCCTACTGTAGCATGCGCACTGCAGCTACATAATGCATGTTCACAATCCCTGGTGGTACATGGTACATGCCCTCCCTCCCACACAGTCAAGTCATGCACACTGTACATGGGAATGCTCCTGTACAAACCCTCTCTACACCCACAGACGTGGTTATTAGAGAGGTGGTTCAATCACACCACAATACTGTATGCACCTATTTAGAATGCGAAAGACATTATTGTTTCAATTGGCAGGAGCGTGCACACTGCACAAAATTTTACCAAAAGCAACAAAAGCAAAAACTACGAGAAGGGCGGGGCATACCTTTACAGGCCAGTTGAGGATGAGATAGCTGAGCGGAAGCTGTGATGAGGTAAGAGAGATCTACACTGTACCACTACACTAAGCACACACACACACACACAAACCAACACATACATGTACCGTACGTGCTGTACATGTATATGCATGACTATACGATGCACATGTACACACTGTACACAGAATTCAACTCAAATGGACACATTTACAGTACAAGAATACATGTGCATGTACATGTACATGTATATACGTACATGTACGCTGTACATGTATACGTACAGTGCACTGTACATGCAATCACAAACACACACATGTACATGTGTACACTCAAATACATGTACAGGTGCACACATGAATGTACAGTGTATGTGCACACACACATACACGTACAGTACGCAAACACACGCACACACAATACACATATACACAACTGCACACAACTGCACACATACAGTGTATGCACACACATACATGTATAAAGTACAGAAACAGCACACGCAAATGCACACATACACACACACACACACACACCGATACACACACACCGATACACACACACGCACACACACACACACACACACACACGCACACACACACACACACACACACACACACACACACACGCACATACACACATACACATACACAGTACCTGGATCACTCTCCATTGGGGTGATGACATCATCTCACTGGCAGACATGTACATCCCTCCACTCTGCTGGGACTCGGCACTGCCTGATGGGACAGGCGCACAGACCACACCCTCCGCCATGTTGAGGAGCAGTCTGTCCACACCCTGAAGGAGGATGTGCTGGTGGTTGGCCTGGGGACCCAAAATATTGCAGACGGGTGAAAGAACGAATACACACATGATCCTCAGATTCAACTGGTTAGCCAGTACTGTTCTTATCTGTACGGTGCACTCAGGGCACAATGCAAACTACGTTCACCAGACTGATGCTACACAGTATGCTGCACAGTATGCTACACAGTATGCTGTACAGTATGCTGCACAGTATACTGTACAGTATGCTGTACAGTATACTGTACAGTATACTACACAGTATACTGTACAGTATGCTACACAGTATACTGTACAGTATGCTGCACAGTATACTGTACAGTATGCTGCACAGTATACTGTACAGTATGCTACACAGTATACTGTACAGTATGCTGCACAGTATACTGTACAGTATGCTGCACAGTATACTGTACAGTATGCTACACAGTATAATGTACAGTATACTGCACAGTATACTGTACACTATGCTATGCATGCGCACAAACATGTACAATGTACAGACCACAGAAGTACAGTACATGTAAATGAAAATGATAAGTACATGTAAATATACACACGATGAATTCCACCTGTGCAGACAATACTTGTACAGTATACGATATACAGTACAGTACTGTAGTTCTCCAAGTCCACGTGTGGATTTCAAAAACTTAACACATTAGAAATCTCATTATAGCCATCGCCATGGATACAGCAGTACCCCTCCTCCCCAATAGCTGGATGGTCCCAATTTAAGCTAAGTACTATACTCTGCATGCATTTTACATCACCCTGGTCCATCTGTATTGCAGTGTGTGTGTGTGTATGTGTGTGTGTGTGTGTGTGTGTGTGTGTGTGTGTGTGTGTGTGTGTGTGTGTGTGTGTGTGTGTGTGTGTGTGTGTGTGTGTGTGTGTGTGTGTGTGTGTGCACATGTACATGATGATTAAATAACAATTCTGACCACTTGGACAACCCACTTTAGGGCCTGCCAGCAGACACTAGCTCAGCTCACTCACAATGATGGGATTGCTGACAATCGAGTTCTTCACAAATCGCATCACCATGATCCCACCTTCTGGGCCTCCTCCCACGCAGTCCCCACTGTTGCCCGCGGCAACCGAGAAGCCTTCTTCTCCACCGTGCTCGCCCGACGGCCCACTGTGGTCCTCCGGAAGCATCCAGAGGTGGTAGCCGTCTGCCGACCAACACTGCACCAAGACAAAATGAGCGAGAGGATGATGTACCGTACGGTGTGCTCATAGTTGTACTGTATGCTCTGTACTACATGTAGGTACAACACTGCGCACTGGACAAGGAGGGCATTGTGCATTCCCATGTGCTGCACGCGTAAACAACACACAAACTGAAATGCAAAGAACACACAAACCGAACACGCAAAGAACACACAAACTGAACACGCAAAGAACACACAAACTGAACACGCAAAGAACACACAAACTGAACACGCAAAGAACACACAAACTGAACACGCAAAGAACACACAAACTGAACACGCAAAGAACACACAAACTGAACACGCAAAGAACACACAAACTGAACACGCAAAGAACACACAAACTGAACACGCAAAGAACACACAAACTGAACACGCAAAGAACACACAAACTGAACACGCAAAGAACACCAAACTGAACACGCAAAGAACACACAACTGACACACAAACTGAACACGCACAAAGAACACACAAACTGAACACGCAAAGAACACACAAACTGAACACGCAAAGAACACACAAACTGAACACGCAAAGAACACACAAACTGAACACGCAAAGAACACACAACTGAACACGCAAAGAACACACAAACTGAACACGTTGCCAATAAGGATGTGATCCACTTCGTTCAGACACATCCCGTCACCACATTACACTGGCACACTCACTCAGTGGCACACACTGCACATGTAGCGCCTGGGGTTGTTATATACCTGTTCGCACAACATTTAAACCTTCTACCTGTAACAGTAGAGCACTGATATACTGTGTCTATAGTGTAGTACATCTAACAATCCTAAATAAAGTGCAACTTGTATTCTCCCCTTTCCTTTAACATTTCTAACAAATAGTGCAGCATTGATGTATTCTGTACTACAAGTAGCAACTCTAAATAACGTGCACCCAAAATTCACCCTTCCATTTTTACTGCACATAACACTGCAGCTCTGACAATGACAGAGGCATAGCAGTCGTAAAAATGGTGGCCATATGAAGAGCATCCTAAGTGACCAGGTACACTGTACAGGGTACAAAAACGAACCACATGCAAAATGGAGGTGGGATGAGGTGGGGGGGGGGGGGGAGGGGGGGTAAGCAGCCTTTCAGTTTATTGGACCCACCACAGACTGGAGCACAATGCAGTGAGGGTTGAGTGGAGAGGGTGTCCTGGAGGAGGGAAGAGTACATGCACAGAAAGAGCACAGGTGACCATCTGAACATGCACAGGTGACCATCTGAACATGCACAGGTGACCATCTGAACATGCACAGGTGACCATCCACACAACACGGCAGCTAAAGCCAGTGCCCACAAGTACTGTATCTGTACTGAAAAACACATGCGCTGTACAAAGAACAGTACAGAAAATGGCTAAATGGCTAAATGCACAAACTCTTCACAAGAAATCCACCATGCACAATGTCATCCCGTGTCCATTGAAGCAGCTGTATATTTATTCCCTAATGTGACCTGCATGTAGTCTCTACTGCGCAGCACCAGAAACATGAACATGTATTTTACGCCATATCCATCTACATTTACTGCTGCACATGTACAGTGCATGGCGTTGTGCACGCCATCACGCAGAAGAACACCTACACTGTACAGCTGCATTGATTTACAGCATAACAGACATGCACCACATGCGATCGTCCAGACCACTGCACAAAAGGGAAGATGCATGTACACATCTTGGCATACGTGTCTTGATCAATGGTTGCACTGGGAGCAGCAAAGAACATCCAGACTAAAACATACATGTTTTCCATTACATGATTCTACAGCATACAGGTACATGTACATACCGATAGAGGTACAGTACTACATGTACATGTACATGTATCTGAAAGAGCTATGGAATGGACCCTAATTTAAAACACACCAAGACAATGTGAAGCATGTTGCAACTAATTAATGGTTGCCGTACACATGCACTGGGGAAAATATTTTCCTGCGTAAAATTTTCCCGCATTACACGTGTGCATTTTAGTATTCACCAATGAAAATCAAGTGCGCTTAAATCGCATGGCGGTAAAATTCGGCTCCCACAAAAATAAATAAATAATAAAATTAATTTTATTTTTCATCTCCTCATGGTAGATTTTTCATTTCCTCATAGTAAATATGATACCATGGTATCACACAACAGTGGGTCAAAATTTTCATTTTGCCAACATCTTAATCCCATACAGAACACCACTATTAATACCTGTACAGGTACATGTACACGTGTAGAGCATGTACATGTAAGCTGCCCACATATATGCACAGTACAGTTGCTCATGTATGACATACAGCTCTTTACCCGGGCTGATCTCCCAGTGAGCACATGAGGAGGGACCCAAAGACGCTCCATATGGACAGACCACCGTTCCTCCAGGACACAGCCAACACCATCCCATCGCCTACGCTCCAGTCCATGCTCTGCACGGGACCAAGCTGAACGCCTGTCTCTGGGTATATGTGTGCGCGGGTGTAGATGTATGTGTGTGTAGATGTATGTGTGTGTGTGTGTGTGCACGTGTGTGTGTGCACGTGTGTGTGTGCACGTGTGTGTGTGCACGTGTGTGTGGTGTGTGTGCACATGTGTGCACATGTGTGTGTTCATGTGTGTGTGGTGTGCGTGTGTGCACATGTGTGTTCATGTGTGTGTGCGTATTACACGTACGTATACAAATGTGTATTGCAGATTGTGGACACTTTCATTTGATAATAGAGCATGAATGAGCGCAATAGTTATTACGACACACTAAATAGTTACTTAATTAACTGATTTGGGTGCATCAACTGTACTGATTAGTCAAATGACAGTGGTGAAAACCAAGCCATGTAACTGCAGTTTAATCTCATAGTTCACTCAATGTTAATTAAATGGTAACTACATGTACCAATGCTAACCAAATGGTTCATTACAAATTACATCCATTCCATTGTAAATTCAAACCAACTAATCAACTCCAAAATACCAACGTACATGTATGCTCAACTTATTTGCGGACTAACAGTTTATAACCATCTTGAATATCTGGTCACAATTTCAATTTAGGGTCTTGAGGTACATGTAGTTGCGTAACCATTGATATAATATAAGTGTGCTTTGAATCGCTATTGCGTGACTAGCCAGAACAGTTTACACAAACTAGCAAGTTTGCTTTTAAATATGATTAATATTAAGTCATATTAGCTTGAAAGCGCTGTGCTCATTTTGAAACATCTTGTAATGTATGTACGAGGGAGATGGGAGGGAGATGGGAGGGAGATGGGGAGTGTCAGAGTGAATGCGCTTCTTTTCACAAATATCCAAATGAACACATTTTGAATTGACAAGAAGTGGATTCAAATAGCTTAGCTCTCATTTCCATCCTCAACCCCACAAGTGTTATTTTCTTAGACAATATCTTATTCAATTCACACGTTTTTAATTAATGCCCTGCACCTCACCTGGGAACTGCCTCTTGGTCAGCTGGAAGGTCTGGAGGAGACTCCAGGTGTACAGACCATTGGAGTCATCCATCCCATAGATGTTCACAGCGCCACTGGAGGGAGGGAGGGAGGAGGGGTTAGTGAGGGGGTGGTAGGGGGAGGGAGAGGGGTTAGTTAGGGGGTGGTAGGAGGGAGGGAGGAGGGGTTAGTGAGGGGGGTGGTAGGAGGGAGGAGGGGTTAGTGAGGGGGTGGTAGGAGGGAGGGAGGAGGGATTAGTGAGGGGGTGGTAGGAGGGAGGGAGAGGGGTTAGTTAGGAGGGATTAATGTGATAGTGGGAGGAGGGAAGGAGGAAAGAGCCGGTTAGTGAGGTGGTGGGAGAAGGGAGGGAGGGAAGAGGGAGTAGTGGGGGGATATAGGAGGAGCAGAAGTGTGTGGGGGGAGGAATAGGGGATTGAGCAAGGCGACAAAGATCACAGGAGATCAGTACATGGACATCACCAGAAGTACATGTACATGTGTATCATTCATACACTGTACATGTCCATAGAGTATATATAGTTCAGTACATACACACAACACACAATACACACACACACATACACACATATACACATACACACACACACATAATACACACACACACAATACACACACACACACACACACACACACACACACACAATACACACACATGCCTGTACATGTACATGTACATGTACATACCCAGACACATACAATGTATCACACAGTAGTACATGTATGTACACGTACATGTACTGTATGAACAGAGACTGAAAGTAACAAGATGTTCATGCACAGTACAGACACACACAACACACCATTTCCGCGCACAAATACACCACACACACTAGGCACACCACACCACACACACTAGGCACACCACACCACACACACCAGGCACAAAGCATATGCATGAAACTACTGTACATCTGAACAAGTACACATACATGTACAAAATGAAACAAGTCAAATGTACATGCACAGGTACAGTGTACAAGTACAGTGTACACGATCGCCTCAGTACATGCAAATGCACACATACAGTGTACAGGTACTACACACG
>JABACO010000007.1:5791312-5913812 GCA_013339895.1 Ephydatia muelleri
ACGTCAAACAACAAAGCTATAAGGCGCCGCTTCGACGTATAGTACAGTGGAATGTCCAGGTCCATGCAAAAAAAGGCTAGGCTGCTGATCGCTGGATGTTTATGTTGTGCGTATAATTGTTAATAATGTACATGCATATACATTTGAAGAAAATAAACACAGAAATAAATATTAATTCACACTTCTATGCACAACCTAATTACATTGGCCGTAGACCCATAGCCAGGATAGCCCTGGCCACAGATCTCGTTACGGCCAGGTTTATAATAATGTAATATAAAGTATGTTTGTGGCATCAGTGTTCAGTGAAATGGCATTAGTCGTCCTTTTAGGCTACAGTTTAGCTGCATGGACAAAGCTGCATGTTTCTTCTGTTTCGAGTTCGAGGTGCCATGCAATGACCATTAGGTCATTTGGAGTTGCTCTACATTGAGACCTGTATGAAAATTATTCAACGCAATGTCTGCTGTTGTAAATGCTGCTGCCACATACTGAGCTGGTGTTGCAATCAGTGTCTCAGAGGGAGTCATCACTGAATCTATTATCTATTATACTAGACTTTTGGCAGCAATTTTTTTACATTTTAAATTCTTTTATTATTCCACATACATATACAGCAATACATAATCCAATACACTAGAGCAACCCCAAAGCTACCTCCACCTCCTCGGAGCCTCTCAAAGACAGACTGGACCCTCTGCTTCCTGGCGACGTGCATTTTGCTGAGCTGACTTGGGCAACAGTGGGCAAGCTACGGCAGGCAAAGGCGATTTTTGAAGAAAAGATGTCGCCCCACCTTTAGCAGCGGCCTCCGTGGAATGTTGCTCTTCCGCGACTTTAGTCGGCATGACCGAGAAGGTCATGCTTTTCGGCCCATCCGAACGCACCACATCAGCCCTGTCCCCAGTGTTATCGAAGTCCAGATCAGGATCGCGTGCCACAATCCAAGAGTTCAATACAGTTTCCAGCCTCTTATACTCTTCCCACTTCTTAGCGAAGAACTGCTTCGACCTTTTTTTAGCAGCAGAGAGGATGGCAAGGATAGATACGTTAACTGCTCTTCTTCCGCTCGTTTCAAGGCCTTATGAGCTGCAATCTGGGCAGCCCGCTCTTCGGGCACGTGAGATAGCCAATAGGTGCAGCCAATAGGTGCCACTCCCAGCAAAATCCGGGTCAGAAGCGAGGTCATCATCACTTCCCGAGACGTAACTTTGGAAGTCGTCCTCGTCAAGACATTCGAAGTCATCAATAAAGCCCTACAGTACTTCATCTTCATCTTCATCAGTCAAACCATCGGCCATTATTGTTATAAAAATTATTGCAAAAGGCCATGCACTTAACCCTCAAGCAGGTCATTGTTGTGGCTTCTGAAATTGACCTTGCGTTTAAATATGTTTGTTTTGTTTTTTAAATAAGTAGCAATATACATATAGCACTCAAAGAACACAGAACAGTTTTAGAGGCTCAATCCTACTAAGGATGGCCGATGCCACTGATCTCACAAGGCAGATGTGTTCAGTACATGTAGTAGGGAACATAGCAGTGTCGGTACGACAGAAGAGCTCGCACTTCGAAAAGTGGGGCCAAGATCTTCAATAAGGGTAAGGGCTCGCAACATAGTCTCGTGCCCAGACCCAATGCATCGCAGCTGCGGGTGGATTACATCACCGCTACGCTCTCGCGTACAATGTTTTTGTCAATGTTTACTTGCGTATAAACATACTGTCATGTGACACGCTATGAATAGCTGATGACTGCAATGGGTGAACCGCTATGCGTGGTGTGTCAAAACCAGACCGTGGTTGGCTCCAGGAGACGACTACACAGTCCTTCCACAAACTACACGCTTGTGCGGGAAAGTTTTTGAGCACGACAGCGTAAACTCGGCGCTTTCCGATAGTGGACACGTGGCGAAGTACCTCTGCTTGGAGTGCTTCAACATGCTTAACCAACACAAGTGATCCCGACCTGCCTCTCAACGTGTCACACAGCCCAGGAAGCAGCCAATAGCAGAGGGACTTTCCACTACCAGTAGGAAAACTTACAAATAGGTCGGAGCCCTTGAGAAACTGTTTGACAACATAGCGCTGGTCTTCAGTGACATCAACAAAACCAAGCTTTCTCGCCTCGAGAGTGATAGCATTATCAACAGAAATGCAAGCGTAGCGGTGATGTAATCCACCCGCAGCTGCGATGCATTCGGTCTGGGCACGAGACTACTCGCAACAATGCTGATTTAGTTCCAGCTAGGACACCATCATCATGGTACCATGCTTGATATAATAAACCAAAGCAGTCGTCGTCGGTGTCAATGGCTGACAAGATCTTGTGCAATACTAGGTCAAAGAATAGAGGACCTAAGGGATCTCCCTGCTGTACCCTAGTCTCTACAAAATGTAAACAATCAATTTAATAAAATTCAACAACAGGACATCAACAATATAAAAAGAACATGATTTAAGCAATTATTTAACTATTAAAATAAGTATCAGCCATTTCCCGTAATCGCTTGAAATTCCTACTTTATTACCCGTATTGGAACGGAAATGAATATGCCCTAATAAGTGTAAGTGCCAATACGTCATTTGCCTTTATTGGGCAACATAATAGTCTATAAACTCACTTCATTTAATATACGAGTTTCGGGAGACGGTGTTTCAAGGTGACTCCAGATCAACATGCGCTGTCCCTTCTCAGTCTTCACAGTACTACTCGCGATCCTGTCGCTGTTGTCGTCGTCACAGGCTGTCCTATCCTCTGTTGACCAGCAGGCAGCCACGGATGCTCACAACACATATCGAGCGATGGAAGGAGCGTCTAATATGTTGCAAATGGTACTCTGTCGTGTACGTGGTTTTTGATATCTATATTTTTTATTTTGGGTTGGTTTTGTCCACGGCAGAGTTGGGATCCATACCTAGCGAGCGTAGCCCAAGCATACGCCCAGCAGTGCATCTTTAGCCACAACTCCGCGCGCTCCACGCAATACACAGCGGCGGCAGGAACAAACGCCGTCGCATCCTACGTCGGAGAAAACCTATACGTGACCTCGGGTGGGGATACGCCAGGTCTCGTCGGTTCGGCCATACAGGCTTGGTACAGCGAGAAATCGGGGTACAATCTCACGACGAACAGTTGCAGTGGTGTGTGCGGCCACTATACGCAGGTGAGCCATGGTAAATACTAAGATATGTATGAACCAGCACTATAGTCTTACTGCATATAAGTAATGAGAATGTAATTCACATATAGATTGTATGGGCGCAAAGCTATTTGGTCGGCTGCGGCAGTAGTTATTGCCAATCAGTAAGCGGATTCAACTCTGCAGGAACCATTATTGTGTGTGACTACGCACCTGGGTAAGAGACTCACGTGATTGTTTGACCGTAACATCCCGATATTGCACTGCAGGGGGAATTACGTCGGACAGGTACCTTACACTCGCGGTACCACGTGCTCCGCGTGTCCCGCACAATGGCCTTATTGCTATAACAACGCACTGTGCTGTGAGTTGCGCATGCAATATGGTCATTACATTGTGATATCATGTGGTAGGTATGAAGTTTGCAAATCCCCGGGAACGCTGCTTGTATATTATATTGCTCTCTTATTGTTATCCCCCTTGAGGCCTGACCATACTTCCATACCATATTTCCATACTAAAGTTAATAAAATAATGTTTTCTCAGAATTTTATTTATTTCATACTATATCAGTTCCTAACATTTAGTTTTATTTTTATCATCCCACTACATACATGTTTAGCAAAGACACCAACTCAAACACAGGCTCCTGGATCTGTAACAGCGTCGAGTGCAAGTAACAGTGCGAAGCATATTCTTTTGATGATAGCGGTTCTCCTTTCAATCATTATCTAACCTGGATGCCTGTGTCCCCCGCTCCCCCTGCAAATTTGGTTCTGATGGCTCTATAATTGTGGCCAAATTACGAAATGTTTGAGTTTTTTTTTTCAACTTATACCGCCAATATATTCTAGATTACGATTCAGAAAGCAATGCGTGTACATGCAGTGACTTAAGCGTATACCCCGTGGTATCTGCAGTACGTACCAACTACCCAAAGGAACGTCGGCGTTGTTTTGTAATGTGATCTCTTATTGCAATCTAAATGTACCATCACCTAACTATTCTTTATCCTGGATGCCATAAGTCCCTTTCCGCCGGCGTGACATTGGAGTTTAATACTTGTTTAACTCACTGCATGAGTGTAAAGTATAGTACAGGATTTGTTTCTAATACAAACCATTCAAATTCAGATAGCACTCTGTATTATAAGATCTGATTCGGGATGAAAAAGATTCGCTTCTTATCAGGAAACCCTGACGCTGTGTAATTCCCATACATTGTTATATAGGCAGTTCAGATGTTTATTCGCTAAGTGTCAATTGGCATTTACAAACCATACAAAATTCATGTCAGTAATGGGGATTGTATTGTAAGATTCGATTCCAGTCTCCATACAGTACTTGCAGTACATACTATTATACTGCTGCTTACGTACACTTATAGGTCTGAGTTTGAGACTAGGTCAACCACGGGTCGAGTAATAAAATCAAATCCACTGATTTTTACTATCTCACGAATTTGAAAATGACTTTGACTGCTGATCGAGATTGTTAATGCAGAAGTTTGTGCGTTCCTCTCGGAATTCCCCTTCAGACAGAAAGTGCGTTGGGGGGAGGGGGGGGGGGGGGAATCTTTGCAAAAAGCTTTGAGTCTTTTCCCAGTTGAAAACGAGATCACTTGCACGGTATACTTCTGGCTTTCTTCGTAACGAGCCCGTCGGACTTCACGTTCACGAACTCGCTTGGCTTAGGGTAGTTGGTCCACGTCCACCTTGGTGTCGCTTGGCTTTACAACCGTGATTACATGCAACTATGAACATGGCAAATACAAAATTCCACTTATTATTATTGTTTGCAAAATGTAGGAATTGAATTAGTATGTGAGGGGGGGGGGGGGGGGCTGGGGACTTGGCTGAGTGAAATATTGTTTATAATGGTCCCTTGTGTACTGATGTCACAAGTGTATGCATGTGTTGAGGATCTTCATGTTATACACTATTAGAGCTGTTCACATATCATCAGCAAAGATTTTGACAGCAACAGGAAGATCATTAATGTACATGTATAAAAGCATGAAAGGACTGGACGTTGAGGGACACCACTAATAGAAGCTTAGGCATATCAGAGTCGATATAAACACTTTGTGTACGATCATTAAAAATGAAGGCATCCGCTGTATTAACTTGCATCCTAAG
Source organism: Ephydatia muelleri (assembly GCA_013339895.1). Classification (NCBI taxonomy): domain Eukaryota; kingdom Metazoa; phylum Porifera; class Demospongiae; order Spongillida; family Spongillidae; genus Ephydatia; species Ephydatia muelleri. The sequence goes on from JABACO010000007.1 coordinate 5,796,592, forward strand.
CCATGCCTAATAAGCTTAGCGAGTAACTTTTCAAATGCTCTTGCAAAATCGTTATATACAGCATCAATTTAAATATGCCTGTTTGCAGACCATATCCAGACATTTGAAGTAACCAGGATTTGACTAACACATTGATAGCATAGACACAAACCCATGTTGTTGCAGGGAAATCAGTTGGAGTGACTTAAGAAAGCTATGCACTGTGTTGTTGTAATGCTATCCATGACTTTACATGTGCTGGATGCCTGAGACATTGGTCTGTAGTTGAATGGATGCATGAAATGCCATTATTGAAAACAGGACAAATATGGCAATATCTGGGAAGGAACCTGAAGTTATGGAGTGTTTAAATAGGATAGAAAGTGGAAGTGCAATTGCCTCAGCAATGGATTTTAGAAACAACGCAGGAAACCCATCTGGGTTCTGGTCACAGTGTCAAGGGACACGTGCAGCATCTCGTTTAGCAAAATGTGGTGTCGTACAATTATCACTAGTGAAGTGCACCAATTAAACAATTGGCATTTTCTCTTGTTTTGATACATCCATCCGCTTTAATTAGCTGAAGAATTTTAATTTGGATACATGGTTTGATTTGAATTTTGCAAATACGAGTAGAAGTGAGTATAGGGAGTTCAAACGTGAGTACCAGTTAGAAGTAGAATCATGGCATTCACTAACTATTTAAATTCAAGTTGCTACGATGGGGATTGTGTTATAAGATTCGTTTCCGGGTGAAAGTATTTGCCATGCACTTATCAGGCAACCAAGAGGTGTATAAAACCATGTAAATCACATACGGTTCTATTGACTGCTGCTTGTTTTACACGTTTTGTGTTAAGCACAACATAGGCATTCATAAACCTTACCTAGCTACCAATGGGGTCTGTATTACAAGATTCCATTCCCTGGATGAAAACTGTTAAAAGGTAAATCTTGAATCTCGGCATTCACTAACCATTCATGTTCAAGTAGCTAGCTAATTATGGGATTTGTATCAAGACTCCAGATGAAAGATATTTGCCCTTTATAAGGAAACCATTAAGTGTGGAAAGCAATGTACATTGCAAATGGCAGTTAGTTTTCACAAACCATGCAAAATCATGCAGTTAATTATTGGGACTGCACTATAGCATTTTATTCTGGCTGAAAAAAATAGATTCGGTTCTAACCACGAGGTGTAAAAACCCATGTAAGTCCCATCACAGTTCAGATGTTAATATTTGCTTTATTTGCTGAGTGTCAAGCAGAATCTTGGCATTCACAAGCCATTCAAATTCAAGTTTTGTTTACCAATGGGCACTGCATTATTAGATTCTATTCCGGATGTATAAGATTCGTCTCTTATCATGAGGTGTGAAAATCCATGTAAGTCCTATGCATTGATATAGGCAGTAACTTGTTTCTTTGCCTTGTAAAAATAGACTTTGGCATCACAAACCTTCCAAAATCAATTAGCTATCAATCAAGACTGTATTAATTCTCTATGAAACGATACGATCGTCTATTATTAGCAAACCATGTGGTGTGAAACACTTGTAAATGTCATGTCTTTTTTTTATAGGCTGAAACTGGTTTTATTCGCTGAGTCTCAAATTGAATCTTGACATTCACAAACTATATAAAAATTGTAGTAACTACAAATAGGGACTATGTTATGAGATTCAATTCAGGATGGAAAAAATTCACCCCTTGTCAGGAAATAATGAGATGCATAATTCACATAATCTCTGTAGGCACTCAGATGTGAATACTTGTTTCATACCCTGATAAGTACAGTCTTAGCATTCGCAAACCATATCATGCCTTAGATAGGAATAACATCCCATGGATAGCCATAATCTTTTTTATTTGCTAAGTGTCAAGTACATACTTTGATCATACAAATTTTAAAGTAGCTACCAATGAGGATTTGATTAAGATTTGCCACTTATCTGGTAACAATGTGATGTTAAAACGCATGTAATCCCTAGGCAGGCAAGTAACTTGCTTATTCGCTCTTAGTGTCAAGTAGAATCTTGGCATTCCCAAACAACACAAATTCAAGTAGCTAGCAGGGGACTGTATGATTAGATTCTTATCCATTTACCTGATATAAGGAAACATGACAGAAATGTGAGTAAATCCCATATATTGCTATTGCAGAAACTTTGTTTATTCGCCAAGAGAGTAGTAGAACCTTTGTATTCACAAATCATGCACATCCGAGTAGCTACCAAAGAGGACTGTATGTTATGATTTGATTAGGAATAAAAGTATTCGCCTGAAACCATTAGGTGTGAAAACCCATGTAAATCCCTATACACTGATATAGGCAGTAACTGGCATGGTTTTACTTGCTGAGTGTCAAGTACAATCCTTGTATTCACAAACCACAGCATTCTAGTAGCCACGCTTAATGACTGTATTATTTAATTTCATAATGGATGAACGATTCACATCTTATCAGGAAACCATGAGGTGTGAAGTCCATGTAACTTTCATTCATCGCTATATGGTGTTCAAATGTTTACTGGCATGTTTTATTTGCTACATATATCAGGTACAGTTTAAGCATTCACACATCACAAGTAGTTACCAGTTGGGACATCTTTATAAGATTTGAAAATGATTCGCCTCTTATCAGGAAACCAGGAGGTGTGAAACTTATGCAAATCCCATTACATTGCTATAGGCAGTTATTTATTTTATTTAAGGAGTGTCACATTAAATCTTGGCATTCATAAATTATGAAAATTCAAGTAGTTACTAATTGGAATGTATTTTAGGATTTGATTCTAGATGAAAAAGATTCTCCACTCATCACGCAACTATGTGGGATGAAAACCTATATAATACCCACATATTGCTATTGGGAATTCAAGGTGAATACTTTCTGTATTTGCTGAGTGCCATGCAGAATGGTGGAAATAACTAACCATGCCAATTCCAATAGCTAAATGTGGGGGCTTTATTGTAAGATTATATTTTTATTTGCCTCTTATCAGGAAACCATGAAGGTCATACACTGCTATAGGCGGCTCAAATGTGAATACTTGATTTATAGGTGGAGAGTCTGGTAGAATATTGGCTTTCATAGAAATTAAAGACCCTACTAGTAGGGGCTTGTTTAGAAGATTCGATACGGATGAAAAAGATTCACCTCTTATCAGGAAAGCCATGTTCATGCACATCCTATATATGCAGCTACTTGTTTTATTCGTTGAGTGTCAAGTAATCTTCAAATTTATGTAGCTTCTAATTGGTTCAGTATTAAATGCTGCTCTTATTTTATTCGCTGCCGGTGTGACAAGTACAATTTTGGCATTCGCAAATTCAATTTAGGTAGAGCTTGTTCATAAGATTCGATTCTGAATTAAAAGGATGTGCTCATTTAGGAAACCATGAGGTGTGAAAACCCATGCAAATCCCATACATTGCTATAAGCGCTGAGAGTCGTATAGAATACTGGTATTCACAAACCATGCAAATTCAATTTAAATGTTGGAGAGAATTATAGATCAGATTAATTAATAGGGCATGGTACACTATACATGAATGCAATCGCTGACATACGCCCACACACATCAGTGCGGGGACAGAAAATGTGTGTGTGCGTACTATTGTTATTAGAGAGCACTATTGTTTTTGGCCATCACATGTATAACAGTCGTTTGTGTGTGTTCATGTAGTGTGTATGCTTGTATACGTGACAAAATGTTCCATTTTATGCATGCTTCGATAGAATTCATTATCAAGCAACTATTTAGTTGTGTAACAGGGGAATACACGCATGCGTGGTGAGCTTGCTGTGAATTAGGCAAGACATGCATATAGTATGCTTGTGGTCAGTTGCACCCGTCATACGGCCTATCACAGAAACAAATAAACCAAGAAAAAACAATTGTACCTCGTATCGTGCAAGAGCAGCTATTCTATTTTACCATACATTTAGCTACTATCCGTGCAATGCATGATCTAAGACCACCACTGCATGTATTTCTTTCTTGGCAAAAAGCACTACGAGATATCGCGCAAGATCGACTTGTTTTCAAATGCAATCCATATGCCATACGACATAATCTTTATGTTCTGTTGAAGTTAAGCCTAGTGTTTGCGTATCGGTATCGCCATCCCAATACTTTATGCAGCTTCAAACATGATACGATTGGTTCATATATGCCGTATCTTAATGGTCTCAACAGTGCATGCATTCATGCACCAATTCTGTATTCGCAAGCAATACACAAGTTCAATTACAGTAATGTCTAGCTGTTTTAACGCTGATACAGAACATTCGTTTTAGGAGATGTACATGTATTGTAATACGAAAATCACATTTGCTTTGAGGCAATAAACCTAATAAGTTAAAGTTTTGGACCAGCTTGGATAATACATTTGGGAATCTGTTATGACAATGTGATACTTGGTATAGCAGTTTGTAGAAATCTGTTACAATTGTAGTCCATTTAACATCGAGATTAGTGAGAGGTTAATCAGATTCATTGTTATAATTTGGCACTTGTAACTGAACCTGCATACCACTCTCACACCTACATGCACTTGTATGTTTGCCTAATTGATCTTGTTCAGTCTCCAAGCGTTGTGCGTACATTACTAAGACCATATATATGACGTAGTCATCTAATTGTAACAGATTGTAATGGACTGTTTCACAGTACCAAAGTATAGGCAATGCTAATGCGCCACAAAAAGCCATTCACTATACAGGGTTGCAGACAAATGTCTAGATGTGGTGCATCTAGCACTGCATCGTTGTTTCCTTCATTAGAAGGCACTTCCGTGGTTTTCTTCAATAAAGTATCCATCCACCAAATTGATCAGAGGGCGCTGCAGGTAACACAGCTACATTGTATAACTGTCGTGCAAGTAATGAATTTGAATTTGAATTTATCACCCTTTCACGGTGCATAAAGGGAACCAAAATGTCTGTCCATGTATGGAGACCTCATTAAATCTATCTTCTGAGCCTACACCATGTAGGTGAAGAGTTGGGCAGAATTGAGACTGTTATTGTCCAGCATACAGAATAAACTCAAGGCACATGTGATTCGCCATTGTCTTTTTATTTACTTACAGGTGTACGTATGTACTGATGTTATATATTTTCACATCCTATAGTATATGCATTATTATATTGTATCTTAGTGCTTTAAAAAATAAAACAGTTAGTATTCAGTATTCTGGTGATATTCATTCATTGAGGTATCTGCAAAGATACATGTATAAGAACTAAATGATTCCATTCAGCCATAACCGTTGCGTCAATTGCATCATAGTATATAGATTTTTGAATCGACGTGATGTTTCTCTGGTTGTAATTCCTATACAGATCTTGGTTATAGGATGATGTTTGTGGAACATAAAGCAGTTCGGCCGCATTTTATTAATAATATTCGACCGACTTGACATAAATATTTATCGCTGTTAATAACAGAATCAAGCTGATCAATCATCCCAAATCTCAACCCCTAGGGGGGCAATTTGATAATACATGCAAGCTTCACACACTGTAAAAAGTCTTTACTTACAGCAGCACCTCTTTAGCGCTGGCTGCAGTTGACCGTTCCTCATCATCACGATGGGGTCCGAGACGACGACAACTGCTTCCAAGGTCGTCATGCTGAGACCGAGGAAGATCCAATACTCGTAGGCGTCCTCCTCCTGGCCCTGGTAGTCAAGCGATTCCCATAACACGAGGATTACGAAAGGAACAGAGGACATGATGAGGTGGAGAAGCACCAGAATGTAGGTCGCTTGCAATCTACTACGAGTCTCTGATTGTAGCTGCGGGGTGGGCGACGAGTTCGACCTTTCCTTCCGCATGGCCACGCAAAACACCAGTGAGAAAAGCACTCCCGGGACGACCCCGCCCAGCACAATCATCAGACACTCGATGCCAATGGTGAGACCCCGGCAGGTGGTCGAGCAGTAGGTCATCAGCATGCAGAACCCGAAAGTGGGCAGGTAGCCATAGCAGTCGACGGGGAGAGGCAAACAGGCGATTAGCGCGCTCGACGTCCATGCGATGATGCAGAGAAAGATGGCCGTCCTCCTCCTATAAGGCGGGTACGAGAATGGAAAGAACACGAGACTGAATCGGTCGAGGGAGATGATGCAGAACATTGTATAGCGGACCAATCTGAGGAACAGTTTGATAAATCCCATGACGTTGCACTCGGCTGGTACCAGTAGGGGACTTCCACCCATCAGATTTCCTATAGCGAACGGGAGGCACAGCGCGAGAAGGATGTCCACCACCACGACTTGCAGCGAGAAGGCAAATTCGGTATGAAAACGAGGGAGATTGGTCACCAGGTAGATGATGTAACAGTTCAGTGGTATGCCGAGGATGACGAAGATCAGAAAGCACGCGACTTGTATGTGAGACAAGTAGAGAGGAAACAATTTCTCGAGTTGCAACGACTTACGCAAACAAGTGGAAGCGTTGTCAAATTCAGCTGGGGTTGTTGAGACATTCATAGTGACATCCACTCAGAGCGTATCTTTCTATATATATGTGATTATCTCCGACTAGGACTAATAACGTCTCCAACAATGACTAAAAAAAATAGCCTTCTATTACGATGCACTGGTTTGAAAGCCGCAGAAATCTACATTAATTAAAAATGTACATCAGGTTGGCTTTTATTCACTCCCTATCTGCCTGATGCACGCGTGTATCCGCTGAAATGTGTACTACATCATGCACTCTACGTCAGACAAATAACTCAAGTAGCCGTGAATAGAGTACTGCATGCATTCTGTTAGGAATTTATACTGAGCAGTAGCATTTATATTCAACGCAAAGGGTTCAAATTAAAAGCGGAATACTATACTTTTATAATTATCATAGGCACCTTTAGATTGTCCAAGCATTTTAATTATCACGTGACACCAGCCTGCATGTGAACGAGCGCAAGTCTCTGAGCGTTGGGACAAAGTTTCAGTCAACCCTCCGATGAAGGGGGCGAGGCGATTGGAAGAAATAATATACGTCCTTTTTGAGAAATTATAATATAATGTGGAAGGATATCGAAAACAGGCTTGGATATAGGGTTTGGTGGTTAAAGGAAACACGGCACATTTCTGATACAGTGGTATATGCTATACTAACAGTGTTGCCCGCGATATATCGTGGGCAGCGAAATACTAGTCTCGTACCCAGACCCACCATGACGTAAGCGTTTATCGCTTACACTATACTGTAAGCGATAAACGCTTACGTCATGGTGGGCCTGGGTACGAGACTAGCGTATACATTACATTGGCATACAGTGCAAAATATATTGAGTGCATTTCGAATATACGCACGAATATACGCATAATCGGTCACTTGCGGTGTGTGGTATCTTAGCGAACCTTTGAATTCTATTTAAAGGAGAAGATTCCGTATAAAAGGAGCTCGCAAGTCACAAATTCGACCGGCCAACGCAAACAACAATGGCGTCTGAACTACGTGCAGTCCTATTCTTTAAAAAAAATACTTCGCACACATTTGCACACATAACATTTGATATAGGATGCACAAGTGTATCAATCGCGATCTGCAAATGGAGTTGTTCTAACGCGATGCATGTTTATTATTTTCTTGAAGGTCCCTAGCCCTATGAGAAAAAAGGGAATAACCAAATGGAAAGGCACGTGGTTGATGTGGGATCACACGTTGGGTTGGCTCGGGTCGAATGTTCGATGACAAAAGGTCACCGAGCTAGATCCAAACAGAGTTCATTCGTTCGAATCCTCCGCCCGATCAGCCTGTCTAGTTACGTAGCATCTCCTCCTTTAATGCCACCGCTTTGGTCATCATCGTAATTTGGTTTTCAGGATAACCATCACCTTCCCTCACCCCCCCCCCCCCCCCCCCCGCAAAAATAAAGTTCGTTATTAAATTTTTAAAAAGCTTCATACATACCTGTACAACTCGCAATGCACGCATACATATGTATGTCGGAGGATTGGGTGATCCCCCCTTTTCGGTGCCCCCCCCCCCCCCCCCCCCCCCCTCCCCACCCCCATCCCGGTCACGGTATCGAAGCTTGCCTTTTCCCGTTAGTATAGAACCATAGATTAAGACTCATAATTAGTCGTAAACTAAACATCTTGCTCAGCATCATTATAGTGGGGGGGGGGGGGGGGGGGGGGGGGGGGTCACCGCCTTCCAGGTTGGAATGCTGCCCAACGTAATTTAAATTGCGAATTAAATCGCTTTGTGACAAAAATTTGTATGAAAATTTTTATGTGATAATACATGAAGCACATGTTATATAGAAATGCAATTACATTGTAACGTGGAATAGTTAATGTCAGTTCCATTCTATTCACAGTTTCATAATGATTTGATATATTTGTAAGATATATTGCTTTTTGACAATGCTGGGAAGTGCGGTTGACGACGTTTTTAATAGGAGCATATTTCAGTCACATATGTTTTCCTCCACAAATAGCATACATAAATATTGATGTCTGCAACATTTGTGCAGCCGCGAAGATTTGCGATTTCTGATGCCAAACAGTAAGTGTATCCATCTTGGTTCTCTTGAAATATTTGTCCATAGATTCATCTTCTATTAAGTAGGATCAAAATTGATCAGCATTGTGAGGCAGATAGGTTGTTATCAAAGCACTCAGTTCAGCATGGCCTTCCTGCGATCCAGTGAGTAATAAAGCCAGCGCTCTAAAAAAAACAGTTACCATCACCTCGATCCTCTAGCTTGAGGATTGTGGCCGGAATCTGCTATTCAGTCCTAGATGGCCAAGCATGACATTCTGGTCAGTAGGACAATTGTTCTCCATGACTTTGACCACTTCTATGATCCATCATTAGATGTATTTACTCTTTCAATTTCTTTTGATGGAAGATATCCACTCCATTAGCATCTCCTATTGAAGTAATGCAATGATATGCATGACATTGCATGTGTAACGAGCTGGCTAAACCAATAACCGGCGCTTGCGCAGTTCCTTGGCGTCTGCCGACTATTCTAGAACAGTGTCTCCGACAGGTCGTGTGACCTGCCTATATTCCGTATATATATGTGATGTATTTTTGTATCTCGTCAGTTGTATACGTGCATGCTGCTACTATATCCTAATTGGCCACTTACACATGTAAAGGATCAATATTGAAATATACCTTTGTCAAGTGAGACGGATGAAAAGTGGGATTTATTTTAATCCCTGAATTTTAATATGTAGCAGAAAATGCGTACATGTCATATGATGCATAGTGGTTATTAAATATATTAATTTACGAATCAATGTTTCCTTCAGCACTGACTTCTTTATTCCAAATTGTCCTCTGATTGTACATGTATATCCAATTACAAAATTCCTCTAGATTCAACGGTGACATGAGCAGGTATGATCTCAATTGTTTTCATGTCAACTGCTTTTGATGTCATCCAATACCTCGAAAGTTCAACATCAGAACAATTTAGTGAAAGCCGAATTTTTCTGAATTCATCCAGTTCTTCCCATAGGTCGTCAGTCAAAATTACAAAATCACACCCATAACTTCTCTGAGTTAGAGCTCTCCATTTTATTTATGGAATTTTAAACATACGTCAACCAATAAGTCTCTGCTAACAGCAAACTCACTTTCCTGGATTCTCGGAGACTGGCTGTACATCACATCATACAATTTTTTGTTTTACAACAAAATCTGTATCTTCTTCTGCTCTGTAACACTGCTCCTTGTTCTCCACAATTGCAGGTAGTGTGAGCAATTGAGTTCATTAGTGAGTCAAATGTCAAATGGTCAAATGTTGCTTCATTCCCTTCTTGCATTATGCATTCCTCTTTATCATCATCGTGTTTGCTGACTTCATCCGTAACTGGTTGCTCATGTTTGCTTACTTGTAATGTGTTCCTTTTAATCATGCAACACTTACCATTTCTAATAATTGCTTCCTAGCTGGTTTATATGTTTTTGAGACAATAGATCCCCTTCTTTTTGACCTCAACAGCTTCATATGGTCCCAAATACTTGTCTAAGATTTTGTCTCCCTTTCTTGAATCTCTTCTAAACTTCTGTTCAAATTTCTACAAAGTACATGTATGTTGATGAATATATATGTTACTTTTGCATTAAAATTCTGTCAGTTGTTGTTCTTCTATTATAATCTTGGATGTAGTGTTTTTATGCAGTGGTAACGTTTTGAGTAATCGAATCTAACAATTAATCGTTGCTGCTATGAACATTTGCATCCTTTTTCTAAATGGATCCTCCATCCTTGGCATCATTTTCATTGTGTCCTACAATCTCAATTTCAGTGTGTTAAAAGGTTTTCCTGTTTAAGGTAGAAGCAAATATATATGAAATACAGTTAAAAATGATTCATTTCGCTTGCCTTTTATACATAACTTCAAAAGATGTATAACCAGTAAATTTATGTCTTGATGTTCGTATTGCAAACAAAACACTTTCCAAATATCTTTGTCGTATTGCATAGTTTTAACAAGCATGATTGAACTGTTGGGGATGGTAGGCTTATGATTTCTATGCTCTGTTCCAAGTACTTGCTACAATTCAGTATTAACTATGTTGATGAATTCCCGACATGTTTCTTTGAGCACAACCGAAACTTGAAGTAGACTATGGATGGTGTTCAAGGTGATATAACTCTTACTCACCGACATGTTGTCTTGAAAATAAATCTTGCAACACTATCTGCATTATTATTTGCTTGAGACTCAGCCTTTGGCCATTTGCTAAAGTAGTCAATGAGAGTGACAATATACTTTTTTCCACTAGTCTCAGGAAGTGGCCCAATTATATCAATTCCTATGTGTAAAATTCTAACAAAATATTGAAAAGAATTGTATGAAAAGGAAAATAGAAAGATGAAAATAGTGACGAATAACCGTAACGCGACACAAATTTGATATAATATGAAAGTGAGATTGTTTCCGCGAAAATGGCACTTTTTTTCAAGGTTTCAAACTTTTGATTTTCTAGAAGTCTGAAATGTTCTCTACACATTGCACTGAGAATCGGAGTATCCGTCAAGGAGTTGTAAGGCTTCGAATTTGTAATTAGCCATACACATTTCAACCCAAGCTTTGCATTTCTAATGCGCGTACTGGAAATTTGAAAATGTATCCGTTAGGCCCTTTTCGCGGAAAGGATCGAAAGTGTTAACAATTACAATAATTTTGAATTGTGTATACCACAGATCACAAACGAGTATAGCCGTTATGCAAATTTACCTGCTTCCAGACTTCAAGCTCATAAGTATGAAATATAGAACTGACCCAGGCTGAGTAAACTTGTCATTTGTGCATGCGCTGGCATGCTCAACATTTGGAAACAAAATCTTTCACATCATCTGTCATTTTCGGTCTCCAGTAAAACCTTGCACTTATCTTTGCAAGAGTCTTATCCCTCTCACGATGGCCACCTGTAACAAATATATGAATATTTCACTTTAACACCGGATCCGTGAGAACAGGACATTTTTTTTGTCGAACCCTCCATTCAGAAAATTAGTCGGAAAAATGTTTCTCGCTACAAGAGTGGCATTTTTGGATAGCCCAACCATCGCAGAAATTGTTTATGTCATTATTAATCTTGTAGCAAGATTGATGCTAGATCTGTATGCATTGTAAGAGACGCGATTCGCAATTTCTTGGTCATCGCGGGGACGTAAGTACACTTTTTTCTCAAGCCCTATTCAACAAGTTTTATTGTGCTTTCATGCTTAGTTTGTTTACCAATAGAGATCATAGCGAGTAACGTTTCATTAATCCACTTAGATTTTGTACAAAACACTTGCCTTTGTAAGTCCCCAGACCCATGGAAAGTGACGTAATTCGTTATTTAGTCATTAGTGGACGAGTCGAGTGTAAAATGTTGCCATCATGTGCTGAGAAGCACAAGAAACCATTGTGCACTATATGTGATGGAGGAACGCGTTGCACTAAGTGTTGTCTATGCAAACCCCACCAACGTCCAGGTCGTCCAAGGAAGGATAGATCGTTACCAGATACACCCGTACGAGCTAGTAAGGCGCATCACAGAGTACATGAAAACTTTACAAAATTGATACGTTTTGTGCAGGATTAACATCAGAAAAGCCGTTGACAAGAGAGAGAGAGAGAGAGAGAGAGAGAGAGAGAGAGAGAGAGAGAGAGAGAGAGAGAGAGAGAGAGAGAGAGAGAGAGAGAGAGAGAGAGAGAGAGAGAGAGAGAGAGAGAGAGAGAGAGAGAGAGAAGGGAGAGTAAGAGAAACGATAATCGACAAATGCGTGGCTTATATATGTCACTAATATTAGCGTGAAGCTTTAATAGGACCTCCGCCCGTATACGCGTAATTACTTATTTCCATTGCCCAGACCTATATGATAGACATTTGGCTTTGAACTCTGTCTTTCAGAGAGCTGAAAGACTGCAGTGCCAAAATTAGTAGAATTCGATGTTTGTGTGTAGAAATGAGAATGTATTCACTGTTTACGAATGAGAAAAACGTCACTGAAAAAAGTGTACTTTTTTCGGTGACGGTTGTAAGTTACAAACTTTGAACAAACACATGATAGGCTAGGAAGTAGGTATGAAGGTGGGAAAAGCATAAATATTCATGTGGAGAGTTGTATTATTATAGTTCATAGCCTTTACGACAATTGGACCGCTTGCAACTAATTTTCAAAAACGTGCGTTCGACAAAATCAGCTCAAAAAATGTCCTGTTCTCACGGATCCGGTGCTAAATATTTTTAATTCAACTAAATTCAAATTGACTGTAAAAATTCTCGAAATTAAAATAGAATTCCAAGCGTCAAATCATGAATAGAGCATTTTTTAATACACAGAACTTCAGGTAATGACGGATGCTCTGATTCTCAGTACGTAAGAAGCAATCTGTAGAGGACATTTCAGACATCTAGAATATCAAAAAATTTGTGAAATCTTGAAAATACATGCGCTAGGTCCAACGATCCCATAACAATCGTTTGGACAATTCCGTGTGCGCAACATCGTGGTTAAACTCTTGCGCATGTATAGATGATTTACACCGGGAGGGGTCACCCTATCCCACCCCCAATCACTGTATCCGGGGGGTCACTCAATCCAACTGCATCATATACGCAAACGTTAACGGTATTCTAGACTAGCCTCCAGCGGATCTATGTGCGTGTATGATACTAGTACTAGATAATTAATCGCATCACTATTAACAGAAAGAAGCGCATAAACAAACATTGGTACGCTAATTTGTCGACATTCGACGCACGGGAACCGGGCCACCACCATCAATGTCAATATTGGTGTACTTTATAAAATCTCAGTACAAAAAAATTTAAACACAACTGCACATCCATACAATCTGATCGCAGTTCATAATGTCAATCAGTTTACATCCAATGTGACAAGTCGGAAGGTAATCAAAATTAGCAAGTTTTCCCAGTTAGCTAGTTGCAATTGAGATAGACGTACTACTTGAGTCGTCTTGAAAAGAAAATCCGGTCAAAAAAAAAAGACATGTTACATAGGCCTGAGGCAGTCAGTGAAACTTTTACATCATATTCTTGGAACAGTATTTTAAACCCACGTATAATACTTTCTTGCGTCATATATACATGATTTATTCACGTACATTTGAGTTGGTCAAACATGTTTCTCCATCAATTTTCGCTGCGTTTATTTGCAAAAAAAATCATGGCAGACACGAAACGAACTGATGCATCTTGCACGTACATCTGTACCACTTCGATGTTAACATGACAACAGGCTGCCTTGTACATGTATAACACTGGGTTGGTCTTGCATTCTCCTAGCTGTTGAGTGCTATGATAATTGGGGTTCATAAAACTTTCATGTTTAGCCTCACCTCTTTCGTTCAGCCTTTCAGACCCTAAGCCTAAAATCTCAATGTTAAATCGCTGTCTACGCGTAAATGTATATCATCTACGCGTAGACGATTGAATATCGTATCAAAGGAATCATGTTTATGAGGCAATTATAAATGCAAGAGCAGCGCCAAAAATATATATCATTCAACTTTCAATGACATCCCCCTCCATGCACACATTGATTCATCAATGCAGAGAGATGTGCCAGGAGAGATTCCTGCTTGTGGACTGTGGTTGAAACATTCAATTGCTGGTCGAAATGGAATCCAGGGATCCAGTTGAAGATCATCTTCTCCAAAAATTGAAAGTTGTAGGCTCCGAAGGATATTTTCAAATTCATCCCATGCCATGAATCTCCCAAAATTCATTGCTAGAATCGGTCCCTGACTTTCAACATTCCAGAGATCCTGCCGATCACCTTTAGCCATTGCAAGAATGATGCTCAAGAAATGGTGCAGCTAGCTTGTTGTATATGGGAGGGGGTGGTGCCTCATTTCTGGTTGTTGATTGGTGCCATATACAGTACTTGCAAGAAGATCTTCTGGCATCATCTTCTTTCATCATTGAGTAAGCATGGAGCAATTTGGCTTTGAACCTGTGTGCATGTCCCAGAGGATCCATTGCTACCTCCCAATGCTATGCCAGTCAACTCCATCTTTGTTGCAAACAATAGTTGAGGCAGGTGAGGGTGTTTCTCTTGTCAAGGGCCTATGCAAACAAATACCATACGCCACATATAATCATTTTAATCAAATATGGCAGACCTGACCACCCTACCATAGTGAGCCTGGAACCTTTGCAGCTCCATCATCTTCAGAAGTCCCTGTACTTGCATCACTCTCTTCCTCACTCTGTTCTTCACTGCAAGGGGTGTGCCCGCAACCGTGAAAAATAGAGGTTGTTCGGAAGCTGTTGTTATAGTAATAGTTCGCTGGAGCGACCTTGCGTGAAAGTTGGCAATCGAGTTGTCCGCGAAGCAAAGTGTCCATCCTCTGCTTCTCCCAAACCCAATTTGCTCTACGACAACACCAACCTCACTGGTTCTCGGACCTCTCAAACTTTCATTTTGACACCGATTTTAACTTTCTTAGCCATTTGAACACAGCAATTCAGGGCTTTGATTCCGGGCCCGTGACAGCACGCAATATCACCCGGAAGAGCGTGCTTCCGAATTTTGCGCGCCATGTGCTCTCGAAATCGTGAGTGGACCGATTTCATACGAATGATTTCTCGGTCCCGGAGGATTATTTGTATGCGCACGGGATAATTCGAGAGCAACGTCGCGCGCGAACGTGCAATTTTGTACGTGACCGAGGAACCTACCGTGTATAGAACAATCGTATGACGTAAGGAAAGTTAAATATACTAGTTAATACTATCATTATTTCTCAGGTTATTGATCACATAGTCAAAAAATTTAATGTTTCAAGTTTACAAATATGAAACATAGAAAGTTGATAAGAAAACAAACTTGTTCGTAGAAAAGAAAGCATAACTGAAACAACACTTTCACCAAAAAATGGCCTTACCTCCCAGCAGTTGATGGTGACGTTGTAACATCTGACTTCCACAACACAGGTCTTTCTTTAGAATAGTTCACTGCTGTCAACCCGAATGCACGTAGAATACACCGCCATTTGAACGAAAGGAAAAGGGTAACAATAACTAGGTGCTGTTACATCACGTACGTTTTAGCGCTCTTGTTCAGCCAGGATGTTTCAGGTAGATCACATTTCTGCCATAATGCAGTAGAGAACACCATTATTCTGTTCCCGACGTTACGCCTTGGAAGCAAACAAAGTGCCACACAAAAAAACGTAATTGACAGCTCACCTCGCTGTGTAGCGTAGCCGGCCGTTCTTTCTAACCAACAACCTGCCTGAATTGCTTCACAGAACGTTATCCCAATACGCAATTTCCTGACAAGCAAAGCTTTCAAATCAAAACGAGCGTAGGCTAAAGGTAACTCACCTGGCTTTCGTTTGACGATTTTGGAATAAAATGGCACCTCTCTGACTTACAGTGGAAGATGTAGTGTTCCACAGCGGTCATACATCCTATCAAAAAAACATTCTGTTACCGACGCGAGACGAAAATAATCATCACGTGATTCACGTGGCTGCTATAAAATGCATACCGCATGCGTCGTCATGATGTTTTACTAATGACATGGCGATTGCAGACCTCGCCTGCTGAGATTCTGGAAGACATTTCCATAATGGGAGGTTGGAGTTGGCATCCTGAGCCTTTGTATAAATGATATGACAAGTGGCCGTTCATAAATTACGTCACCTATATGGACCCCTTCCATACTGATGTATGCTTCATGTATACATCGTCACACTGGCTGCTACCACCCTGCATGCTGGGGACCCTTCGAAGTGACGTAATTTATGGATGGCACCAAAGAAGACACCGAGAGAACGAGGTACATTCTAGCGATAGATTGTTTGCGTGCCCCGCCTCTTTATACGATGCATATAAGTAACATCACGCAGCAGAACATAAATAAAATATTAATATATTCTCCAGGGCAAGCTGAAGCATAAACCATCGTCCAAGAAATATATAAAAATGCATTTCTTCATAAAAAAAATAAAACCAAGGCATTGACTGACACTCACTAATTAGAGCTAATGCTCGTACCATTCTGAGTCGTTCTTACACCTTGTGCAGCAGGTGGATGAACTTTGTGTGTAATTGTGTGTGGTTATATACTTGTGTAGCACTGTACTCAGAACCAAGGCAACAATATGAAAAACTATTCATTAACATGACTCATAAAGGTGAAAAGATTCTTGATTTCCAGTGAGTACTGCATAGATCACTTATCCTTTAGAAGACCAGTGGGGTGATGTCTCATACCAATGTGAAGCTTACTGGACAAACCTTGCGTCACATACAATGAAATGCAGTGATACACACTTCAGTATGTATACTATTATTAGTAACAAACGACTCACCTGATAGCCACACCCTTCAGAATCACGTGACCCTCAGAAGACCATTGAGGTGATGTCTCATACCAATGTGAAGCTTACTGGACAAACCTTGTGTCACATACAATGAAATGTAGTGATACTCACTTCAGTATGTATACCATTATTAGTGAAAAACGACTCACCTGAGATAGCCACACCCTTCAGAATCACGTGACCCTCAGAAGACCATTGAGGTGATGTCTCATACCAATGTGAAGCTTACTGGACAAACCTTGCGTCACATACAATGAAATGTACCATAGATTATTTAGACATCTATGAATGTACTGAGTGATACACATTTCCGTGTGTATACCATTATTAGATCTAGAGACAAATTACTCACCGAAGATAGCCACACCCTTCCGAATCACATCACCCTAAGAAGACCACTGTGGTGAGGCCTCAGACCAATGTGAGTACATACAACTAGCTATAGCCTTAATTGTTCTGACCCCTGAGCGACAACGAGTGCACATTGTTTTCGGTTTCAGGCATTAGAAAACTAGCTTTTTTTGACCTCACACACCTTAATTTAAGATTCGTGGGACCTGTCCTCTACTGCAGCTGTAGCCTCGGCGTGTTGTAAACTTAAAAGAGGTATTCGAATTCAAATTCAATCATACGTGAGGAAGGGTTAAATGGCCGTTTAATGATATTCCCGTACAGGATTGGGCGGTGAAATAATGGGACTACGTTAATCGTGAGTGCACGCTTTGTGATATGCACGGATGCATGACTGAATACGTAGTTTGTAACCACCCGCGTGCGGACGGCCGAATTGCTGTGGAAGCGACTATTTCACGACCGATAAATAAACTTAAAAATGCTACCTACCCACGTGTTGTTTAACCTGTTTAGATGGCTCAGTAAGACAATGAATGTTTTTTGCAAGATATTTTAATACCCAAAACGTACAGTGTTGCGTCTACGTGTAGATGATTTCGACCAATTTCATCTACGTGTAGATGGTTCGTCGATTTAACATTAATGGATCTCTATGGAAAGCTGAACACAACCCTTGTACATTAGATGTAACTCAAGGGCACTGCTAGCTAGATTCATAGATATTTATGTCCCATGACACCATCTTTACGCTACTTGCATGCTTTCCATTAACTGTAGTGTTCCAGTATTATGGCTGTACACTGTACATGCATATAATTTATGGGTATAATGAACGCATAATAAGAGTAGTAATAATCAAAACGCAAATCATTCATCAGTCCCATACCTACTTCACCCAAGCCGGCCATCCGCTGCTGTGGTGAACTGGGTCGGCAACCATGGCTAAATTAAGTTTTGTTGCTCAAGATCGATCTGTGCCTCTGGACTGCATCGCCATGCTACATTCCCAGAGCAGCATTCCCGCCAGATGACGAAAACATCTCAACTGGTCGGACAGGAGGGAATATTGCAGGCTTTGTGTGGTCATCATATAGTGCCACCTTGCTGGGTTCTCCCATAGGTGAAATAGGTTCCGTATCTAGCGTCATAGGTGAAGTAGGACACCATCTAGGACACCATGTCATCAGTGGAAAATTTTCAGAGCTTAGTTATGCGCCATAGGCCTGGTGAATGAATTCAATATCTCTATAGACATGATGCTTACCTTATCTTATGTCACTCCCCTGCCATACCAAAGCTTATATGTACTGCCTCAGAATATCGCCATGCTTCCTATCTCTCTAAAGTTTGAAACAATTGGATGAGGAGCTTGTGCCCACCTAAGTGTACTTTGACCAGCTCGATCAACTGGTATTTACCAGTGCATTCCTCAGACGCCCTTGTTCACCAGCTCCTGTCATCTCATGTATGCAAGAATCTCCCATCTGTTGTGAAGGATGGCTTTTAGTCAGGAGGCACCTTCACTTAGTATTGCCAAGTACAGGGCGGGGGTCACGGAACTCACCAAAACCCAGTTTCGGTCTCAGTTGACACTCTTCTCTCTAACAATACTGACCAACTCTCTAAAGCTAGCCTCCTGGCTGCATGCAACAAAGAATCAGGAATTATGGCTAAACAGCCTACCAATCACTTCCGAATCACTCTTTGTTACAACGTAGACAAAGCAGCACTTACAATAGTAATTTAATTTGGGTTTACCTTTGTGTAGACAAATGCCACTATTGGGGTTCTGAAGGGACTCACTTACATGTAGCTGTACATGTATGGCCTTAGTTGTAAAAAAGTGAAGTGATTGCAGCTTGGATCCCAACCCTTCTGGCCTCTTACATTTGGATGGAAAAATGCCTAGCAATGTTGTATACACACTGCAAAAATAAAAGAGCGATTTTCACTCATTTGTCACTCGAACTTAAACGAGTGAAATTTTAATCGAGTGAAAGGCACTCAATGCATTATTAACACTAATCGCCTCTATCGAGTGAAAATCTAAGCGAGTGACAGTCACGCTTTATTTTTCATGCAGCTTACCGTATATCTCATTTACGTCATTTTATAAGTTTAGCTAGCTGCGTGTATATCAAGTCGAAGTCCGCTGTAACAAGTCAGCTGTTAATACTTTGTTTCCGATAGGTAGTGATCGCCATGTGCGATACAGTCAACTCTGTACTGTATTAATAAAGAAGTTCGTACCCCTCCCCCTAGCCGGACTTCTACGCCCGACTAGCCTCTCACCTATTTTCCGTTGATGGTGATATTGGAGCTGCCGTTTGTTGTCGCAGATGCAAGAGAGCTGCACACGTATATACGTGTGTGTCAGTACACATGTATGTGTTAGCACACACACCCATATGTATTGCATTCTTATAGATGCCCACCTCTCCGATGGGGATCGACTGGCGATGCATGATGTGTTCCCATTGATGATTTGTTCTGTTGTGTTAGCACACACCTTCAAATGATGTATGCGTTGCATTCTTATAGATGCCCACCTCTCCAATGGGGATCGACTGGCGACGCTTGATATGTTCCCATTGATGGGGATTGATCTGTTTAAGGTTAGTACACGTGTATGTGTTAGCACACACCCTCAGATGATGCATGCGTTGCATTCTTATAGATGCCCACCTCTCCGATGGGGATCAACTGGTGATGCTTGATGTGTTGGAGATTGATCTGTTTAAGGTCAGTACATGTGTTTGTGTTAGCACACTCTCTGATAATGTATGTATTGCTTTCTTATAGATGCCCACCTCTCCGATGGGGATCGACTGGCGACGCTTGATATGTTCCCATTGATGGGGATTGATTTGTTTAAGGTTAGTACACGTGTATGTGTTAGCACACACCAGCAGATGATGCATGCGTTGCATTCTTATAGATGCCCACCTCTCCGATGGGGATCAACTGGTGATGCTTGATGTGTTGGAGATTGATCTGTTTAAGGTCAGTACATGTGTTTGTGTTAGCACACTCTCCGATCATGTATGGGTTGCATTCTTATAGATGCCCACCTCTCCGATGGGGATCAACTGGTGATGCTTGATGTGTTGGAGATTGATCTGTTTAAGGTCAGTACATGTGTTTGTGTTAGCACACTCTCCGATCATGTATGTGTTGCATTCTTATAGATGCCCACCTCTCCGATGGGGATCGACTGGCGACGCTTGATGTGTTCCCATTGATGGGGATTGATCTGTTTAAGGTTAGTACACGTGTATGTGTTAGCACACACCCTCAGATGATGCATGTGTTGCATTCTTATAGATGCCCACCTCTCCGATGGGGATCGACTGGCGACGCTTGATATGTTCCCATTGATGGGGATTGATCTGTTTAAGGTTAGTACACGTGTATGTGTTAGCACACACCCTCAGGTGATGCATGCGTTGCATTCTTATAGATGCCCACCTCTCCGATGGGGATCGACTGGTGATGCTTGATGTGTTGGAGATTGATCTGTTTAAGGTCAGTACATGTGTTTGTGTTAGCACACTCTCCGATCATGTATGTGTTGCATTCTTATAGATGCCCACCTCTCCGATGGGGATCGACTGGCGACGCTTGATGTGTTCCCATTGATGGGGATTAATCTGTTTAAGGTTAGTACACACTGCACATGTCCCTCCACAATGCACAATGTGATGTGTGTGTATGCATGTGCGTGTGGTGTGTGTGCATGTGCGTATCTGTATTCCTTTGTGTGTGTTCTCTGGTGCACAGAGATAGAGGAATGGCCTGGGCACCAGGGATAGAGGCAGGTATAGCCTTGCCACTAGGTGTAAGAAGATATGGCCTAACCATGTGTCCAGTTTTTGTAATGTATTGGTTAAGGAACCATGCAGTGTGTGTGTGCGTGTGTGTGTGTGCGTGTGTGTGTGTGTGTGTGTGTGTGTGTGTGTGTGTGTGTCTCAACACTAATTTATGTACTCCATTGTACAAGTCACGCATTCTAGCTACATGTGGAGCTAAGGTCACATCAGTTTCATTGTGGAGGTTTAACTTTTACATCTGCTGTGTTCCATAGCAAACGATCCTTAACCCGTATATAAGGTTTGTTGTTTATTATCAATTATGTACAAATTCTTAATTTGAAGTTCTTTCTTATATCTTCAACTCGCAGAAACTACATGCAGCCTTGTATTGAAGCAGCTAGTTTTGCTAACCGGACTATATGCTTTATGTTCGTCTGTATGCTATAATTATATTCATCAATAATATATCACGTGCAACCGATGCTTTATTAACGATTATAGTGTTCCAAGCGAGTGATAATTGTAAGTGAATAACACTCGTTTTAATGCGTGACTATCACTCGTGGTAAAGTCGAGTGAACCTCACCTTTTGTAGCACGTGATCTCACTCTTCCAAGCGAGTGATAATTATAAGTGAACAACACTCGTTTTAACGCGCGAATGTCACTCGTAGTAAAAACGGGTGAGAATCACTCGTTATAGCGAGTGCTATTTCTAACGCGACTATCACTCGCTCGGGCGAGTGATGGTCGCGCTTTTGTTTTTGCAGTGCACCCTTTGTCTGGGATGCTACCTGCCTGCCCTGATCCCTATGCTCCATCGTATTCGGCAATTGCGACAGCAGAGGCACGGGCAGTGGCCAATCAAGCAGTGTACACTTGGTCCCTGGCTGTATTTTGACACCTGTAGTCACAGAGACTTTAAAATTCCTAAATGAACTTCGACATTGCTTTAAAGCTGACATCTGGAGAGAGCAATGCCTACTCATTTTTTCTTCAAAGGCTCTCCGTAGTTGTAAACTGAGAAAATCTGGCCACCAATTTCAACCCCACCCCCACCCCCTCCACCCCCACCCCATCCACCCAAACTAGGGTAGATATTTCATGATGCATTGACTGCGACCGCACTGACGCTGATTATTATTATTTTGAACTTATTCTTTAAGTACAAATGCCATAAATTATATATCATACGATATCCTGGTTTTTTGTTATTGACTGCATGATGCAAGATGCAATCTCTTTAAATAAATTGTGACTTTAAATGCGAAGATGCGCTCAACTTATTGGCATTTCTTGATAATTATGTCAAAAGCTTTGCAGGCACGAAATGCATTTATGTTTATTGTACTCAATTAACCTATTCTCATTGTGGTAATGAAGAAGGAAGTGGTGGTGAAGCTCTAGCTGCGTACACAGACCAAATATGGATGTGACAAAGCCAAATTGAGGGTGCTTTGAAACCGTACAATACTATTACTTGAGCCTTGCTCAGCCCACGCACATGCACTTGCCATGAAAGGTATTATATACAACATATTTCCTACCTAAAAAAATCGTACAGTATTCATTGCACACGTTCGTAAAAAGCATTCCAGATAAGCACAGTGCATGAGAGCAGAACAGAATAAACCATGCATGATATCAATGCACATATAACCATTAGCTACGGTTTTGTTCCACAACCATGCACAGCATGATATGGTCACCAGCAAAACGATGAGCATGGAGATGGAGATCCACCATTATCACATATATATGTACACGGCTATGCGATCCACCCCGCGCAGTGTCATTATCGCGATGCCCAAGTCGGCATACATGAAACATAGTGCTAGGCGGAAGGCTTCCCTCGCGTCTGTTTCCACGACGAATCGATTTTCCTCAAATAAAAGTCCTTTAGTCTCATGGCGACCGTACCTGCGGCTGCCTTGAGGTCCCTGTTCCTCATGAGCATGATGGGGTCCGCCACCACTATGGCTTCAAAGGCCGTCATGCTCATCCCGAAAAAGGTCCAGAAGGCCGTCTTGTGCGCGGGGTACAGCGCGGGGAATGTCACCACGACGACGGCGAGGGGAACAGAGCACCCGAGGAGCGTGACGAAGAGCCAGAGGAACGTGACGTGGGGACGAGAGCCGTGCCCAGAGACGACGGGCGAGATTGCAGTGGTTCGCTTGGCTAGGCTCCTGGCCTTCAGGAACATGAGCGAGTACAGCACTGTCGGGACGATCCCTCCGAACGCTATCATCACGCACACGACTCCGAGAGTGAACGAGCGACAGCGGACGGAGCAGTACGGCTGGATCATGCAGAAACCAAAGTTCGGTTGGTACCCGTAGCAGTCGATCCCCAGTGGGATCGATGCCGCGCCCCCCGCTAGCGTCCACACAGCCAAAGAGAGGCAGGCGCACACCTTCGTTCCATACATGGCGTAGGCGAACGGGAAAAAGACGCAGCAGAAGCGATCGAGCGAGAGCACAAGCATCATCATGAACCGGATAAAGTTGACGAACAGTTTAACGAACCCCATCACGTAGCACTCCGCGGGCCCCAGCAAGTGACTGTTTCCGAGCAGCGAGTTTACCGCGAAGGGGAGGCACAGCACGAGGAGGGAGTCCGCTGCGATGACTTGCAGTGTCATGGCAAAGTCCCTCTGGTGGAGATTTTTGACCTTCAATACCAGGAAAACAATCACGGCGTTCAGAGGGACGCCCAGACAGAAGTAGAGGAGAAACACCGCCGCCTGTAGCGGTGGTTGGTAGCGCGGGACAAACTGTTCTAGGTCGAATCCTTTTTTCCAACAGTCATGATCACCGGCGGTGGTCGAGTTGTTATAGTGGTACGAGGCGATGTCAAACATTTGATACTAGCACGTTTTAATGCGTTCTGAACTGTAGATCTTATATAAGACTTCTCTTCTAATTGAATTGCTAATTATCACCCAACAAATAAGCGGACTTCCATTTCCTGTACGGAAAATGCTCCGCAAGAGAAGGTGAGGAGTTACATGGATTCTCCATGTCATATTATCCTCCTGCATGTTACAACGACATTCTATTCTTGAAGGCATCGTGCCTTCCGACCGTGCTGATTATATATACTGCAGGTATTCATCATGCGAATTACTTACGCCTACTGAATCGTGCATGTATAAGTGCAATTATGACTTCTTTTTTTTATTTTTATTTTATTATAGAACCAATTGCATATTAATAAACACATAAAACAAACAATTGTAAAAGTTTCTAAAATCATACAAAAAACTCTTCATCATCCCCATGCATTGTTCCCATTACTGATGCTGAATTGCCTCTCTGAATGGCAACGGATAGCCTTTGGGCAAGATATTGAAAAGAGTTTGCTTCTCCTGACACTTGGCCTCAACCGATGTCCCAGCTCTTTTAGGAAATCGGTTGTTTACTGGCCATACACTCCTGATGTTTCTATAGCCACAGGGGTGAAGAAAAGGTGTGAGCTAAGGTGTTTGTACTTCTGAGTCTTCTTATCCTCTGCTTGTTGGGCAACTGCTCCAACTTGCTGTGCTGCGATTGTGGAGTAAGATGGTGCAAAAGTATCTGGGCACGTGGCATCCCATACAAGAAGTTGGCCGCATTTCCATGGAACCGTTGTAATTCCATCAGGTCGCTTTCCATCTGAGCGATAGAGACCTGAAGGCTCAAGACGTGATGGCATGTGCCGCCACTAAAGCTCTGTGTATTATGTCATTGATAGCTGAATGGCGGTAATGACGACCAGCACTCCTCTTGCAGCTTAAGCCATGTGTGGCAAACTGAGACACTTCAGCTCCACAGTGTTGACAAATATGGTTTCTTCACAGAGGTATTCCCAGACGAAGGCCCATGGATATTCTAATGGTAGTGTCATCCATGCGTAGCCCCAGCGATGTAATTGGTATGGCATTTAGCCATGCATGCTCCGGACTCCTTACAGGTTGCTGCAAGAAGGCGAGCTCTGTTCAACTGATCAGTTGTATTTTGCAATAGTGTGTCTGTCATAGAAGATAGTCGAAGTGAATCCCATGACTTCTGATGATGAGCAGCAACACCATTAGGCGGTAGTTCTTGGCAGCCTTGAGACCACCATTCATATAAACTATATATACAGCTGTGAACTTCATATATGCCCCACCCTATGAATCTTGTCTCTCCTATAACAAGTCGGATTAATGGTCTGAGGCACTATAATTCCCCATATGGAGAAATGAACGGTCACGAAAGTTGCGGTTTGTAAATTTTTGGATTTCATTCCGCGGTACGTTCCATAGAGAATGTATGGCGTTTTTACAAACTTGATTATTATTTAATTAAATAACGGACCTGCAACTTTTGCTACCCACTAATACTACTCTAAATGATTTTCAAATGTAGGCAATTTCAAATTTTGTATCTCATACCGTCCAAAATTCTGGGACCATTTCTGAAAATATGATATTCCATAGACTTGAACACAAAATGGAAAAAAAGCATGCTAATTAAGATATTCCATTAGTTATAACTAATGAACAGAGGGGGTTAGAACTTTTGCCACCCTCTAAAACTATTCTACAACTATCCAAATAATATAATATATGGAAAAAAGTGAATGTTGTCGTGAAGAATTTGGGGACCATTTTAAAAAATAGTAAACCAGTTTTGGTGCAATAAGGCGCCATTTTAAAATGGCGTTTCTATGAGTTGCCATAGATATTAAGCTAACGTGAGACCTCTAACTTGGACACGCCCATCGAGGGCAATTCTGCGAGGGTGGAGTCGAGGCAGAGGGCGAGGTGGGCCAGGGGGCGGGGTAGACAGGGGGAAATGAGCGTATAAACATAACTACATGGAATACTAAAAGCTTCGAGCTACACCGAGTAGACTGATCGTTGTCTTGAAATTAGAATGATAGTGTAGGCTGCATATACCTCGACCGGCTGATCAGATATCTACGTACGCTGGCAACACTTCGTATATCAAATTTTTATGTTAGCGGATCATATAGGCCTACACGTAGCTGAATCGAGTGTCTGAGAAACAAACCAGCAGCCAAACGTGATTACATGTACATGTAATGCGACACCTCCAGTTATCAAATTGACACAACAGCAACGCTAATATTTTGCAGATCCGAGGTGAGAAACTTTTTAAAAGCGTAGTTGTGTGGTTCCACCCACGTACTCGATATCGATGTGTTGACAGTGTGATTCTGTGATTAGTTAGGTTCGAATCGGATGTATTAATAATAGTGCTCTTCACAAAGGGAGCATTTATTAGAAATAATGTATTACGCTGTTGTAGTATAGTTTGTAGCATATCGATTATATATTTTGCCTCCAACACATGTGTATGCTTTTACTGTATGGTGCATGTATACGTATGCTGCTTGTGACGTAATGCATGTACCAGTGTAAGTGTATGCCCTTATAACTGATCTAGGTGTGTAAGTAAGGAGGAAAAAGCTACAATGCAAGTGTGTGTGTGTGTGTGTGTGTGTGTGTGTGTGTGTGTGTGTTTCTGCAGGCAATCGCATACATGTATGTGCAGAGTTTGAACTCTTCCAGAACTACTTTTGAACCCACCTTTGTTGCATTTTACCCATGGATAGGAAGAAAGACCAATGTGACTGATCATACATGTATATATTCAGTCCCTTGGTCCAGGAATGGATATTTAGTTACGAGGATCTGTGTTGAAAGCAAGAGGGGGTGGTGTTTCAGAATATAATTGGTGATGGGGCAAAAATAAGTTTTCCCTTCGTACCATTACATGGCATGCCATGCAGTTATAGTAAATGGTGCAGACCAGCCCGATTAATTGACTGAATGGATATTACATGGCATGTTTAAATCAGGGGGTCAGTAAATCCCTTGTAATGGTGTGCATCTTGTAAATGTAACATCTGTAACAACTGAATGTCTTGAAACTATGAGTGTTACTGATAGATGTTGCGTGTTGCCTACTCAATCTATCCTCTCTCACCCCCCCCCCCCTCCCCAGACTTCTACTGATTACATTATGTCATTAGTAATTTTAAAACATACAGGCTACACATATAAAGGATGGCAAGAACTGGACAGGATGAAGAAGCAGCGAATCATGATGCCAGTTGGTAGAATGCAGCCATTGCATCCATCACCTCCAAGCTCATAGGACTTGGTGTCATTGAACTCATTTTTCTTCGTTTCTGTCAGTCACTGTGTAATGTGAACAAAAGAATGCTTGCAATGGGATTACAGCTTCCCACTTCATAGGCTGAGACATGCTGTGTGTGTGTGTGCACATAGCCCTCCTCTATGATACCTCCATAACGTGAACAACTTCATGCATATGGTATTTGTGTAGGGGTTATTTGTGGGTGCAAGGGTCAAGCATTTTAATAAAAGATGATGGTGCAGGGACTGATACATATAGAGGCAGCAAAAACTGTTAGTCATTTTGCAATCACCCCCATGATGGGTGTGGCCTTAGGAAGAACAGTTCTTTCATTGTAAGGGCATCCTGTTCAGCTGATCCTGACAAGAGAGTACATTCAATTTCAGTGATGGATCCAGGATTTCCAGTTTGTGTGTGTGTGTGTGTGGGGGGGGGGGGGGGGGATGACCTATGCCCATGTCCTGCTCCAGCTGGGGTATGGGGGAGTGGCTGTAAGCTCCTCAATAGGGTCTAGGGAAGAGCACATTACATTGTATTTCGACATCAACCCATATTTCAACAAGTCAAAGAGTGTATGGAAGCGCTTGTGCCTACAGTACATGTACACAGATAAAGCCCATTACATACAGGTGTAGCTCCTCCCATGGATGTGAGATAAAATAACCACAGACATTACCACTTACACACACACACACACACACACACACACACACACACACACACCCTCCTTCACAAGTAGTCCAATCTTCATACATGTACATGTATCTGCCACACTATCTGCCAATCAAGTGAAGGCTGCTCACAAGATGTATTCATTTTAGCCAGGACAATGGCTGTGTACACCTTGGACTGCCCTTGTGGGTTTGTGGTAGCAGTCAGGCCCCAAGGCCAACATAAACAACAGTACCTAGGGAGATAGAAGGCCAACAGTACACTATATCAACGCTAATACACTTCACATCTGTATCTGTACTGACTTGTTGGAGTCATGAATGTTTGGGGCAGTATGCTCCACTAGAAGGATGCACATGGGGTCCTGGGGAAGAGTGCTAAGGTGTGACCGTAAAAGGTCTAGGCATATTGAGTGGAGTACTCACTGAGCCAAAGGACTTGTCAGGGTTAATGATTTATTAATAAATACGGGAGGGTAAATGGTATGTGTAATTTTGCCAGAGATGTCCCTGCTGGTGTACATGTACATGACCTACAGGAGGGAGGGAGGGAGGGAGGGAGGGAGGGAGGGAGGGAGGGAGGGAGGGAGGGAGGGAGGGAGGGAGGGAGGGAGGGAGGGAGGGAGGGAGGGAGGGAGGGAGGGAGGGAGGGAGGGAGGGAGGGAGGGAGGGAGGATTTAGAGCAAAGAAAGATGGAACACAAACTAAGTGATTGAAGTGTACACAATGTACCTGGGCAGGCTGGCTGCAGCACTGATACAACGCCCAACACCACGTTCCAACTGGAGTGCAGTGCCTGTGGGCGTGACTGGAGGACCTGTCCAACAGATAACGTACTGAGCACAGATCATATACATGTACCATGCACACTGTTATTTGCGCATGTTGCACACAGTAGCAGAGAAGACATACATGTACATGTACAAAGTGAAGGGGAGGAGGCCGGTGGTGTTGTAGCTGATCACAGTAAGGGGCAGGACACCCGCCAGAGCACCATTGCAATACAAACTGAAGTTGATGAGGATGCCGTTACTGTGGGTTGGCAAGTCCCAAGACACAATGATGTAGGTGGAGCCCACATTCTGCACTGACACAGCATCAAATCCATCCGGTGCTGGGGGAAGGAGGAGAAAGAGGATGACATCACATAACGACAATCACATCACACATACATGTACATGTATCATAGATTATCTATGCATGTATATAAAGTCAGTGACACACGCATACACACGCACACACAATCACACACACTTACACACGCACGCACACACATGCACACACACACATGCACACACACACATGCACACACACACATGCCCAACATGCCTGCTTCTCCTGTTGTGATATTCACGTATACGATGTAACTGACTACGCCGCTGGAACACAGTTATGAACATGTACATGTAGCCCACTTGGGGGAGGGGGGGGGGCTACGCTACTAGTATACTCACCAAAACACCTGCGTCTTAGAAGATGAAAGCATGAAGGGCATACGTAGTTCGATCCCTGCATGGATCATTTCAGCCTAATTGATGCGCTCCACTTCTCCAGTGACGCACAGCTGATAGTTAATTTTCAATTTGTGTATCGGTACAATTATAATTGTAATTCAAATTGTCTTGATAGTTACGTCACAGCTATTAATGTTTAATTTGTAACCAAGGTATTACGTAATGATTACTTCGTTTATGAATAAATTATGCGCGGTAGAGATTAAATTTTTGTCTTGATTTTAGTTTACGAATGGTTCATGATATAATCTTATAAAGCACAGATTCACAATCAGTCCGATTTATCGTAAATTATAAACGTATTTGAAATTCAATTCAAAAACAAAAAGCAAGATGACCGCCTATGTATGGGCCATTTCTCCATATGCAATGTACTGCTTGCCATCTGTAATACGATTATATTTCTTTCATAAATTAGAAGTGATTGACAGATTAGATGATATACGTAATGCTCTGTCAGAGTGAAGAGAGCGAATGATGTGAAAGTAGATATAGCACAGGTGCTGATGCCTTTCAGCTCTTTCAGTGGTACGTGCAGAACGGGTGTCTGCCCATCAAAAATCGTGCCCATGCATTGAATAAAATTTCGCGAACCTCTCTGTCCCATATCAGTGATGCATGTGTTCACCACTGGTGCATTTATTTCGCACACTGACTGACTATCACGGCGCGACAGTGTACCGTATGCAGCCTTGTATATTGCACCCATACTAATCGATACTCGTCTGCACTCGACACGTGGGCAGTTTTTCATACGTCACGAATGCGGCGCCTGTATATGTCTCAGAACGAACACTTCGCTTATACGTATGATATCGCGGTCTGCATATGGATTCAGTATATTCGTCATCACCTGTCTGCATACTTCAGATGAACGCGTGCAGACTCTGTACACGTCATGTATTCGAATCGTTTCAAATCCATTTTCTGTTCTGCATACTTGAAGGCTAGTGCTTAAACCCTGAACCACGCCAGTCAGAATTTAACGGCAAAATTTAATCAAATTACAGCTGAAATACAACTTGGTCAAAAAATAAACAGGTATAGTTCCAAGCTGGCGATCAAAGTCTCCATCACATTCTGGATTTTCCTGATGTAGTTAGAAGGGCACTCTCCGCCTAGCAGAGGCCTCTTGGAAGGCGAGCACGAGCCTCTACTACTCTCGCGGCGCTTGTCGACGGTTTCCTTACAAGCTAAAATATTACAGAGGTTATGCACAAAGAACTCAGCATTTACTTACTCTCTGACCGCGGTGGTAGCTAGCTTATGCTTCACAATGCTATCGTCGTCATCCCCTTGGTTGGCCATGCAGCGAAACGTTTTCATTTGGCCGTAGTACACCCTGGCGTCGGCTCAAGAGCTGTGGTCAGACATAGCATGCCTACTGAGTAATCCACATGCACACATACAACGTACTATGCTCTTCGTAATGGCGTTCTATTGGTCGGCACTGTGTTTAAGAGAACAAACATGACGTAAGCACGTAAACCTTTGTGACAACTTGAAACGCCGCCTCACTGCATCTACTGAATCACACACTTGTCCTGGTTTGACAATGACATAAGCAACACCGTATAGTGTACAGTGTAAACACGCACAACTTACCAGGCCTAGACTGCTTAAGTCCGTTCGGTATGCCTTTATAACCTCCGCCTGTCACCCGCGTTGTCCGAAACTCTTTATCTTGCACAGTTGCACCTCACTGATTCGTCAGCTATATAGTGATCAAAATCAACAATCCAATTTCTCTTACGTTGGGAACGGGCTCCATTAGTACTGTCTCCAAAGATAGCCCAGTAGTCCAACTTTCCTTTCCTCCTATTTCGTTGGGTACTCAACCAAGTTGCCTATTTTTGTTTCCTTTGCTCGATCGTGCGTCGTCACCTCCATTAATGACCAACATGTGCAAAACTTAAAACCGAGCATGCGCAGAAAATGATATCAAAATTAATTTCTCAAATAGGCCTACAGGCTACACCCCGCTAGAAATAGTCACAGATGTAGGTATCAGAAGTTTACAATGATTATAGGGATCCAATAACTTACCTGTGAGTTCGAAATAGTACGCGACTCGGTCGAGGTAATTATAGTAGCCACACTCATATGCGTTTTCATGGGTGTGGTTAAAGCGGCCTATATTCCTATTTATTGCGCATTTACGGGCTAAAGTGCCGCTCGCGATATGGGTGCGGTACGCACCCGATACTTCGCTCCAACAATACCCATCTGCACACTGCACTGGACATTGACATATCTAGGTACGAGTATGTATATCGGTCCGCACACGTGCATGTCTGGATATGTATCTGCATACCATGGCGTGGGCAAACTCTGCATATTACTGCATACGATACTATGTCACGCAGTGTATGATCATGAGATCTCCACGATACTATGATGATAGGGATGCATAAAGTACATGTACATTGGGCGTCATCATTTCATTGACTGGCAGCTATCTCAAACACATGCTTACGAATGGATGCTTACATGTATTGCATGCGCATATCAGTAATTAACCATCCCCAAACTTGAAGATTTTGTGATTCTATAACTATACAGCGCATTAAAGCATGCGTACCTGATGCTAGTGTAATTACTATACCATGCCATCTGAAGGAATTTACGTGGCGTCTGAGTTAAAATACTATATAAGGCTGTGTTTGTACACAAGTGATGAGATCAAATCATCCGATCCCAACCTGTTGTGACAAAACAGGCAATCGGGCGTCAATGCGTTGGCGACGCGCTTGTTTTTTTGTTCTGATATGCATACTTCGAATTCTCACTGCTGTGATATACATGTACATATGCATGTTTGTTTACGTGCACCTTGTACGCGCGATGGGAACGTAAACAAACATCAGACTCATACACACGTCACAATATAAGGATACTTTACATGCATCGCCACACTATACAGACGGGTGCGGGGTCTGGATAATACACAGTTATGTAAATCTGTTCCTTAGTTCAAGGGGGGAGGGGAGGGGGACGGGGGAACACTGCTGACGTTGTCACACACACTCCTCCACTGAGATACGTGCTTCTAACCGACGACATGTGCCATACTCAAAATCGTTAGCTAATTCTATGAAAGGGTTCAAAATGCCTATCAAATCAGGAATGGATTTATCCTCTATTCAATCGACGCAGGAGTTAAATATAGCGGATTTAAAAATCCACTGTAAATCTATTCCGCCTGATTTGACAGGCATTTTTCACTGTGCTTTCATCGTGTCGACCATGTAACTCAAAGCAAAAAAAAAAAAAAAACACTGTTTGAGCCATACAGACCCCTTTAAATAAAGTTTGTTATGGTATAGGCTGTTCGGCATGCGCTTCTCAACTTCATAGTATATACATGTACAGTGTACATGCAATGAAGTTATATCATTCAAGTATTGATAAACCACTTATTCATTCAAGTATTGATAAATCGATGACAACTTGACTTATTAAAATACAGGTGTAGACTTAGCGCACTGTCATGCAGCTTTTCTCATGCACAGTCGTCACATCAGTAGTGTGGGTCTGTCACGAAAAATTGCAACATTTAATTTAATCCTAGGATTAGTCACATCCGGCTAAAAATTATCCGTCCCTGCAATATTTCATCCTACCATGAGCACACCACGTGAATCAGACAAGTCTAAAATGGAAGGCGATAGCACGGAAGACATGCATTGTCGACTTCGTATATTTCTATTTGACTGGAAAGGGGTACCCCCCAAATTGCACTGCGTCGCAAATTCGGCAGCGGTCATCGATGTTTGTGGTGATTAACGGAGAGCATAGCACAAGATCAAGTAAGCTGGGCTAGATATCATGTGCATCACATTTATCATGGATAACTTTAGACAGTCAGATACATCCAGGACAGAAAAGAACGAACAAAAATCGTGATATCTTGCCGCTGATCCTACGTCAGGACACATGCACAGGAAAAAAACGCGTAGAATCATTTTGGAATCATTACGTGATTGAACAGTAAGAATCACGTGTCTGATTTTTATGTTCAATCACACAATGATTTTACAGAGGATTTTAAAATCCTTTATAAAATCAAAACTTGATTCGACCCATTTTTTCCCCTGTGATATGGGTTTGAAAAAAAAAAAAACTGTTGCTCGAATCACGGAGAGATTTGCTTGGAAAGGCATGACAAAAGACGTTAAGAGGATTGTAAGCACATACAAACATTGGTTTCTTATTTTATTCTCCCTAGTAGATCTCCTTATGCGATCAGTGTCAACGACCAAGTTGACAACCACAACTGTACAGTCACCTTGGTTTCATGTAGGAATAGATTTTTTGGGTCCTGTAACTCCTGAATCAATTCATGGAATTAAGTACATATTAACCCTGAGTGATTATTTCTCCAAGTGGTGGAAGCAATTCCACTTCCAACAAAGGAGGCTCCATGCAGGGGTTGCAAAATGACTTCTGAAGGTATGTTTATCAGATGAGCAATTTAATTGATTTTCATGATGCAAAGTATGAAATGTACTGAAGCACACCTTTTTCATTGTTGGCAGGTTTTCATGCGAATGGGGTTTCCTAGGTTACTGACAAGTGACCAAGGAGGAGAATTCAAAAGTGATCTTGATCAGGAGATGATGGAGTCTGGAATTATTAGCATTTTCACCACATCATATCACCCGCAGGTAATGTTGTACACAGTATTAGTTTTTTATCATTTAATTTTGCATTGATTTGTTAGGCAAATGGGTTAGATGAAAGATGAAACCAGACATTGAAAAACATGATTGCAAAATATGTCAATTCAAGGAAAGAGTTATGGGATGAACAACTGGGCCATGCGTTTTTGCACATAATACAAGTCATCGTGAGTCATCATTACACTCACCCCTTCAAGTTATGTTTCTCTGAAAGACATTTATTCCTACTGAACTGAGATATGTGGATCCTGGCAGCCATTTACTAGCAATTCTCTGAAGTCTTCAGAAAGTGTTGTGCTGGTAACAATGCTGTGCATTTTGAATACTGACAAAACTTATCCCTTCATTCATTTTGGGTATATGTAATAACAAAGTTTTTTGCTTCATAGGTTGATATTGTAGATGGTCTCAACAAGCACAGGCAGGAGAGAGTGGAGAAAAATATATCAATTGCTCCGATAAAGCAAAAGGCTACATATGACCGGAAGCATGCAAATTCCCCATATAAATGTCAGGTTGGTACAAGCATCCATATGTTAAATTAGTGCACTTGCTCTTATTTTTCAGCCATAGAGCCATGTGTTTAATCTGCTTTGTAGGTGGGCACAGAGGTACTTCAGAAGGATTTCAGGAGGTGTAAACGTAAAGGAGGAAAGATGGATCCCAAATGGCTTGGTCCAAGCGTGATGAACCATGACTTTGGGAAAGGTTTTTACTTTATTGTGACATTACATGAAAAAAAGATTGTCACCAAGAGGATCAGTGGCGCTCATGTAAAGTTTTACCATCATTCACCCTCATCTCCTCACCAGTATACATCACCCTCATATCCTCACCAGTCTACATCACCCTCAACTCCTCACCAGTCGACATTGTAAGAGTGTCTCCCCAATTATCTCCAGTAATGCCCCATCATCCGGGCGCATGCGCAATACATAACAATACACAACACAATAATTATCAGTCAACATAGTGTTATGCCACATCTCCCTTTCTTGAGATGATAGATCACCATCCCAATCTTTCAGGTGGGTGAATCATTGTGCCTGTCTGTGACCGTGTCATGATTCGACAAGGGGGAGGTGAGTTATCGTTACCCTTTCCTGGCAGTCGTTCCCCTTCTTGCTGTGGTTGCTCTAACTGCGATTCAGGAAGTGCTTGCTCCAACTCTGGTCCCGGAGGCTCCAAAGTTTTCCCATCAAGGCAGGGCATGATATTGAGTTCGTGTCGATTGCGGCGTGCCTTACCACTCTGGGTTTCCACGATGTATGATCAAGGGGCCACTGCCTTCACCACTACCACACCAGGAGTTGGTTTCCTCCTATCGGTGGTGGTTCAAACTTCTGTCTACTGTGGAATCTGGGGGAGTGATGTGACACTTGTCAAAATTCGCCTTTTGATGGGACTTAAACTCCTGGTCTTGCTCTCATGCAGAATCCATGTAGGTTTGTCCATGTTGATTTCAGCTGTTCTGAGATCTGTGGCAGATTCGTACGCAATTGTCTACCCATGAGGAGTTGGGCCGGTGACAGGCCACACCATGGTAGCTGTGTGGATCGGTAGGTAAGGATGGCCAAGTAAGGGTCTTGATTTCGTTTCAAATATTTTTTACAGTTTGGACCGTTCTCTCAGCAAGAACATTACTTTTGGGCTGCTAGTAGTGTGCCAGAAGCCATAGTCTGCAGCAAATCTTGCAAACTCATCTGAGGAGAACTGTGGACCATTGTTGCTTCTCACTGTTTCAGGTATACCATGCCTAGAAAACACTGCTTTCACAGCTTCAATCACAGCTTTACTGGAAGTTGACTTGAGCTTTGATAACCTCAGGATACCTTGAAAAGTAGTCTACAATGAGCACATAGTTGGCTCCATTCAACATGAAGAGGTCCATTGCGACACTTTGCCATGGATAGTCTGGTAGAGGTGTGGGCATCAATGGCTCAGGACGGGGTGTGGAGCGTTTTATGCATTCTGCACAACCTTCAATGACTTACTTTATTCACTGCGATATGTCAGGCCACCAAACAAAAATTCTTGCTATAAGTCGGCATCTCTGAATACCTTGATGCCCATGATGAAGTTTTTCAAGTGTCTCCTGTTGAAGAGATCCTGGTACCACGATGCGCTTTTGGAAGAGAAGTAGATTGTTGTGAACTGACAATTCACCTTGGACCTTCCAGTACGGCTTTAGTGCAAGTTCAATTGCGTGCCTTTCTGGCCATCCATCAAGACAATGCTTCATCACTGCTGAACACACGGGATCAGCTGCCTGAGCCATTCGTGGCCGGCAGGAAGGTGTTTAATGGAAACTTCCATGATGCGTTCTGCTTCTTCTTCTAACTGCTGGTCGGCTTTAGTGATGGGCCCTGGCGCTCTAGACAGTGCATCTACTGTACACAAAAGCTTACCAGGCACATGCTGAATAGTATAATCAAATCGTGCAAGCCCTTAGCCGGAATCGAAGAATTCGTGGAGGTAATGAATCAAGGTGTTTTGACCCTAGCAGTGGAACTAGCGGCTTGTGATCAGTTTCTATGTGGAATTTAAGCCCAACAATATAGCTGGCAAATTTGTCGCAAGCCCATACAGTGGCCAGTGCCTCCTTTTCAATCTGTGCTTACCGTTTTTCGGTATCTGACATAGATCGTGATGCGTATGCCACTAGTTTCCATTCACCCCCTGTTTTCTGAAGCAGCACTGCGCCCAGCCCATGTGATGATGCAGAAAGTTTGGTTGGTGCATCTGAGGTATAGAATGCAAGCACTGTTAGATTGCAAAGTTCCGCTTTTACCAACTGGAAGGCCTTTTCTTGCATCTGGCCCCATTGCCATGTACGATTCTTGCTCAGCAGTTCTCGCAAGGGTTGCGCTGCTTGTGCTAAGTTGGGCGAAAACTGGTTGGCCATTCCTAGGAATCGTCTCAACTCAGTGGTATTATTGGGTGAGTTCAGGCGTTGGGTGGCTGATGTTTTCTCTGGATCTGCTTGGATGCCCTGATGGTCAATGACATGTCCCAGAAAGCGTAGTTTGTTTTTCTCAAACTCGCATTTCTCTCTATTTAAGGTTACTCCCCCATTCCGGATTCTGTCCAGTGCCGCTGCCAGTCGAATATCGTGCTCCGCTTATCACTGCCAAAGACCAACACGTCGTCCATCTGACAGAGGACTCCTTTAGGATCTGACTCATCCGCTTCTGAAAATGTTCAGGTGCGCTGCAAATCCCGAAGGGAAGTTTGTGGAAATAGTAACGACCAAATGGAGTGATAAATGTCATTAGGAGTTTAGAGCTCTCGGTCAAGGGGATTTGCCAGAACCCCGAGTTAGCATCAAGTTTGCTGAAGATCTTTGCACTTGCCAGCTGGGCTAAGGTTTTATCTACTTTAGGAAGAGGGTATACGCCTCTCGACACACATACCGATTTAAAGGTTGGTTCTACGCATATGCGAATTGCCCCATTCTTCTTATGAACCACTACCATCCCAGCACACCATGGAGTTAGTTTGTCTACTTCAGAGATTATTCCTAGTGACTCCATTTGCTTCAGCTCCTGTTCAACCTTGGTAGAGGGATGTTCCTTGAAGTGAACAATGCATTCGGTTGTGCATCAAGTTACCCAAGCACACTAACTGAACGTTTGCAGGTGACCGGCAAGTGTGCAAGCCATCAATGTGAAAATACACCTTTATTACCTTGTGTTCACTTCTTGGAAGTTTGAACACACATCACATCTCCAGTGATCTGCAAGAAGGTTATTTTAAAACAGTTGAAAAAAATTATTTTGTTGTTGTCTGTATCGGTGGGGGCGGTGGCCTTGATTTTCTACATCAACATAATTTATAGCATTTTATAACTGCATCCGATGATTTTAAAGCCACATCCTGTAGCGTGCCAGAATGGCTAGTATGCCAGAATGGCGCGCCGTACCATACGGCAAACCACAACTTAATTCATTAAAGCAATGATATAGTACTCATATCTTGAAAGGCTTGGAGATATTCATGTATTGTAAAATGCCATTTTTGTGCATGTACATTTATCTGGACGTATTTAGTGTCTTACGAAGGCTGTATGATGTAGTCTATGCACGTTGAACACAGCCTCCAGAATATATATAGCTCGTCCTGTGATTGAATTATGCACACTAATCTCCGTTCTATAATAAAACCAAAAGTGATACCATTCTGGCACTAATGCTTTAACCATCGGCGTGTACTTACAATTCATATTCATTTAGTTGTATCTTCGAACTGAGTGTGTATAAATAACTACCATTAGAAATCTGATTTGTATAATTTGATAGTATAACACGATTGTTGAACGTATTTGAGCGCACATCAAGTGGGAAGACTGAAGCTTTTCCTTGTAGAATTTAAGTCCGTCTGCAGGAGAAATCTTGAATCTTTTGGATATTAAGATAACCATTGCCTGGATGGTTGAAAAGGCATATAAATGCAGTAGTAATTTTACCTCTAGCCAATGGAAAAAAAAATCAAAAAAAAAAAAAAAGGTGTTCTCCCGAAAAGGAATCCGTTTCCTTGACATCAGAATTCATCCCAAGTACACGATAAACCTTGGGATACTGAATGGAAGAGATTATTTTTACTTCAATGTACAGGTGTAAAATGGAATTATCATATAACTTCAGTTCTGTCAGTGGTCAGGGGTTAATTATGTTCTTTTTGTCCACTTGTACAAATGACCTGTACTGTTTCCATCGCATGTAGCTAGTGAAGCATGTTTTTTTAATTTAACATGCACTAACTTCGTTTTCCTTGATAGTTTCTCTGATGCAGACTGTTCTGACTGTGCAATGGCTTTGTTTGTAAGTACACATATTGGTGGAATCGAATAAAAATACTAAACACATACCTATCACATGCAAATGGTTGTATCTTTGGGCAACTCAGCTGACACAAGAATATAAAATCTACATTTGAGCTCCTAACTGAATTGCTCTTCTCACAATCATTCAGTTCTGTTAGTTAATTAAGAACAAAATATTACAACAAATAACTGTGCAGTTGAAACTGTAGACAAAGATAGGGGAAACTTCAGACCCAGCTAACTGCATGACGAATGGTGAAGCATGTACACAATGCTTCAGAAAATGTTTAACTGCAATTAATGCTGAAATGTACTTAGCTGAGAGACATTCAGTTGCAAGTATATGCTTACTGTTAGTTTTCAGAATGTTACAACTAATGAAGTTTCTGATATCTGGAATGTCACTCTTTATACTAACCGGATACATAAAGTAGTGCACACTTGATAAAGGTATACCTGGGAAACGTCCATTCTTTCATGTTTCATTAGGCATGCAGCATACTAGGGAACAAGCAGTACCATTAATTGCCATTATTGTAATGAATACAGTACTATGAAATAGATTATGCATGTGCACAATACAGGTCATATTGCGTATCAAGTTGTAGCTCTTTTCTGGTTCTTACAATAAGATATGTTCTGTAATGTCTATAGTATCATGTTTATACACAAAACTGCAATACTTCAATTGCACTTTACTCTGTCCAGCACTTCAGTGTTAGTATGTCCAAGTGAAGAACTTTTCTTTCACATTTACAAATTGGGAATTATTAAAATACTTATTACGGTGCTTGGTTCAATTACTTATTCACAAAGTTCAATGGTTCTCATCTAAATAAATTGGAAAAAATAGCTTATCATATGAAAAGAGTTTGACCTATAGCAGCAAAAAAAAAACACACATTACCTTTTTCATCCATTGAAAGATATCACTTCAAGGATTGGAAAGTTTTGTATGCACATAAGAGCTGACTGTGTGACTTGTTATGTGATAATGTAAATCAAAGCATGTATGCACAATTATCATTGGTTATACCTTTGTCTCCTTGCTGCAGATAGACAGGAAGGTATTAACCACAAGAAGTAACAATTCAGTAATGAAAACAGTACATGTACATCAATCAAGACACCTACATCTCATCGTTGACATTCTGCCCATAAAGCAATGCTTAAACTGCATGTATGGCTATGGTTCCACCAATTGTGTCCAGTGACTCTGGTTTTATGGTACATTCTAAAAATTCTGAAACCTACAATTGTAAGTTTTTTAAATTGTTATACAAATTCAAATCAAGTCCAAACCTTTCCATTATCCTCTGTGTTCCAAGTTTCCAGAATGTTTAGTGATGAATGAAGTGGCTTCTTGCTGATTGAGAACATTTTCTAAATGCTGGTGAGGTTTATAGATTACTATAAAGAAAGCTTTTGCATTCTGAAACAAATAATCAATTGTCTGTGCAGATGTCATTACTGTAGAAGCAGAATCAAGAAGTTTAGAATTGAATGAATTAAAAAGACAAACTAGACGCACCCTGAAACTGTTCCAAGCTAATGTAATAGAAAATGAAAATCGTAAGAGCCATTCTGGCACAATAATGATAAGCGTACGTGCCAGAATGGCTGTATATAATTGGACATTTAGTTCATCTATAAA
This sequence comes from Ephydatia muelleri, assembly GCA_013339895.1. NCBI lineage: Eukaryota > Metazoa > Porifera > Demospongiae > Spongillida > Spongillidae > Ephydatia > Ephydatia muelleri. The sequence goes on from JABACO010000007.1 coordinate 5,837,070, forward strand.
TAGATGCATCACGATTTTAAATAGGTTACATTTTGTATCCTAGGGTGGATCATCGACGTAGGAGAATGATGTTGGTGATTATAATGTTGCATCACGGTCGTTTCGTTGGCGTTACGTAAACTGCTTGAGTGTGGATTTATGTATGCAAAGTCAGAATGGCTCTATAATACATATCTTTTTAATCTTATTAGAACGGATCTTTCTCACAAGCGCAAGGCAGCTTTTCTCTATACGAATGCTTCATGCTTTCATATCAATTCATTGAGGTAAACACATCAAGCCATTTCGGCTTGCAAGTCATTCTGGCACGCTGCACACATCCAATGTATACAATGTCAACTTAAGAATTTGTTACATAAAGAATACTTACCCAGTTTTGAAGATTCAGTAGCCTTGAAGACAAGCATCTGGTTAGCTTTTAGCTTTAGTAGAGCTTAAAACAATCACATAATCTCCACTACAACTTGCTTTTCCCAACCGTGAAACTATCTAACTCACGCTAGGTGATTTACGCACTAACAACGACCATCTACACACGTGGTCACACTTCGATCGACGACGCTTTATAAATTTAATAACGAAATCAGTGGATCATTTTAAGACGTTCGGCATTTTAGAATCGGAAAGGAATGTACTGCCGTTCCGCAAAAGTTTATGTGTGCCATGCATGGCAATAGCAGATTAGCAAAGGGCACCTGTGATACAGTTCCTCAGATTAGTAACGTGACACACATGTATGCATGCATGCCGCGTGGTACTGAATGCTGTTCCTCAGATTGACAAGAGGACACCACCACTGTGATACAGCTCCTCAGATTGGTAATGTGACACGCAACCTCACACATATCCGATGCCACGAGGGAAGCTAAAGATGCAGCCACAACTGCGCGCTGAAGCCAGAAGGAGGGTAAAATACGCCCTACTATCCAGGTCTCACCATTTTGTCCCAATTGCAATTGAGATCTCTGGTCCCCTTGGCGCAGTTTGTTCTCTGATATTGGCAGGCGTCAACAGGCTATTACACATGTCCACCAGTCCCTCTCGTTCCTTCTCCAGAGAGTGTCCATTGCACTCCAGCAGGGCAATGCTGCCTCTGTATAATTGGACACCTCAAGTAGCATGTAAGTATGGAGGTTAAATAGTGTATCACTGTGCATCACCCTGTATATGCGTATTCATATTTGTGATCGTTTCCGCGAAAAAGGACCTAGCTCATACATTTCCAGTACGCGCAATAGAAGTGTAACGCTTTCGTTGAAATGTATGGCTGATTAAAAATTCAGCGCCTTACAACTTCATGACAGATACTCCGATTTTCAGTGCGCAAGAAGCAATGTGTAGAAGGCATTTTAGAATATCAAATAAAAATAATAATTATTGAAATCTTGAAAGAACATGCGTTAGGTTTTCGCAGAAACGATTCTATTTAACTATTAAACACACACACACACACACACACACACACGCACACACACACACACACACGCACGCACATACGTGTACACACACACACACACACACACACACACGTGCGCGCGCGCGCGCGCGCGTGTGTGCCTTGATTCCGTGACTCGAAATTCCAAAAAAACTATATACCGGTATGTAGTGCTATCAGCGTATACTCCATGGAGCAGCCATGCATGGCTACACCTTGCATATTATGGCAATAGTGTTTCAGATACGTATTGGCTGTGTAAGTGCGCCAACCTGAACAAGTCCATTTACATTGATATTTTTGGCTAGTAAGTTGTTTACATTATTAAGTTAGGACTAAAAATTTATGTATACATGTATGTCCCCTTGCAAATCTAAGGAACAGTGTTACCATGACATACGTGTAAATGTAAGTTAGTACTCGCTTGATGCCGAAGTGATGTGATCACTGCAGAAAGCTAGGGAGGAGGAAAATCTGGAGATTGACAAACTTAATCTGTTGTATGATCGTGCACGCTACGTATACCAGCAGTCAATGACCTATTGTCCTTCATAGCTGAATATTTCTATGACTCTACTTAGGAGCTCCTCTGTTGTTCCTTCATACATGATTGCATGGTGCACTCTCGAGTGGAAATGCTCTTCAGATAGTTTGCCATATTGTGCCCAATGGCCCACAATGACGGCTGTCACGGATGGGACTACTTAGTTTATTTATTTATTTAATTATTTTTATTTTTTATGTTACATTTAAAACGCTGAAAAATGCACGTTAATGTCTAATGTCCTAGGCGGGTGTACGTTTGCGTACTTAAATGGGACAGCTTCGATCACTTTGGCAAACTGGTTAGAAGTTTGTAGAAGGAACTAGATCTTACCTATTTCAGCCCAGAGCTAAAAATGCATGAAAATGTGCAGGTGCTGTCGGATTTTATTTATGATGCACAGTAACTAAATGGCATTAATTTGAATTTCCATACACCCTGGTGTACAAACGTACCCCCAGGATGACGCCCAGGACATAAGACATTAAGCTGCACTATCTATTTGTGATTCAAAGTGAACGTATTTGGTTTACCTGGGTGAGAGGCTCAACTTTATTGTATACTTGACAGAAAAAGTTTTCCTTGGATGCACTGTATATGCACTTGTGCATTATTTTTTTATTTTTATTTTTAAAAGATAGTTAAAAAAACAAAACAAAACAAAACAAAAAAATAAACAAGAGTCCCATGCATCTTTGTACCTCACAACAAAATGCCATGGCACTTATTGGATAGGGTGGGTGTGGTTATTGAACCCCAAGCAGCATGTTTTGTAAGAATGAGTACACACAGCTGTTTACATGTTGGCGTTCTGTAAACATGCATACATGGGACTACTGAGATGTTTCAGCTGTACTGCTCTAGAATTACTGTCTAAACTTACAAAAGGTAACACGCATGATGTCTTCCAACTGGTCTGATTTCGGGGGTGGGGTCTAATCATCAGGGTGAATGGCCAAGAGTTACCAGTCGAGCAGCATAACTTTGGCTCCCTCCATGAACCTTGTACATACATTGCAATGCATGGTCCATCTTATATCCTCAACGCTCTTGATGCTGATGCAAATTAAACCACAGCCATTAGGGAGAATGCCAGGCCAAAAGGATCTTCTGCATCAGGAAAGTCAGATCAAGCTTCCGAAGCTGTCAAGAAGTGGGCGGTTCTCTCTTGCGCAGTGATGACGTGGTCAGGGTGTTATGCTGAACGGTAACTGTTGCGAACGTTCCGTTCCGTTCAGCATACTAATATGCGGAACGTTTTAAAATGTATAACGTGACAACTCTGGTGACACAGGCTGCTTTGAAGACCTCAAATGATGGGTTTGTGTTTCTTATTAATTGTTTTTCTTATTAGTTGCATTCCAAAGCATAAAATATGCCTAAATTTAATCATTTACTCCTAGTCAAAAGTACACTGCATGGGACAAAAATGTATGCCTGACCCTAGGAGTACAACAATGTATGCCTGACCTTCATGGGAGTACAAAAAATGTATTATTCCTTCTGGAACACGTACGGTCATGCCATTGTATACAATACTTGAATATTTTTTTGGTCACATTTTAGGAGCTGGAATACTGATGGCATTAAAACTTAACTTAAATGAACAGCAGTATCAGACCAAAGCAGACAAGTGCCAGACGAAGCAAAAGCTTATTAGTCTCGTGGCTGACACACCACTAGTGCCCATCTATATAGCTTTCAAGTTCACCTGAGATCCAGACAAAACCGTCATGCCGAACTTGAGGGCCCAAAATCCTTTTTAAAGTTACCGGAAGTATTAAATACACAATGTAAAAATTATCTAGCGGTAGATAGTTAATTCCAATTCCGTGACCTGCGACCGATACCGTACTAGTACCAGTTTATAATGGAACGAAAGACTAGACTCTCGTTACGAGTCCAATCGGTCACGACATAACCGACAAATGGTATTTCGTTGGAGTAAGAAAGAGATAAAAGAAAACAGGGACAATTACAGTTTAGCAATAATCATATGACACTATGGTGTCCTGTAATTATATAAAAACCCGCTTCCTACACTGATGTATACCAAAAATCACTGTTTAATTAACTGCATATACAGCAGTCATAGTTTGTTTAGGGAAAGTTCATTTGTATACGCAATATAAAAAACACTAACACATTGCTGCACAGTGGATGGTAAAAAGATGACCATGATATATCAAATAAATCAGCTTCATATCCAAATTGCCCACGTTTGACTACAGAACAGCTCAACAAACAGTCCAGTCTCAACGCCCACTGGATTCACCTTGCATAGCTGTGGGGAGTGAACATTAAGCATGCACCATCACCACATATTACTTATCAGCACACTGCTGCTCAAGGGAACATCCAGCTAGGTTAGGGAAACATCCAGCTAGGTCATCCAGCTAGGTTAGGGAAACATCCAGCTGGGTTAGGGGAACATCCAGCTAGGTTAGGGAAACATCCAGCTAGGTCATCCAGCTAGGTTAGGGAAACATCCAGCTGGGTTAGGGAATCATCCAGCTAGGTCATCCAGCTAGGTTAGGGAAACATCCAGCTGGGTTAGGGAAACATCCAGCTAGGTTAGGGAAACATCCAGCTAGGTTAGGGAAACATCCAGCTAGGTTAGGGAATCATCCAGCTAGGTCATCCAGCTAGGTTAGGGAAACATCCAGCTGGGTTAGGGAAACATCCAGCTAGGTTAGGGAAACATCCAGCTAGGTCATCCAGCTAGGTTAGGGAAACATCCAGCTGGGTTAGGGAAACATCCAGCTAGGTTAGGGAAACATCCAGCTAGGTTAGGGAAACATCCAGCTAGGTTAGGGAAACATCCAGCTAGGTTAGGGAAACATCCAGCTGGGTTAGAGAACATCCAGCTGGGTTAGAGTACAGTTAGATGAGTTAGTGAACATTTACACATTGAATTGTGAGCATCACTGTAGGCTGTCCTTAGAAGAACTCGCCCAACCCAGCTGGATGTTTCCCTAACCGGATGTTTCCCTAACCCAGCTGGATGTTTCTCTAACCCAGCTGGATGTGGGATATTGAAACGATATTAAAACTAATCATAAAACACAATAGCCTATCATGAAACAAAATAAGCATTAGGACTACAATGGCATGAATCATGCCTAGTAGCTAAAACACAAAATGAAATGGCTATCTCACACACAGCACTTAGGAGCAAACACTTAAATAGGCTGACACTAAATGCATTTAACTTAGTAGCAGGCCATTTTTTTTGACTGAACTCAGCAACTCAAATGTCTAATGTCCTGTCTGTCATCCCGGGGGTACGTTTGTATACCTAGATGTACAGACATTCAGAAGAATGCCACTTTGTAACTGTGCACCAGAAATGAAAGCCTACAGCATATACACATTTGTCATGCTCTGGGCAGAAATAGGTAAGGTCTAGTTCCTTCTGCAAACTTCTAACCATGCATGTTTCCAAAGTGAGGTCCTCTGATGAGGTATGCAAGGTATATGCTAGGTACGACTGAGGGAGCATCACTTTGGCAAACTAGTTAGAAGTTAACCTTACGTACCTATTTCAGCCCAGAGCTAATAATGCGTGGCAAACATACACGTGCTGTTGGATTTCAGTTCTGGTGCAGTTACAAAAATGGCATTAATCTGAATTTCCGTACACCTGGGTGTGCAAACGTACCACGAGATGAAGCCCAGGACATTAGACATTAAAGAGGAGTAAAACTACCAACACTGATTATTAATAATATTTTTCCCATCTAACCACTGAGCATACACACAAAGAACAAAGACATTGCACAAAGGCCAAAGACATTGCACAAAGACCAAAGACATTGTGCAAAGACCAAAGACACTGGGCAGGTGCAAAAACACAAAACAAACACAGGCAAAAGTGGGAAACAAATTGACACGACACCTTTCAATGCCCCTTCAAGCCTGTCAGCAATGTGTTGGAATGCAGGCTCATTCCTTAGGATGCTGAGAAAGACATGGAATGCTCTTCGGTTGCGTCTGATATGGGCTTCCATGTAGCTGAGGAGGTGGCCAGTCCTTTGGTCCATGGTCAGCATCAGGTTCTGGACCATGTCGCGCTCAGGTGCTGTCAGAATTCCCTGGCTATAGAGGTCAACAGAGACCATTTCCGGGCTGGACATGCCACGCTGAAGGTCGCCATAGCAACAAGTGAAAGCCTTCTCTTCATCTGTTGCCACGTGTTCATGGGTGTGTACAGCCTGCATGAAACAAATAAGAGCAGAACCTTGAGCAAACAATATATACTACACATCGATTCGGAACATAACACTAGGAGGGGTAATGAACTTTAAAATATAGTTTTATAGTGATAATGGAAATACAGCCTGTTCCCCATCACCCTTGTTGAATTAAATCATACCACAGACTTATTTCATGAGGATATTGGAATGAGGAAAATGAATTAAATTCTGATAATGATGTGATAATGGAAAGACACAACCCCTCCCCCATCACATGCTAATTTTAAATTACTCATGCCCCAAACTTTGGATTTGAGAGTTCGGAGGGGGGAGGAGGGATGACACAGATTACCTCATGGTGTGCATTTCTTAGTTGTATGTTTGCAGTCCGTAGGGCATCATGAAGGCTTCCAACTGTTGCTGCACTTCCTTCTCTCTGCCTCCAAGCATCCAGGAGTGCCCGCACCCGATCACTTGGGTTGTGAGGGTAGGCACATTCAATGGCTTCTACATCTGCCCTCTGGAAATCAAGCTGGAAAGCCAGTAGCTTCCAGTCCTTTCCAATGGTGTCTGCGATTCTCCTTACCTCTGTGACCAAAAACAGGTGTGAGCCATTGAGAATGAATAACAATGCCATCGTAACTTCACACCATAGTATCTCAGATGAATGTCTTTTGGCACATATACGCATTGGGAGTAAATTATGGTGGGTCACCGCCCCCCCTACCCCACCCCACCCCTCACCCACCCTAAATTTTGAGCATCGCAAAGTAGAATTAATTTGTATTGCTCACAAACACACAAACACACACACACACACACACACACACACACACACACACACACACACACACACACACACACACACACACACACACACACACACACACGTTCCTAGGCCTACGTTACTGCATGCTGCTCAGGACTTCCATCGACAGGTTGGAGACGGGGCGGAGTATCTCATGGTGGTACGTGACCTTTAGGCTGGCACATACACGCACAAAAAAACAAGAGATGCGACACTTCCCCTAAACGCTATGTTTCATTCTACTCGCGATACATATGCATATGTATGAATATACGGAAAGACGCGCGCCTTTTTTGTCATAAACAATATATTATATATTATGTATCCACCCGCGTAATACACAGTACTTTAATCGCCCATACGACCTCTCTACGTACGTCGGCGATGTGGGCTATAGAAATGGTGCCCACATAGGTATTACATAACTATGGGCCAACTATGATACTCACCGCCATCCATGACTATGCCAATAGTTTTTGAATTTAAAAAAAACATTAGGCTCACGTGATTATCATACCACAATTCTTATACATACCAGCCATTTTTCAAGCTGGTGTACCTGTGTATCAATTCAAGATGCTTTCAAACTTGCTACCTCGTAACCGCTTTCATACAGCCATGCCGATGCGCAGATCGATCGGCGATCAGTCGGGGTACCAGACTAGCCGATGCGTAGATCGATCGGCGATCAGTCGGGGTACCAGACTAGCCGATGCGTAACATTACTCATATGTGGGTGTCTCACCGATAGTTAAAAAAAAATTCCCACTCTATAAATGTATTGTGAATGTTGTTTTATACACACACAGAGCAGTGTATGTATATCTGAAAGATACTGAAATGCAAAAAACAAAAGACAAAAAAAAAAAACAGAATAAAGAGACGCTCTCTTCTCTGGCTCGGACAGCATTCTTGCCACATAAAGGTGTTCTGGAGACATGACTCACATCATACATTGTACAATACCGCCATAGACAGTTGTACAGCTTTTATTTTCACCAAATAAGAACATGTTAATTAGACCCACACTGCAACACACACTCCACTTAAAAAAATTGTCGAATTCTTGAAATCCGCATTGAGGTTCATTCCATTAATGAAGATGTGGGAACAAACCTGTTTGTTTCATTTACCATGATGTTCTTATTAAGAGAGAGAGAGAGAGAACACATTAACAGCGATGAGTTACATAATACATTTATACAAGGTTATGCTGACATCACGATAAAATTCATAAAATTCATGCATCGTGTGGCCTGTAACTGGAGGTGCACAACCACTAAGGATTGGTTGTTGCCTATTTGCATTTAATTTAACCTAAGAAACGAAAGCTGAAAGCAGCTCAGTTAGGGAATTACAACTAGATTTTTTAATTAAATTTTATTTTTGTGTTTGTATTATTCATAACTTCAGATTGGGGTTAATTGCTTGTTGAAATAAGTAAAATAAATAATTTGATTAATAACAATTCAAAACTTCGTACTAAATCAGAAAACAGCTGTGAAATGTAAGTTCAGTTGTAAATGTGCACAGCACAAACCCCCACATGAGGTAATCCAAACATCTATCTAAGTGGTCTATATGTTAGTGGTGGAACGAAACAAACAAACTCACTGTCATACGCAGTTTCGAGTTTCTTAACTAGAACGGAATAAGCTGGCTCATTTCTTAAGATGCCAACAAACGTATGAAAATACGTCTCATCAGTCTTAATCTGAGCATCCAAGAACTTCAAAAGTGTCCTCGTTCGCTGGTTAGCTGTCAGTGCATTGTTCTGGACCTCATCTCGTTGCACAGACGTCAGAACGTAAGCAGAGTAGAGATCCGTGGCGATTGAGTCAGGGCTAGTGAGCCCCCTCTCCAGGGCTGCACTGCATTCACAGAATGCCTTTTCAGCTGGAGTTTGTCTGCATTCGTTAGATGTCTAGGCAATTGGGTGAGAGACAGCGGAAACGTGACATTTGGTGTGAATGCCATTCTGCTTACAAGTCTGACAGGGAAACACATACCCGGTGTACGTTTCGGTGCCCATTGTGTGCCCATACGCAACTCAATGTACTGCGTAAGTGAATCTGACCATGCGCAGGATGTCCAAATATGGACACGTCATATGCAGGAAGTCACGGTAAAGCAGCTGCTCTAGTTAAATGGTGCTTACCGTGCACACACCCCCCGTTGCCATGTGTGATTTCTGATGAATCACATACTTTTGCATGGTTAATGAATGATTCACAGTGGTCAGCTGCTTGCATCAATCCTAATGACGACACACATACTGGAAAGTTTAAAGAGAACAGCAACTATTGGTAATGACAGCAACTATTGGTAATGGGCGTGATACAGCAACTATTGGTAATGGGCGTGATACAGCAACTATTGGTAATGACAGCAACTATTGGTAATGACAGCAACTATTGATAATGGGCATGATACAGCAACTATTGGTAATGGGCGTGATACAGCAACTATTGGTAATGGGCGTGATACAGCAACTATTGGTAATGGGCGTGATACAGCAACTATTGGTAATGACAGCAACTATTGGTAATGGGCGTGATACAGTAACTATTGGTAATGGGCGTGATACAGCAACTATTGGTAATGGGCGTGATACAGCAACTATTGGTAATGACAGCAACTATTGGTAATGACAGCAACTATTGGTAATGGGCGTGATACAGCAACTATTGGTAATGGGCGTGATACAGCAACTATTGGTAATGGGCGTGATACAGCAACTATTGGGTCATTCCACTATGACATTGTATGGGAGCGTGCTTCACATCTTCAGATCACGATGCATTTACTCATATTTGTTTGTCTTTGGGTGGATGTTACTTTAACCGCTTATTATGTTAATAACTTGAATGGTTTACGAAATATGCTTTCCTGAATAATTAATTTTTCCAGATAAATTTCAATTTGGCAGGCTCATAACTTTTCCATTTTTTGTTTGATACAGATATTTTTGTCATCAACTTGAAGCTAAAGTCATGAGGAACTCATATTTAATAATCATTTTTGTGGGTGGTGAAAGGGTTAAACAAATATTACGTTTACAGCGCTGATTTCAAAATTCGGATGACTTCCGGATTGATATTGTAGTTTTTAAAACTACAAACATCAAGGGAAGACTAGTATCCCGCGTTTTCGTTAATAAAATTTTTGTTTATAGATAACCTCTGAGAACCGCATGGGTTTGATGAGGAGGCAGCCATGTTTTTTTTTTACTCGGTTTATATTACTGAAGTGGTGCTAAGTGCGTTACGTAACCATCACACCACAGCTATCAACACTGAGGGCTATGATGACGCAGCTTTTTTAAGTGAACCCGCCTTATTTCTATTTAAAGAACAAGCATACGGAAGAACGCGCTTGACTCGAGAACAAGGTATGTCCAACCGAAGAGATTACTGTTGCGACCATTTCAAGAATCATAAGCGCCGCATTTATTTGAACCTTCGAGTTCTATCAACAAAGTTAATAGAAGAACACCCGTCTCTCTCACTGAAATGTGGAGATGTTGTGTGCTGCAATTGTCTCACAGCAATAACGCGCACAGTTGACACTCGGATGAATGTGCTGGTCCTAGCAACTTAGCATTAACTACTGACATCGCACCAACAGCCAGCATTCGTGACACTGAAAGTTATAGCGAAGGGAGCGACGATACCGCCACTCAGCTACACAAGATAAATGAAACATTTTCCATCCAAGGAATCTCTCCTATCAAAAAGCGTCGAATGCATAGTGAAACTTACCTCATTCAAAAAGTTAGAACATTTGACGTAGCTATGGAAAGGAACCTACAGCTTTGCACAGGGGTAAACACCCATATGTTGCATACAAATGATGGCACAGAAATCATACAGCAGCTTAAAGAAAAGTTTGGATCTACCAAGTCAAGAAGTGAAAGAATATGGATTCTTACAGCTCTACCAAAGAGTAGAGTAGTATGGTGTGTAGTTCCATGTGGAGAATGGTGTGGAGAGCTGGGTGTAGTTTGGTATGGAGAACGGTGAGGTGAATGATGTAAGTGCGTAGTGAGTAAGTAACGTGGCGAGTGTGAATGAGGTGGTGAGCGTGAGTGAGGTGGTGAGCGTGAGTGAGGTGGTGAGTGTGAGCGAAGTGGTGAGCATGAGTGACGCGGTGAGCGTGAGTGACGTGAGCGTGAGGGACGTAAGCGCGAGAGATGTGGTGAGCGTGAGAGACGTGGTGAGCGGGAGTGATGTGAGCGTGAGAGACGTGGTGAGTGGGAGTGATGAGGTGAGCGGGAGTGATGTGGTGACTGTGAACGGAGTGATGGGTGTGGCCTTGGTGAATGATGCTGCATCCACCAGCTTTTGCGCTTTTTCCGCCTGTTACTGGTGCTTGCAATTGGTGGGGATGGTGGCTCTGATTTCACTGTCCTTGAGCTCCCACGCACTGGACTTGCTGTGTGCGGGAATAAACCCGCGGAATGCATACGACCTGGATTATCGGAAGGGAAGGGTTCGATCGCTACAGGTTCTCGTATAGCGACTGATTCGATCGTTGCCGGTTCATTAACAGTCAAAGATGCGATCGGCAGTGGTTCACCATCAGTCACAGATGCGATCGGCAGTGGTTCACCATCAGTCACAGATGCGATCAGCAGCGGTTCACCATCAGTCATTGATGCGATCACTGCTGCCGGTTCGTCATCAGTCATAGATGTGATCGCTGCTTCCGGTTCGTCATCAGTCATAGATGCCGGGTTGCCTTCAAGAAGAAGAGAGTTTTCGGCCGTGGCTGGTTGCTTTTTACTTGCAACAAGAGCGGGGCAATTTATAGTTCTATATTCATGCATTATAGACTACCTTACCTGAACAGCGCGCCCATTCTTCTAAAAGATGCACTCTTTTAAAAAAAAAATTTACGTAGCTGAGCGCAATTTGTGGCCAGTGTTCTTAGCTGCGGTTCGCGATACTTATGTAACACACTTGTGGCGTATAAACAAACACTTACTTTAGATTAGTGCTAAAATATACTGTATAACATTTAAGATGGCGGACACTCGTAAACCTCGATGTGGTCCCTAGAGCTTGTCTATAAACAGAATTTTTATTTCATAAAAACAGCAATATCGATAGTCCCTTCAATTCTGCAAAAAAAAAATTCTGTTTATCGATCCGGAAACCATCTCAATTTAGAAATCTGCGCTATGATGATAAATTTTATTTAACCCTTTCACCACCTACTAAAGTGAAATATATATACAGATTCTACGTAAATTGAGCTTCAATTTGATGCTAAAGAAGTCATTACCAGGCCAGAAATGGAAAGGTTATGAGCCTGCAAAGTTGCACATTTTCTGGAAAAATTAATTATTCAGTGCAGTATATTTCGTAAACCATTAAGGTTATTAACATAAGAACTGGTTCAAGTAACATTCATCCTTAGATGAACAAATATGAATAATTGCATCAGGATTGGAATATGTGAAGCACGCACTTACCCCACTTATAATGGAATGACCCTATTGGTAATGGGCGTGATACAGCAATTATTGGTAATGACAGCAACTATTGGTAATGACAGCAACTATTGGTAATGACAGCAACTATTGGTAATGACAGCAACTATTGGTAATGACAGCAACTATTGGTAATGGGCGTGATACAGCAACTATTGGTAATGACAGCAACTATTGGTAATGACAGCAACTATTGGTAATGACAGCAACTATTGGTAATGACAGCAACTATTGGTAATGACAGCAACTATTGGTAATGACAGCAACTATTGGTAATGACAGCAACTATTGGTAATGGGCGTGATACAGCAAATATTGGTATTGGGCGTGATACAGCAACTATTGGTAATGACAGCAACTATTGGTAATGACAGCAACTATTGGTAATGACAGCAACTATTGGTAATGGGCGTGATACAGCAACTATTGGTAATGACAGCAACTATTGGTAATGACAGCAACTATTGGTAATGGGCGTGATACAGCAACTATTGGTAATGGGCGTGATACAGCAACTATTGGTAATGGGCGTGATACAGCAACTATTGGTAATGACAGCAACTATTGGTAATGACAGCAACTATTGGTAATGACAGCAACTATTGGTAATGGGCGTGATACAGCAACTATTGGTAATGACAGCAACTATTGGTAATGACAGCAACTATTGGTAATGGGCGTGATACAGCAACTATTGGTAATGACAGCAACTATTGGTAATGACAGCAACTATTGGTAATGACAGCAACTATTGGTAATGGGCGTGATACAGCAACTATTGGTAATGACAGCAACTATTGGTAATGGGCGTGATACAGCAACTATTGGTAATGGGCGTGATACAGCAACTATTGGTAATGGGCGTGATACAGCAACTATTGGTAATGGGCGTGATACAGCAACTATTGGTAATGGGCGTGATACAGCAACTATTGGTAATGGGCGTGATACAGCAACTATTGGTAATGGGCGTGATACAGCAACTATTGGTAATGACAGCAACTATTGGTAATGACAGCAACTATTGGTAATGGGCGTGATACAGCAACTATTGGTAATGACAGCAACTATTGGTAATGACAGCAACTATTGGTAATGGGCGTGATACAGCAACTATTGGTAATGACAGCAACTATTGGTAATGACAGCAACTATTGGTAATGACAGCAACTATTGGTAATGGGCGTGATACAGCAACTATTGGTAATGGGCGTGATACAGCAACTATTGGTAATGGGCGTGATACAGCAACTATTGGTAACGGGTGTGAATACAGCTATCGCTACAATAGTGCTGGTGAAGATGTGGGCATTGAGAATAAATGGCTTGATTGCGATGCAAAATATCCATGCACGCCCCACGATATCAACAATGGCCACAACAGACATCATTAAAAGCTGTACGATATATGTTAACTCAAGTGCACTAGGTGCAACTACCCAACGTGCAAACAAAGGCAGAACACGTGTCACACTACGCTGCTGCACTCACTTGCGCATGTGACCCATCAGCACCGCCCACCACTCTACACACAGGCAATGGGGGACGAGCTGCAGCGGAATGCGACCACTGCTGGGGAGGAGGTGGCTGGAGCTGGGGAGGAGGTGGCTGGGGCCGGGGAGGTGGCGTGGCCTTGGAACCCTGCCCTCCCCCTCCCTTGGCGGACGATGAAGAGTGAGCAGGATTGAACATGGGACCGTCAGCCTCCACTCTTGCTCCGCACTGGCCTGCTGCAAACGCCGTTGCTGCGTCTGCGTCACAGCCCTTCGTGCTGTCCCCCTGATCCATCACTTCACTATCACCAGCACACAGACCCGAGTCTTGCAGCGCTTGGCGTAGTTTCCTGCACATTTCCTGGGGGTCCTCACCCTTGCTCCTGGACTGCCACGTCGCGAAAAACTCGTCGATCTGGCTTTTCAGGCAGTGCTGGTGATTGTGGACGATGGAATCGATGTCCGTTTTCCTGAAGCCAAGTTTTTTTGCAACAGCCCTCCAATCAATGCCCACCAAATCAGCTGCTTCTTTGATTGCTGTGAAAAAAATATATAAATGCATATTTGTGTGTGTTTTATCAACTTGTAAGAATTGAATTTTTTGGGGGCAATTGTCCCTTCAGCAGACACAGGAGACAATAATATAAAGATTGCCAAAAGTTGATGGGTAATGTCTGGATAATGAACATTGATTATTAAGCCCATTGAGTGATTTTATCTAATTTCAAAGCCATGCAAACATTAAACAGTTCGAAGTTCTAAACCAGCCAGTTTAACATTCATCCAAATGTGATATGGAGATGTAAATTTAGATATGTAAGAAAAATTATCCCACAACTGTAGAGGCAAAAAAAAAACAAAAAAAAACAAAACAAAAAACAAAAAAAACAAAAAAAAAAAACAACAAATTAGCAGTAAAACATAGTTTGTAGTCATCACATGCTGGTGAGAAAAAGAGTGGAATATGCAGGTTGTCCATTACTTAATTGAAGAGATTTGAAAACTTGCCTGAAATTTGGTCATGCTAATGAGAACATTGAACTGAACAGGCAATCACAAAATGTACCAAGAGTGGTTTTTCATTCTCAAATCAAATCAGCGAGAGATGATCCCCCCCCCGCCCCCCCCCCCCCCCCCCCCCCCCCCCCCCCCCCCCCCCGAGAGCATAAGGAGGTGTTACTTGAGAGAACACATTCCACCATCCCACTCCTTTCACCTTCGAAAGGAGTTATTTCGAGGAATCGGTCAACATACGTCATATTTTGCAGCATTACTGAACATGCCCTCATGGAGTTTGGAGTTGAATTACGATTCACTAGGATTGGCGTAAAACAAGATCTGATTGAACTAAAAAGTTCTCACTTCTACCTTCCCTTCATGCATCTTACCTCTCTCTCGTCCTCATCCTCCTCCCTCCTCCTCCTCATCCTCCTCCTCATCCTCCCTCCTCCTCATCCACCTCCCTCCTCCTGCTCCCTCCTCACCCTCCCTCCTCCTCATCCTCCCTCCTCCTCATCCTCCCTCCTCCTCATCCTCCCTCCTCCTCATCCTCCCTCCCTCATCTTCCCTCCTCCTCATCCTCCCTCCTCCTCATCCTCCCTCCTCATCCTCTCCTCCCTCCTCATCCTCCTCCTCCTCCTCATCCTCCTCCTCCTCCTCATCCTCCTCCTCATCCTCCTCCCTCCTCCTCATCCTCCTCCTCATCCTCCTCCCTCCTCCTCATCCTCCTCCTCCTCCTCATCCTCCTCCTCCTCCTCCTCCTCCCTCCTCCTCATCCTCCTCCCTCCTCCTCATCCTCCTCCCTCCTCCTCATCCTCCTCCTCCCCTCCTCCTCATCCTCCTCCCTCCTCCTCATCCTCCTCCCTCCTCCTCATCCTCCTCCCTCCTCCTCATCCTCCTCCTCCTCCTCATCCTCCTCCCTCCTCCTCATCCTCCTCCTCATCCTCCTCCCTCCTCCTCATCCTCCTCCCTCCTCCTCATCCTCCTCCCTCCTCATCCTCCTCCCCTCCTCATCCTCCTCCTCATCCTCCTCCCTCCTCCTCATCCTCCTCCCTCCTCCTCATCCTCCTCCCTCCTCCTCATCCTCCTCCCTCCTCCTCATCCTCCTCCTCATCCTCCTCCCTCCTCCTCATCCTCCTCCTCATCCTCCCTCATCCTCATCCTCCTCCCTCCTCCTCCCCTATGCCCCACTTACCATCAACCAGCTGCTTGTTTTCATCCTGCTCTGCATGCACATGTATTCCCGCTCTTTCCAAGGCCAGACGGAGACTATTCAAGGTTGCATCGTTCCCCTTTCTCATCTTCCACTTGGTAAACATACTGTGGATTTGGTCCCGCAGGTCATGATTGTCCGAATAAATGCAACCGATGTCGGTGGGTGACAGACCCAACTCTCGCGCAAGGCACTTCCATCTTAAGCCGAGAATGCTTGAGACCCTCTCAATTTCTGCAGGAGTACATAAGACGTCAAACGACGGTCTGTAATGTATTCCCTTCTCCAATTGGCGCACATCTTTCCTACTAACCCATACAAATGGAGAGTACAAATGCGTGCAACAACAGGCACAAAGGAGGATTACCACACACACACACACACACACACACACACACACACACACACACACACACACACACACATACACGCACAGTGCACATACACACGCGCCGAAACAAATACTGCCGTGTAGCGTGTAGTAAAGTAGGTAAGCATTTAATATATTAAGCCGGTGTATACCGGCTGCTGTGTGATCGTAACGGTAACACACACAACACACACAAACACACACACACACACACACACACACACACACACACGCACGCACGCACGCACGCACGCACACGCACACACCCACACAAGTGCTTTGCATGACACATTCTGCCGCTATTAGCGACTAAGTTAACACACTGTCAAATAAAACAGCGCGCCATAAATAAACAAAACATGCCAAACTAAACGACGTACCAACATCCACATCCATCGGTAATTTTATTTGGCTACTACACAGCGAGAAATCAATAATTGGACCAATATTGACGCATTATTGGATCAGGATGATATCATCCTTGGTAGGCAATATGGGTAACAGTATTGGTTCAATGATTTAGGGGAACATGACCCAAACATGTGTACGCAATATTGATACAACACTGATAAAGTGTTGATCCAACCATGATAGCAGTCTTGTGCCAAGCATGATATACCAAAGTATTGGCCCAATGCTGTTATTACAATATTGGCCCAAGACCATATTACCTTTTAAGGCATCAATATTACCTCCTTTTTAGGCATTGTTGAAACAATACAGATTGCATCACAATAAACTATTCTATTAAGTCCCTTGTTCTCTCTCCTTCTATTAGCACTGCGATCACCATATCCTCGAAGTAGCATACTCCACCAGAGCAATGGACGGATACTTTGCATCCACTCAACAGTCTCGATGGTCTGTGTACAACCCTGTGTTGGATAGCAGAAGCATTACCACCACATATGTTCACATACCTTGCAGTGTAACTGGTCGTTTGGAAAGCTGTATGACAAATCACCACCCTGGATATTTGCTAATACACACCATTATTAATTTAACTCACATCCAAGTCACAACGACAACAGCAAGTCAGTGTACTGGTGTTTGGATATCCAAAAGAGTTAGCCTGTGTGGATTCCACAAAAATAAATGATGTTCTCAAGTCATCACGTAGCCACACGCATCCAAGTCGCAAGACTCCATACCGGTAAATGACAACACCAAGCGCACTGGTGTTTTGATATCCAAAAGAGTTAGCCTGTGTGAATTCCACAAAATAAATTACGTTCTCAAGTCAACTCACGTAGCCACACCAGAGATATACCAATACCTCTGGTCAAACGAATCCAACTCAAAGACAACACCTCGTCCTCATGTAACCTGTCTATCTCCATCGCTTTCTCTTTTTCACCAATTCTCCATGGCACACCCAGATGCGCTCTAATAAGAGGTACAATATGAGAGAAATCCAATAATAACTTGGCATCTAAATACCACTAAAACGAAAAGGGACCGATACAATCACTCGCTTACCAAAAGAGTTAGCCTGTGTGAGTTCCACAAAATAAATTACGTTCTCAAGTCAACTCACGTAGCCACACCAGAGATATACCGGTACCTCTGGTCAAACGAATCCAACTCAAAGACAACACCTCGTCCTCATGTAACCTGTCTATCTCCATCGCTTTCTCTTTTTCACCAATTCTCCACGGCACACCCAGATGCGCTCTAATAAGAGGTACAACATGAGAGAAATCCAATAATAACTTGGCATCTAAATACCACTAAAACGAAAAGGGACCGATACAATCACTCGCTTACCGATTCACACAGAACAGCGCGATATAGTCACTAACAACAAATCCGTGAAACGACGGCTCCACGTCTAGAAGCTTCCAACAATTTTCACCGTGTGTAGAAGCTTTCACTAGAGACCATATCATTATGTACATAACGATGGCAGGGCATTCACTGACTTTACACACTTGCTGCTGACGGAGGAACGGCCGTCAAATTTTTAGGCATTCAAACAATAATTATTAAAACAATACAGATTATTTGAATAATCGTGAACAAATACTTTTTTGTTAACTCCAACTTTCTCTCTTTCTATTGGCACTGTAGTTACCATTTCCTCAAAGTGGCACCCTTCACTAAAGCAGTCGTGGACGAAGGACACGGCTTTTAACACTTTGCATCCTTCAACTGCTTCGATATATCGCGAAAGTCAAACATGGGGCAGTCTGTATCATTGAATAAAGGTTCACCAATCCTGATGAACAAGGACTCAAACATTTGTATAGAACAAACTGTCGATCCAACAGCCAATTTATTATCATTATTGAAGCAATATTGATATCATGGTTTATGTAAACATGATAGTCAGCTATTGTACCAGGATTTTATCAACCTGTTCCATGTTGCTATATCAACATTGACGCAATGAAGATAATATATCAGTATTGGGTCATGTTTTATATCATTATTGTACCAAGGTTTTTGCGTTTATCATCCTTGAGCCAAGATTGGTAAGGGTTGGCTGTGTAGTTGTCACGTGAGCACTTAATATATATGTATTTTACTTGCGGAGCATACGTTTCCGCGAAAAGGGTCCTAACGCATTTTTCTTTTGTTCTGAATATTCTAGAAGTCTAAAATGTTATCTATACATAGCTACTTTCGCATTGAGAATCGGAGTATCTGTCATGTGATGAAGGTGTAAGGCGCTAAATGTTTTATTAGCCATACATTTCAACGCAAGCCGGTGTCAGAGGCATAATTGACTCCCAGGCATAAATTACTCCCCCAGTCATTAACACCTAAGGTACAAATGACTCACACAAGGCATATATGACTCCCCAGCTGGAATTCTAAGAACCACGTTTTTTTTAGGTGCGCTTAAAGAGAGCTACTATGGCGGATGATGACGTGGAGACGTATGTACGTAGTAGCCAGTACCCCAAGAGCATGACAAAGGGAGAGAAGGCGAATTTAAGACGCAAGTGTAAAATAATTTCAAGTTTGAAACTGGAATGTTTTACTTCAAGAAAGATGGTATTGACGAGGCATCAAAGTGGAAGATTTGCGTGCGATCAGACGATGAAAAAAGGCATTCATATACGCCTAGGGGTCAATGACTGGGGAGTCAATTATGCCTAGGCGTAATTGACCGGGAGTCATATATGCCTAGGTGTCAATGACTGGGGAGTCAATTTATACGGTAGTCATTACCGCCTGCAACACGTACCGGTGTCACAGGACGCTAGGAAATATTTCCTAGGGAAATTGTGTCGCTTTAATTAAACATAATGACCATATTTAATTCCTAAGGAAATTGTGTCGCTCCCAGGAAATTCTGTCGCGTACATAAAGCATGATATTTTGTCTCAAATTGTGACATATTGAGAATTCTCCTGATGCATTAGACTGTTTTAGAATATGCAGGGGAATAGTACCAATTAGTGGATCTCCTGATGATGCCTGGAGATACACGCAAGCAATCGCAATGGAACCACTTCTGGCATCCGTTGCATTGCACCACCTTTCTTCCTGTATACGGGAGCCTACAGTGACAGTATATTTCAACCACTTCTTCCTTCAAGACTTTAGGCTTCCTTGCTGCAATGCTTTGTGAAGAGAAAGGTAATACGGCACCATTTTGGAAGCACTGTAGCAAGTGTTTCCGCATTAAAAACTGGTCAAATTCCAGTATACAAAGATCTTGCCCATTGCATATTGCAGTGGCAGTCGCAATAGCAAAAAGGCCACAATCACTTGACCCAGATTGCTGCTGCATCTTGATGTATTCCAGTACAATGGAATCCTTGCTTGCCTGCGGCATATCGGCAATAATGCACCTAAGTGAGCGTGAAAGTTTCTTATGGTGTGAGCTGTCAAACACACCACTTGAACATCCAACTGTTGACACAGTTATCCAGTAGTTGCCATTCTCATTGAGACACTGGACGAATGGGTGGTCTTTGTGAACATCAAATGTTCTGGTGTACTGCAGTGATGTACTTTGCAGGCCTCCACATATCTGGGTGCTGTTCTTGTAGCAGATGCTGAGCTGCAGTTATGTGTTCATCGTCAAGCCATCCATCAGGATCTTCCAACACAGCTGCATCAAACACAAGAGGTAACTTTCTATTAGGCACAGAAGGCTGCTCATCTAATACATTGATGACATGGTGAGGTGGGCAATTCGCTATTATGAAAGTATTGCAGCAGCTTCTTCCAGCATGGCACCAGCTGCCACAAGGCTGATTTTTTCTCCTACATGGGCAAACTTTGGTGGCACATCTCTTCTTACATTTGCAAATATCATCCGTAGAGGTGTTTCCTTAGAACAGAAAACGTAATATGATAATTCTGTTGATTAAGTTCCAACTAGACAGGAATACCTAGTTGTATATGTGAGTCTTCCTTGTCAACAGACTTCAAAGTGTGGAGAGGTGATGATTCTACGAAAGCACAACAATTCATAGATGAGCAATGTACAGTTATAAGTGTATAGTTTGTAACAATGATGGCAACATTGTGTCCTCTCTCTGTTTGTCCACATCATTTACATCCACTTGATCTAAGGAAAAGTGTCATAATCATGATTTTTATGCACTGAGAATTGGAATATCCGTAACAAAATTGTAAGATCAAAATTTTAATATCCATATATTTTAATGTATAGCTAGAAATTGTATAACATATATGCATATATGTATTACTTCCCTCTTTGTAGCAATGATGTCATCGATAGTCACAAGACATATTCATGTGTACATGTGTACATATAACTACATGCCTTGTATGTTTGATTGTGGCATTACAACTTGCTGTGGTCTATTCTCACTATATATCTGTATAGATGAAGATAATATTAAATGTAAAGTTTCCATTGGTGAGGCAATATTCATGCATGCATAAAAACTTTATATGTTAAATTCCAAATCATACAGAACACACCTTGTGTATTTGACGAGGTTGTTAAGTCCTCCTGTTGTTCATCCTCGCTATCTACATGGATAATAATAATATAGCGTTTAAGTAACTACATTAGTCAATGATTCTGTATGGTAATTGGATGTAGGATGTTACATTATGTCAACAGTTTGAGGCTTGCTGTTCTTCATCCTCTACATCTATATCTACCTGTACCTACTGTTGTGGAAGAATAAGGTGTGTTAATATAAAGGAACATTTAGTTGTAACAGAGATCTGTATAATTTAGAGCTGTACCTTCTGACGTGGGGTGTGAGCTATTTGGTTGATCTAAAATTTAAGAATATAATGATATGTAAAGTTTGCACAATATATCTTATATCACTGTACCTTTTTGGTAAAGATATCTTCAAACGAGTCATGTTGTACTTTCGAGCCTGTACTTTGAACAGTGGATTAGGCTTGGAGAGATTATATGTACCTTTAGACAAGACTTCATGAATAAGATAGGGGCAAGTCCAATTAGACTCCATCTTGGACCCTTGTTTGGAAAGCTTCTTGCTATTCATTATCAACGCAAGAGTTCCAACTTTACACTTTTCCCTGTCTTTGCAGTGAACTCGGTCGATCATAATAGACCTTTTCCCTCCCTTGTGCTTTCATAATGTTTTCCAAAGCTTTCTTCCGCACATCGACCATTGTCTAAATATGTGCAACAAATTAGATTACTATCTTTTATACATTAGAATTAAATACCTTGATGATACACTCAAGTATTGTTTGTTGTAAACCATCTTCAGGCTTGTCACACCGCTCACTGGCACCAGGGCACTTCATAGTAAACTCAATTGGTAAACGAGGTTGACGACCACATACAAGGTAAAAGGGGGAATGCTTGTTAGAATCCAGGCAAGATACTCGATATGAAAAGAGTATTGCATCCAAAAATTGATCACAGCTGTTTTGCTCGGATTTGACAAACTTCAATAACTGTCGTTGCAATGTTTGATTGAACCTTTCATCAAGCCCATTGCTTTGTGGATGGTATGCACTTGTCATATTACACTGGATGCCACAAAGACAACAAAGCCTAAAATAAAATACAATTACATCATCACAACATAATTGTACTTATGTCATTTACTTGATTTACAAACTCTCGACCTAGATCAGAATTTTTAACTTTACAGCAGCCATGTCTTATGAAGCACATAAAAAGAAACTCTGCCACTTCTGTTGCTGTTTTATCAGGAAGAGCAGTTGCCTCTGGCCAGACAGGAGACTGTCATGATGTATTCGTTTCACTTCTGTGTCTCAGGTAAAGGCCCAATCAAATCAATACCAATCGTGTGCCACACTTCATCCTTGACTGGAATAGGATGCAGCTTCGCAGAAAAATTTTCAAATTTGCTAAAAATATTTGTACATTCATTATAAAAATGTGACCGTGTGTTTATATGATTTGCAAAGGCATGAATACTGGCTTACCGATTAGCATTAGTAATGAAATGTCCCACTTTTCAAGTTTAAGAAAACACTTCTCGAGAGTGAGAGTTCATTGTCTGTGGGTTGAAATCACCCAGCACTAGCAAGTGTCTGCCAACTGATACATGTAGCGTTCTGCGATCAGCTCGAATCGATGATGCAACTAGAGAGAATAAATGCTCTTGAATCTAGAGTACTCTACACCCACTGCTATGGCCATGCCATAAACTTAGTATTCCAAGATACATAAAGACATGTGGCAATGTCTAGAAACTGTTCATGAAATCACTAAACTTGTAAAAAAAAAATCGCCTAACGAGATGCAATTTTTAAGCATTTAAGGATGAAATCTCAAGTAATGCAGTTCCTGGAATTCTTTTGTTGGACCGTAAGAGCTAAAGCATTACGCCCTGGACCGTAAGGGCTGAAGCATTTTCTTCAATTTCAGAGAATTACAAAGCTCTAGTGTTGTGTTGGGATGCTGCCAGAGAGGTTACAAAGGACAGTGTAGCCAGAGCTAGAATTCTTGGAGAGTTGCTGCTCAAATGGGAAATGATCATATATCTTTTTTGCGGTAGAACTGGGAAGAAAAATCCTTTACACGGTTGACAATTTGTCACGATCGCTGCAAGCCAAACACAGGTCTGCCTGTGAAGGCTAAAGTGGTAGAAGTAACTCTAAATGCTCTGCAGTCAATACAAAGTGATGAACAATTCAGTTTGTTTTGGCAGTATGACGATCACGTCAGCATATCTTCTCCAGTCCTAACCAGATATAGGAAGGCTCCTAGACGATTGGAAATAGGTAAAAGTGTGTCTGAATAAATAACGAGTACAGCAGAAGATTACTACAGAATGATTTACTTTCAAGTCATTGACATGGCGATGGGTATTTTTAAAGATCGATTCAATCAGCGAGGTTTCCTCATGTTACAAAAGCTAGAAACTTTGTTAATTTCAGTAACAAATGGATCGCAGCATAATTTCTGAGATCATTGACGCGTATGAATCTGACTTCAAGAGCGCTGACGGTCTACAAATCGACAGCTATACTCCTGCTTCGATCCGCGACCAGCACACAAATCTGAAGTCAATTGTGGATTATTCTTTGACACTTGAACAGCGAGGATACTTCTCTGGTCGTCAATTGATTCTCGTCATGCCTGCAACTAACGCGACAAGCGAAAGGTGTTTAGCGCACTGCGCCGATTGAAAACATGATATGCACCGCGCTACTACTTTTCAGCAAGGATTTATTTACTATTTTTCAGCAAAGGATTAATTGGTGCATGTTACTTCACATGCACAAGGATAGAACAGATCAGCTTACTAAACGAATTCGTCTAACACTGGTAGATGCATATACGTTTGGGAATATTTGTACCTCATGCTGAATTGCCACAAACACATTGAAACATTCATTAGCGTAATAAATATTCATACAATCATATTCATATGAGAGGGAGGTCTATTGTTTCCCCCCCCCCCCCCCCCCCCCCTCCCTCTCTACGCCCTTGAAGCGTGACATTTTTATTGCGCGTACTGGAAATTTTATAATGTAGGCAGGGGCGGATCCAGGATTCCAGGAGGGGGGGGGGGGGGGGGGGGGGTCTAATAACTATAGTGACAAGTGGGGGTGGCTACGGGAGGGGGCGTGCCCCCTCCTGTGACAGCCAGGGGGTCTGGGGCGAACCCCCAGCCGCTTTTCTTACTTTTGCGTTTATTTTGCATGAAAATACTTTTGACAGAGATATCAAAACAATTTAATGCAACATGATTTGTTAACATGAAACTAAAAATTAGCAGAGGCAACAGTTACATGTACTAATGTTCAACTCTAATCAACAAAAAGATTTATTAGTAGCATTCTACGAGGGTGGCGATGTGAAAACTCTTCCACTACTTCTTCAGGGTCAATATCCACTTCTCTATGGTATTTGAGCAGAGCTAGACTATTCAACCTGTCTTCCCCCATGCATGGTGCTTCGTAAAGCAGTTTTAAGATGCCTTAGAAGGCTGATAAATCTCTCACATTCACAACTTTCTAATGCACGTTGCCTTTTAGGTGAATTACTGAAGAACCACGACACAGAATCAGCAGTCTGCATCATATTATTGATCTCTTTAATACTACAACATTTCACCACACAGAGATTCAGACGGTGAGATGCACAGGATTTTGTTTCGAATGATGACTCCACAAATCACAATAAGTTCATTTGCTGGTGTAGAGTGCATTAAATTTAGATACACTATTCTTCAAGTGCTCCTCCAACACTCTATCTCCAGCCTGTATACGAAAATTGAGAAGAGCTAGAAAATTGCCATGGTTACCATTTGGATCATCCTGAACATCAGGGCAATCATCTCGATGACCTCTAAATGCAATACCCTGGCGTCCACAGAAAATGAATGTTTCAACAATTGATCTGATTTTTAATTGGTTTTCCTTCACACGTTGTCCCTCTCTGCATTTATTCGGTTGTCAATTCTTAGTGCTTCACATTCCATTACAGAAATGAAAGTAGCAGCTTCTGTTACAGCACACTGGTGAAATCTCTTTCCTTTCTGGGTTTAAAGTGCTCACTGAGTTTCTCGCTTGTCTTTTTGAAATTTGTGAATGGTCTCACAACAAGGACCCCAAACTCATTCACTGAACACTCACACTTCCCAAACAACACACAGAACTTGCAATAACCACCATTTTGAGATTCAGAGTACACTAACCCATTATATTTGCTAAGCCCGTAAGTGCTGAAAACTTCTCTTTTGCCCATTTATACTATGGCAAGGAAATTTGTAGCTTGCAGCTGGTATAAAGTGCTTCTTAAGTAGGACATATACTTTTCATTATCAGTCAGGTTACGTTCTGACTTTAGTTTTAACCCTTCCAAAATCTCCTGACGAAATAGCAGGGTGTAAATCATCATTTTGTTTGTTTTCACATCTGGTTTCAATCAGTGTATGTGTTGAAATACCAGCACTGTTCCAGGGAATGAAAGTAAGGATGTTTGTTCAGTTTCCTGCATCTCGTAGTTTGCAACAGCGTCTGATTCGATTGCCTGCGTATGATAGACCACAGCTGCAGGCAGTGTTGTGCTTACTGTGACGGTATTACTGCCTGTCATCATGCTAGCTTCGCCCAGTGTGCCCACTTTGCTAACTGACTGTGTTGTGCAGGATTCTGATATCATAGTGTGCGGCACACTGACAGAATTGTTTTCAGCCATGGTCAGTGGTGATGTTTTGTCTGAACAGCTGGCCTGAGCCACGTCTGCTCCCTCTGTGGGTGTCGTGGAGCCTCTAGCGTTAGATCTATGAAGCAATAGTTATTGTTGTATACGATCGCCTTAAATTAATATACCAGGAAACATGCTGCAGAGTGTACTTACTGATTCAAACCCAAAAACTGAGTCAAATCCACCTCATTATTCCTTGCTTTAGTTGGAACACAGCAGTCGCTACCTCGCATAGAGCTCTTTGAACGCCGTGCCAATCTATTAGTTATTTGTGCATAACTGGTCGGGGCGAAGGGGGGGGGGGGGGGGGGGGGGGGGGGGGGGGGGGGGGGGGGTCTTTAGACCCCTTTAGCACCCCCCACCGCCCCCCCCCCCCCCCCCCCCCCCCCCCTGGATCCGCCACTGGTAGACTAGGTCCCTTTTCGAGGAAACGATCCCAAATATCACGGAGTACAGACTGCTCGCTAAATAGAAATGGACTCTGAAGGCAAAGCATACAAACTGACAAAAAGAGATTGTGTTTTCATGCACGCGTGCAGGTGGACATGTTCTTAGGTTTATTGCCTAAGTGTGCCTTGCTGTGTAATAGCAATGGCTACAAAACAATCACCCCCTTTTTTGCAGGCTTCTGCACAAGGCATTTGAAATGGAAACAACTAAGGCACGAATCACAACGGATTGATTCATGCTGGTGATCTGAAGATCTTCATCATATGTTGTACATATAACCAATTGGTATTCTTCCTCTTTAATTTCACCAGCTTACATAGAACCTTTCATGCGTTGGTTTCAAAGTATCTTTGCATGTACTCTCTCCAAATTCACTACTTTATCTAGGTGACAATTGTACTGCACTTTTTGAGAATTAAAAATCTTGCCAGAGTGTGAATCACCTTTGTAGGTTGGTAAAATCCATGTCATATCTTTTTTTTTTTTTTCTGATGTCTTCTTGCTAAATGGTGTAGCAGATACATCATGTGCACTTCTCTTGGCTGGTAATCCAATGACAGTAAGCACTCCTCTTTTTGCAACCCTTGGTGGCAGTTGTATCTTTTTGATACTTGCACTCAAATCAGGTGCGGTAGGTACATTCATGTTGCCTTTGCATTTCAATTGCCAAGTGTAACATCATCTGGATCCCATGGCAGCTACAACATGAGCACATACTCTGGTGTTTCTTCCCTTACATAGTTTTAAGAAGACTCCTCTTGAGCCTAAGGTGATACACTGCACATAGCAGGGCTACTGGGTACATGTATGTCTACTGCAGCATTGTCAGTTGATACAGCATCGAGTTTTGGAAGTAAATCACAAGTTTGAACAGAAGGCAGGTCAACAAGCAGAACAGCAACAGACTTTCCCACCTCCCAAACTCGCACTATTTGTTGTAAATGTTCAATCCATTGCATAATAGTTCTCTCTCATAGGAATTTCTGAGGCAAGACTAGTGATCTTCTGCACAATTGTAAACGATTTAATACACTTTCACGCTGGGAGAGAATTTTCAATGGTTTAGGTTGACTTGTGGAGACAGTAAGATCCATTTCTTGAATAGGATCACATGAAAAGACCTATGAGATTCACAGTAGTATTTTCTTGTCCATCTAGTGGCACATAGAATTTCATCAACTTTTTGAAACTGACAAAACCTGAATATGTGTCTGCAGGGAAGCTGAATGTATCATCACTGAGTTGGAAGCTGGATTCAGATACAAATTTGCACCACATATGAAAATGCATATGGTGTTAAAAATAACTGGTAATAGTACAGTGGTGATCCATAATGTAAATGTTAACATGAGCTTTCTGGAAAACTTTGATTGCACAGTGATCTCTTTCCGTTGAAAGGGAGTCCAACCACTGCATAAACTCTTGAAAGAATACTTGTGAAGAGGAATTCTAGTGTAAAACACATTTAATCTTTTGATTAGCACTTTCCAGTCTGTTTTTTGTTCTTTTCAAATAATTACAGCATCATTTTTCAGGCTTTCACTCACTCACATCAAATGCCATGCCAGTTTTTGGAAAAGTGATCTATTACAGTTTTTAATTTTGTATCAAGAAGTGAAGTTGATAAGCACATTAGCTGGAAGAATACACTAGTTTTGTACACCATTTGTTTTTGACCAGATGATTACCTCATATATTCAGTTGAGATATTTCGTTTAAAACTTCTACATGTATGATACAACATATCAGGAGTACTGCATTAGGCACTAATTCTTTTAGAACCCCTCTCTCCATCAAATCCTTATCAGACATGATGCATTTTGTTGTAATTGTGCTTTTTAAAAATGGCCATCATAACCTTTTTAGGGTGTTTCTGTCTTCAGATGATACCAACCATACTGCAACAATCTCACCTTCACCATTCCCATCAGCAATCATCAAGATGTATAGCGGCATGCTAAGATTATTTAGCTTGTGATCATCCTGAATGATCTCAACAATAGTTCTAAAAAATAAAAGGTCATAATATACAGTCATGCTAGCATATAACTATGGCTTGTTGCGGTGTACATTATATTGTATAATTATACAAGTACCTTTATCATTTTTTATAGATTCCACTAATGTCTCAATATCTTAATTGCTTTGGTTGCACTGGCAAGGTTGTGAAGATCTTTTAAAATCACAAACTTTCCTGTTTAGTGTGAACATGTTGTATCAGCTTTTTATTAGCTTTCAAGTTTAACATTGTCAGTGCTTCTTCATTGGTGTTAAGCCTCGAAGATGATTAAATGATACCTATAAATACAAGACAAAGGTATGCTCGCGAAAAGTAGAATTTTAATTAACCCTGTGCAGTTGTATCATACAGGAAATGCAGTTTTTGCATAAAAGCCTTTGCAATGGAGGTGTTTTTAAGTTGTCCAAGGGAATATGTCATGGTTGTGCACTGGGCCAAGTTGACTGCCTTGACCTTCAATTTTTACATTAACGTGAAATGGATTGAAGGGTCCTGTCAAATGGATTAAAGACTAGTAATAGTACATGTAAGTACACTTTAAGATTGTAACTTACTTATGTTTAGGGCGTTTTCCTGTAGTGTATTTAAACTTCTTTCCCCCCATGGATGCACGCGTAGTCAACTTCTGAACAGTGTCTTTGAGACGCGTATTTTAGCCGCTCAGTTTTATCGTTCGTGAGCTTCTTATATATATAGCTGGACGAATCTTTTTCAAACTGAGCTATTCATATCTCAATTCTTCAAATGACGTGAACTGTTGATCAACGGAAATCTGGCTACATGATTTCTCAGAAGCCATTTTTGTATCTATCACAAACGATCACGTGACAACTGCAGCCAAATAAAATTCGGGTATGGTCACGTATTCGTAGCTACTGCATTCCAAGTATTGTGTCACGTGACCAAAAGTCGAATCAAGTGCACAAAGAAATAATCTTACAACGTTGTTGAACATTGGATCAAACAATTCGCTATACGTCTCTAACTAGAACAGCAGAACAATAAAATGTTTGGTTACGTCGAGGTTCATATAACAAAATTTAAATCTATACAGATGCGTATTACTAAATGATCTACACTGGATGTAGATTCAATCTTTATATTTGCACCAATCAAGAAGTATTTAACATTTTTATTGAACTGTGGGAGGTATGTAGTATTCGGCTTCCCCAGATGATTCACGCCCCTATAAGACGGATGGCTTCTAGTTACGAACGTACTTGTATGCCATTCATTCACATTTTACTAGCTATTAATTAAATCGTATACTCCGAATTTGAAGCAATTTGAAGTGTGGCGGTTTTGAACTAACAGGGTATCGGACCTCATAACATCGACATATATGCACCGCTGTTGTGTAAAACACAAAAACATATTTACATAGAGAAATGGTGTGGTATACAGTGGTGAAAATAGAATGTCGACAGAGTAAATTAAACCCTGCGGAATTTGAGATATCATGATTTGAGTAGGACGCTATATGAGATCGTTTCCGCGAATAACGCAAGTTGTTTTTTGTTTTTTCACGATTGTTTGATGTTCTATAGACGTCTGAATTGTCCTCTACACAATACTTTTACGCACTGACAATCGGAGTTTCTCTCATGGAGTTGTAGAGCGCTGAATTTTTAATTAGCCATACAGCCCGGCAAGCGTTACTTTTCAATTGCGCGTATACGGATAATGTATGCGCTAGGTCACTTTGCGGAAACGATCCCATCTATTAAATAGGGTCCTCATAGAGCATTATTGTTAAGATTAGGGAGAGGTTAATTATTTACTGAGGGGCCGGTTAACGTGTTATGGTGGGGGACCAGATAGTTTTTCTCTGCGCCCTGGAAGATTGTTGCTTTATAAATTGGCCCACCAAAATTTCCATGATATGTATGCTTTTAATTGTCAAATATACATGACACATACGAAACCAAATACGAGTAATAAACATGTTAATTACCTATACAGTACCCATATTAATTATAATTGCAACTACCTCATCTACACCCACTACCCTCTACACCTTCAACTGCAACCTCCTAAACTTGTTTTTACACAAAACCTCTGCTGGTCTAGCCTCATTCAACTTTTGTGGGTTTTTTGAAAGAGTCACGAAGTCGTTTGAGACAGCTTTCGGATGTGCAGGCTCTTGCATGGTGTTAATCGGTAGAGGGATCTGGGATCCCTCCCTTTTCACAGCCACTCCCGAGTCGCACCCTTCCGCATTGTCACCAGTATGCCCTGCGTCCCAATCCCTCAATGCTTTTTTCAGGTTTCCCGCTTTTCTTTCACTACGCGACAGCAGATCTTGTGCCATTACTCTGTCGTGCGCAACTTCCCATTTCTGGTCTGGCTTAAGGTCAATTACCATCCAACCAATTGAACGCGCCGGTCAAGCTATCAATTTCAGATCTGATCGTGCACGAACGTGACGGAGATCACATAAAACTCCCTCTTCTTCATACTTAAGTAACTCTACACGTGCACTATCCTCTTCTTGACTGCAGGTTCGTAAAAAGAAGCCGCTTTTCTCTTCAAACGAGCGCCGGAAGGAGTTTTCTCCAGCTTCACTTGCATCGGCACTTTGCTCGTTGGAGTGCAATCTGTAATGACCTACGGCAGCTGTCTTCACTGTCTAGCCATCTGGTACCGCAGCTGGTAAAATCGGGGTCCTTCGCTAGCCCATCCTCTTCCGATTCATCTGATTCTTCCGATTTTCCCTCCACAAAGTATCTATCACAAAGTTCCAAACGGCTTTCATCCTCATCTTCGTCCTCCGCCTCTTCCATGCCCGCCATTTTTAATTTTTATGCTTTTAAAATTATTATTACTATTGCCGCCTACAATAATGAAATTGGTCTAACTTGCACCGTATACTATCGGTTATTACAACCGAGTAGACACACCCCCTTTAATGTTAGGCCATGTTTCGGCACTACGTCCTACCGTTTTTATTCGTCGCCATTATGCTGCTTTGGTTCGATCCGAGCCTTCAGCAAAACGTTCCGATCGCTTTAAACCCAACGATCGTGGCCAGCACTAATACGTCCTGTCCGTCTGCCGCCATATTAGCGAACCTCAATGCACAGGTTCAGATCATCCTCTCGACTGTGGTGTTGAGACGCCCAGGTGACTGTGGCGGTCTCAACTGGACCAGGATCGCCTACCTGAACATGACCGATCTCAACCAGACTTGTCCAAGCAACTGGACGCTAGTGACCTATCCGGGAAACTCTGGCACTACGTTGAGGGCGTGTCAGAGGAAGAATGCAGGCTCTTGCGACGTGGCCTACTATAGCGTGAAGGGTCAGAGGTATACCCAGATCTGCGGACGCATAGTGGGCAACGTCTATGGTCAGCCCGAGGCATTCGGGACGCAGACCGGACAAACCATCGATACGGTATACGTGGATGGAATGGACATCACCCGCGGCAGTCCGCGGCAGCTCGTATGGACCTTTGTAACGGCGACTAGTCGAATGAACAATCTAAACTATCTATGTCCATGCAGCAACAAGAGCTTGAATATTCCTACCACGAATGTCCCTACCTTTGTCGGTTTGAATTACTTCTGCGACTGTGGGGGGCCGCCCAACAAAACCGATTCTGCCGGGATACACTACTACAACCACACTCTATGGTCAGGCACGGACTGTCCTTCTCAAAGCACGTGCTGCAGTTTCAACACGCCTCCCTGGTTTTGGAGGGTCCTTCCCAATCCAACGACAGACGACATCGAAGTAAGGCAGTGCGCTAACGCCGCCACTACAGATGAGAACGTTGACGCCATGATCATCGAGGTGTACATCAAGTGAGCATCAAGCGAAGCGGCACTCCACTTTAAAGGAGACGAAGTCGTGCATTAAACACAATACATTTTCCTTTAATCGGTTAATAAACCCAATAAAAGGCCCTTTTCATCACGTCGAGTGCACCAACATGGTGGATCGTCTATTGATTGGCAATGACGTGTAGCAGATTACGGAGTGATCACATGACACATGAAAAAGGCTTATAAAATATATCCATTGCATTATCGTTGCTGAACAAACCACACTCTATGGTCAGGAACGTGCTCTAAAGGAAGTGGGTGGAAGGGGAGGGGGGCGAGGGAGGGGGAAGGGAAAGTACATTCCCAGTGAAAGTTAAAAGCATCAGTGCAGCAAAATCAGGAGTGTATAGCGAGTTGGATCAGTAATGCAGCTGTATTGCATCCAGGGTTGCCGAAAGCCAGCCCGGCCTTTCAGGCCTTACCCTGGTCTCGTACCCAGACCTGTTTACGTAAGCATGGTCTGGTAACGAAGTCCACCGAAGTCGTTCTGGACGTAGGAATGTCAATGTGACCAATCAGATTCCAAAGAATGCTGGATAGCAAATAAATGAGAGTCACGTAATACGTTAATTAAGTCAATTGGATTCCTTAAGCGAAATTAAAGTTAATTTTCTAGCGTCAGACATGAGCACGAGCATGGGCACATCGAGTCCTGCGTTCTTCAACAAGCAACCATATTCTTAACTTCGCCCAAAACAGCCAAAGGCTTTCTTAAAAAGAATGACGTGTTTCTCAATTTGCCGACTGGAGTGGCAAATCGCTATGCTACGGCACATGACCCTGGCGTTCGATGACCTGCTTAAGCAAGAAGGTAGCATAGCTTTGATCGTGTCTCCGCTAAAAGCCTAACAAAAGATAAGGTTAGCTTTTGTTCGCTCAAGTTACTTCTTGCTATACATATATAATATTTAGGTACTTTCACTGAATGACAAAGCAGCGTACGTACGTGGATACAGAAACAAGAAATGATAAAGAGAAGCTTGAAAGAGTGCGCAGCGGTCACTTTTGCTTGCTTTTCATCAGCCCAGAGCTACTAGGTGACTACTTAATTTAGCCGTCAGAGAAATGCTATATATGAACAAACTTATTGCCTTTGTAATTATTGATGAGGCTCACTGTGTGACACAATGGTGTGTGTGTGTGTGTGTGTGTGTGTGTGTGTGTGTGTGTGTGTGTGTGTGTGTGTGTGTGTGTGTGTGTGTGTGTGTGTGTGTGTGTGTGTGTGTGTGTGTGTGTGTGTGTGTGTGTGTGACTAAGTGTGTTATATATTTGAGTGTGCCTGTCCATTCCCTTTCTAATCATTGGTGCTGCTCTCAGTTTGTGCTTTGCAATCCCGTTAAAGCACTTTATGCAGACAACCAGAGATAATATATTATCTCTGGACAAACCCGGAGCTATAATAGCTGTTCTCGTCCTCTGTGCTTATCTCAACTGTGCGTTGCGATAGCAAGGCACATATGGCTTGCCTGCATTCAATAGCCGGCCAGCCGGGTAAAGCGCTTTCAAGGTCTTGTTTGCCTTTTGATTGCAGGAGACCGCAACGATCCATTCCTCAATAATTATTAATCACCGTGTGTTATATAATCGATTGCATTCTAATCACATTCCCCAGAACGACTTTGGTGGACTTCGTTACCACACCACTTCATGTAGCATTATATATTATGCGATGATGCTTACGTAAACAAGTCTGGGTACGAGACTAGCCAGACCCCGGCCTGAAAGGTCGGGACACACCTCTTAGATGCAGTATGACAAACAAGTTACATGATTATACAATGTACAATCAGTCACACGATTATGCATGCATGCATTGCGCAGAACTGGAGACGTAACTAAACTAATTGTTCAGCACCCGTGCATTGTGCTTTTAAGCATTACGCATGCCTCCAGTCGCTGAGAGAGACGATTCCACCTTTGAATCTGTTGGAATAAGCTTAGCTCTAGAAAATACCCGCTCAGATGGTGCAGATGAGGTAGGGATTGCCAAGTAATTTCTCGCAAGCTTAGAAATTCTTGGAATGAGAAATGTGACCACACTTCGGAGGATTGCTCCCTCCTCCCTGCTTTTCAAAACTACGCAGATTATTTAAGTTTATTAGTGCCTGTACTGTCCGCTTGCACCAGCCGCTGCTGGAACTTGTGCAAATGGCGCGTGTGGAACAACTTATGAGGCAGGTTAGCCCACGAAGGTGTCTAGTAACTTTATACGTGAGGCGCGCATTCATGACTTTCACACCATATATAGACTAATTCAATTTATGACAGTGAGGCACCCGCCCCTTAGGTCAAGATATACTGTGCCATACCTCAGCAATTAACGCAAGTCCCATGTTACGTTATGTCGCCCTGTTTCTCTTCGTTTTGCTGCTGCAAATTAGGTTTGATCCGAGCAACCAGCAAGCCCTTGTGAAAACTTTGAACGCTACCGTTGTAGGCGACGCGACGACTTGTTCCTACGACGCCCTATTGGATGACGTCACCTCACAAATTCGCAGCATCCTCTCGAACGTCTCGCTAGACAGTCTGGGCGTGGGTCGTCCTGGTCACTGTGGCGGTCTCAACTGGACCAGGATCGCCTACCTGAACATGACCGATCTCAACCAGACTTGTCCAAGCAACTGGACGCTAGTGACCTATCCTGGAAACTCTGGCACTACGTTGAGGGCGTGTCAGCGGAAGAATACAGGCTCTTGCGACGTGGCCTACTACAGCGTGAAGGGAAAGAGGTATACCCAGATCTGCGGACGCATAGTGGGCAACGTCTATGGTCAGCCCGAGGCATTCGGGACGCAGACCGGACAAACCATCGATACGGTATATGTGGATGGAATGGACATCACCCGCGGCAGTCCGCGGCAGCTCGTATGGACCTTTGTAACGGCGACTAGTCGAATGAACAATCTAAAATATCTATGTCCATGCAGCAACAAGAGCTTGAATATTTCTACCACGAACGTCCCTGCCTTTGTGGGTTCGAATTACTTCTGCGACAGTGGGGCGCCGCCCAACAAAACCGATTCTTCCGGGATACACTACTACAACCACACTCTATGGTCCGGCATGGACTGTCCTTCTCAAAGCACGTGCTGCAGTTTCAACACGCCTCCCTGGTTTTGGAGGGTCCTTCCCAATTCAACGACAGACGACATCGAAGTAAGGCAGTGCGCTAACGCGGGCCCGACAGATGAGAACGTTGACGCCATGATTATCGAGGTTTACATCAAGTGAGCATCAAGCGAAACGGCAGTCCGCTTTAAAGGTGACGAAGTCATGCATTCCAACACAATACATTTTCCTTCGATCGGTTAATAAACCCAATAAAAGGCCCTTTTCATCACGTCGAGTCCACCAACATGGCGGATCGTCAATTGAGTGGCAATGACGTGTAGCAGATTACAGAGTGATCACATGACACATGAAAAAGGCTTATAAATTATATCTATTAAATTTTCGTTGCACACTCTATGGTCAGGAACGTGCTCTAAAGCAAGCATGGCTGGAAGAGGGGGGGGGGGGGGGGGGGGGGGGGGGGAGGAGTACATTCCCAGTGAAAGTTAAAAAGCATCAGTGCAGCTGATCAACGCAAACTCAGGAGTAGTGTATAGCGAATTGGATCAGTAATGCAGCTGTATTGCATCCAGGGTTGCCGAAGGTCAGCCCGGCCTTTCAGGCCAGACTCTAGTCTCGTACCCAGACATGTTTACATGAACATTATCGCATAATGTATAATGCTACGTAAAAAGTGGTCTGGTAACGAAGTCCACCGAGTCGTTCTGGATGTAGGAATTTCAATGTGACCAATCAGATTCCAAAGAATTCTGGATAGCAAATAAATGAGAGTCAAGTAATACGTTAATTACGTAAATTGGATTCCTTAAGCGAAATTAAAGTTAATTCTCTAGCAGTAGCTTCAGACATGAGCACGAGCATGGACACATTGAGTCCTGCGTTCTTCAACAAGCAGCCATATTCTTAACTGACTTCTCCCAAAACAGTATGAGGCAG
This sequence comes from Ephydatia muelleri, assembly GCA_013339895.1. Taxonomy (NCBI): domain Eukaryota; kingdom Metazoa; phylum Porifera; class Demospongiae; order Spongillida; family Spongillidae; genus Ephydatia; species Ephydatia muelleri. The sequence goes on from JABACO010000007.1 coordinate 5,873,533, forward strand.
TCAAAGACTAGCTTTCTTGAAAAGATCTAGAATGACGTGTTTCTCAATTTGCCGACTGGAAGTGGCAAATCGCTATGCTGCAGCACATGACCCTGGCGTTCGATGACCTGCTTAAGCAAGAAGGCATCATAGCTTTGATCGTGTCTACGCTAAAAGCCTAACAAAAGATAAGGTTAGCTTTTGTTCGCTCAAGTTACTGCTTGCTATACATATATAATATTTAGGTACTTTCAATCAATGACAAAGGATTGACAGCAACGTACGTGGATACAGAAACAAGAAATGATAAAGAGAAGCTTGAAAGAGTGTGCAGTGGTCACTTTAGCTTGCTTTTCATCAGCCCAGAGCTACTACTACTTAATTTAGCCGTCAGAGAAATGCATGCTATATATGAACAAACTTATTGCCTTTGTAATTGATGAGGCTCACTGTGTGACACAATGGTGAGTGTGTATGTGTGTGTGTGTGTGTGTTTGTGTGTGTGTGTGTGTTTGTGACAAATTGTGTTGTATATTTGAGTGTGCCTGTCCATTCCCTTTCTAATCATTGGTGCTGCTCTCAGTTTGTACTTTGCAATCAAGTTAAAGCACTTTATGCAGACAACCAGAGATAATATATTATCTCTGGACAAACCCGGAGCTATAATAGCTGTTCTCGTCCTCTGTGCTTATCTCAACTGTGCGTAGCGATAGCAAGGCACATATGGCTTGCCTGCATTCAATAGCCGAGTAAAGCGCTTTCTAGGTCTTGTTTGCTCTTTGATTGCAGGAGACCGAGACACCTTGCAACAATCCATTTCTCAATAATTATAAATCACCGTGTGTTATGTAATCGATTGCATTCTAGTCACGACTTTGGTAGACTTCGTACCCAGACCACTTCACGTAGCATTACACATTATGCGATAATGCTTACGTAAACAAGTCTGGGTACGAGACCAGCCAGAGTCGAGACACACCCCTTAGATGCAGTATGGCATGATTATACAATCAGTCACACGATTATGCATGCATGGCGCAGAACTGGAGACGTAACTGAACTAATTGTTCAGCACCCGTGCATTGTGCTTAAGCATTACGCGTGCCTCCAGTCGCTGAGGGAGACGATTCCACCTTTGAAGCTGTGGAATAAGCTTGGCTCTAGAAAATACGCTCAGATGGTGCAGAGGAGGTAGGGATTGCCAAGTGCTTTCTCGCAAGCTTAGAAATTCTTGGAATGTGAAATGTGACCACACTACGGAGGATTGCTCCCTCCTCCCTCCAATTATGCTGTTCAAAACGAATAATTACGCAATTAATTAAGTTTAGCGTCATGACTAGTGCCTGTACTTGTACTGTCCGCTTGCACCAGCTGCTGGAACTTGTGCAAATGGCGCGTGTGGAACAACTTACGAGGCAGGTTAGCCCACACGTGAGGCGCGCATTCATGACTTTCACACCATATATATATAGACTAATTCGATTTATGACTCAGTGAGGCACCCGCCCCTTAGGTCAAGATATACTATGTCATACCACGCAAGTCATGTTGCGTTATGTCGCCCTGTTTCTCTTCGTTTTGCTGCTGCAAATTCGGTTTGACCCGAGCAACCAGCAAGCCCTTGTGAAAACTTTGAACGCTACCGTTGTAGACGAAACGACGACGTGTTCCTACGACGCCCTATTGGATGACGTCACCTCACAAATTCGCAGCATCCTCTCGAACGTCTCGCTAGACAGTCTGGGCGTGGGTCGTCCTGGTCACTGTGGCGGTCTCAACTGGACCAGGATCGCCTACCTGAACATGACCGATCTCAACCAGACTTGTCCAAGCAACTGGACGCTAGTGACCTATCCTGGAAACTCTGGCACTACGTTGAGGGCGTGTCAGCGGAAGAATGCAGGGTCTTGCGACGTGGCCTACTACAGCGTGAAGGGAAAGAGGTATACCCAGATCTGCGGACGCATAGTGGCCAACGCTTACGGTCAAACGGAGGCGTTTAACAGCTATCTGACAGGGGTGACCTCCATCAATTCGTACTATTTGGATGGCATGGACATTACCCGTGGAAACCCGCGGCAGCATGTGTGGTCCTTTGCATCGTCTACTACTCGGATGAACACTCTCAACTATCTCTGTCCCTGCAGCAACAAGAACTTAAACATTAATTCGTCCTCCGTACCGCCCTTTGTCGGCTCGAACTACTTCTGCGACTGCGGCGCACCCCCGTACCAATCTGACGCTCCCGGGGTACACTACTACAACCACATTATGTGGTCAGGTACAGACTGTCCTCCTTATAGCACGTGCTGTAGCTTCAGCACCCCTCCCTGGTTTTGGCGAGTCCTTCCTAACTCCACGACTGACGACATAGAAGTGAGGCAGTGCGCTAATAACGTCCTTATGGATGAGAACATTGACGCCATCATCGTTGAAGTCTACATCAAGTGAGCTAGTACCAAGAATGAAGTTATAAGCAGAGGAATATGCAAGGTTGCATGCCGCGTGCATTCTATTGTACAGGTACATGTATGCATCAGAACCGAGTGTACAATGCTCTTCGTTTATGTAATGGTGCTTGTGTGTGCCACTGATCATGTGTGCCAGCAATCACGATCCGAGTTTATTATTATCTTTTTTTGGACAGAAAAACTATGCATGCGGTATAAAGTAAAGAGATGCCTGTATTCGCGTAGAATATTTACTGGCAATTTAAAAGCAACTTGTTGAAAAGGGCTGCTGCCATGTATGTTGCAAGCTCACTATAGTCATTTCATCAATGAATTTATTGAAAAATAGCAATAACTAATATTTCATAATGCATTAACTTGATGGTCACGTTTTAGTTTTGTTCACTAACTGGAATTCGCGAATTAATCATCAGCGATATGAGTGCAGTGCAAGTCTAGTAATGACGTCAGACACATTTACGTATTGGTAGGGATTCTCCCCCCACCCTCCTTACGGTAACGTGTTGTTACAACGTACAATACAGTATTCGTTTAGGAACTGGATCGCTCAAACGTATAGCTTCAGTTTATAAATTTTGTTTGAACGAGTGGCAATGTCAGCCTGCCAGCATAGATTATAGAATACAGGGATTGGAAACGGTATAATACATTTACGTGACGTGACGTCACGTTCCGTTACATGACCGTGCTTCGCATCGAATCCTTTGGTGGGCGTGTGAGCTGTTAAACATCCTTCTGTAGAGAGCTTCTTTCGGCATTGCTTAGCGAATAACTGTGTTAGGACAGCCTCTTTGACATCAAAGAATCTTTTAACTATTCTTTTTACAGAGTTTCAGTTGAGCCAGTGAGCGATCGTAGCTACCACGTGATCAGGTAGTGGTTGTGGGATTTTCCTGGACACAGGAAAGATTATAAATCCATTTTAGGAGTTCCCATATACAGGGTGTCCCACAATCAAGGAAAATTCGATAAAAATTCACCACATATAATTACATTGGTGGGTATTGATCATTAATAACTAGTTCATACAGGAAGATTTGCTGATGATATTAATTAAAAATTTTAATTAATGGATAACTAGAAATAAATGTAAATATGCAGAACTAACCATAATCAAGTGCCCGAAAATCAAATGTTTGATCATTAATAACTCAGCAAAGGAATTAGTTGATTAACTTTAGGTTACACATTTAGCCAAGTAACTAAAATGTTATTAATTGACATTAATTATTGTGACTTGAATATGGATGGTCACTTTATCTTGAATGATTGGTTTGAATTTATTAATCAACTAACTGAATTAAATTTCATGAAACATAACAAGCAGGATATTCACTAATGTAGAAGTTAAGTTTGTGATTTTTTATTGTGACTAGTTGATTATTAATTTATTTAAGCTAATTATTATTTTTTGATTTTAGTTAATTACAAGTTAAATATGGTAATTATTTATCAATGTCATAATTTCTTCCCAATGTATTATTACATAAATTGATAATTAAGGGTTAATTAGCAAGTTGTATTGATCTTAAAAGGAATTTTCCTTGATTGTGGGACACCCTGTAGATTACGTCGTTGATAGTGTGGCGCAGTAACGTTCTGGAGTCCCTTCAAAGGGTTCTGGCATTGTAAATCATAAATATGTCATATAATGATATCCAGAAAATGTATTTTTTGTGTACTTTTCCCTGAAACGTGATCAGGGTTCTTAAATATTTGAGGACATACATTGAATCAGAGATGCATATTGAGTGGCGTGATCAAAAATTCTTATGTGTTGTGCATGTGTTGTAGGAGCAAATGGCTCGCAAGTTTGTTTGGGTCGAAGCTCAGATATATCCATGTTGAATGGCATTGCTCCACAAATGCCTCTTAAACGTATTTTTACCTTTTGGATAGCCGGATCGGGCACAAGTTTCTCAAATGTACCGACTATTTTCTCGGCAAAGCTCACAAAAGTGCCCTGGCCAGGGTACATAATTTACGGAATCGTCACATGCGGATCAATTCCGTAATCTTTACCGTTTCCAATCCCTGGATTCTATAATCTATGCTGCCAGCAGCTCGATATATGAAGCGCGTAGACACAACCATGCTAACCTGTACGCGCAAAATGGTGATTATGATATACCCTAGTATTAAATACATGTATACAGTTGGTTTCAACATTGCAGTTCTCGCCTTCAAAGATAGCACTACCCAGTAGCCACTTAGGCTTCACTTAACTAAAAAGTTTCCAGCCTGTTTTTTATGCTGGACTCCTGGTAGAGCGATATCATGTGAGATTCTTACTAGCTTGTTTCCGTATTAGCCTGGGGACCAGATGGCATTCAGCAGTGTTCAATGCTGCCAGACTACATCAGCATGTCTGTGTAAATCTACCACAGGGCTCTGACCCACGGCAAACTGCAATGTGCCAATAATATTCATCGCCTTGGGCAACCTAGGTCTGCTTTTACATCAATGCAATTTTGCATGGCCCATGTCACATTAGTTGAATGCAGGGTATTAAACGATTGTATGCACTCATTTATGAATACAGCTAGTGCGACATGCAACACTGTCTTGCCTCCTGCTTGATGAAAAAGGATGTACCAGGCAGGTACTGTAAGTTTTTGGAAGTTCCTGCATTGGCCTCTGGTAACGATTTTTCCTGATCATGCTAGGTCAGGCCCGCTCCCCCTTTGGTAAGTTTACACAGACATAAGATGGAACGTAAAGTTTAATATCATTATTTCAGCCCTGAACCACTCTAAGAAAAAAAAAAAGAAAAAAGACTCTTGCATAACAACAATGGCACTTGTCCTTCAATTTGCCTCAAAGCGTAAAAACCAGTTCTGTTGCTGCAAATATTGCTACATGAGCGGTTGTAGTCATGTCTCAAAGGAAACTGTGGCCTTCAAAAATGCATGTGCATGTGTGGAATAGATCAAAATTGCATAGCTGGGCATATGTGGAATAGATCTGCATGTGCAGAGAGACAGGAATTGTGTGTACCATTATTATTAGAGTGCTATTGTTTGACACATGTGTAACAGTGTGTATGTGTGTGTATATATGTGTATGTGTGTGTGTATGTCCATCTGATACCATTGCTACTGCGCATGAAAGCAACAATTACATACACCCCTCATACCCTAGCCGTATATATCCTGAAAATATTTAGCTTTCTTTGTATGCCATCACTTCTGTCTGGCACTTCGGTCTCACACTGCCCTCTGGCCCTCACCCGTACTAGCTAGGCTACACATAGGCCCAAGGACACATGGTAAACACACATACGAACATAGGATTCACGCATAGACCCACAACCTAGGACATAATGCGTGTTGGCGTTAATTAGAAACTCTTATTTACCCCAGGCAAAAAATCTTATTTAAGATCTTAACTAAGATCTTAGTTAAGATTCTTATATAAGATCTTACAAGATTATGGGACAAGAATGTTTCATAATCTTGTAAGATCTTACACAATATCTTGTATGATCTTAATAAGATCTTGAATAAGTTCTTTTTAAGAAAGTATAGCATTCTTACTATGATCTTAATTGTGAAAGGAAATATCATTACATGTACACATTACAAGCATCATTGTTTTGGCAGTTTTTTTGTTCTTGTATCCAGACATTTTTGGTTGCACTTTCTTTGAATTGTACTTTGTTCTTTGTTTGCTGTTCCTCTCCCAAACTTCTTGTCTATGCATGCTGTGTGTGGTAAATTTTTTTGGTACACTATGTCAATAAGCTGTGCAAATTATCCTTACCTTCCAACAATCCAACCCTTTTCGGTGAAAGCTGGGGTTTTTCTGTCTTACTTCCCAACCTCTTCTTAAAACAGGAGGAACCCATTTTTTCATCAGTAAATAAGGCATTCATTAAGTTCAGGGCATATTTTGCTGAATCTACAGCCTTGATAGATAGCAAATCTATCCCATCCTCCTGGAAATGATACATAAATATATATATAGTGTGTGTGTGTGTGTGTGTGTGTGGGCCATATTAAGTAGGATTCAGTCATCGTAACTTTTTCATGCACTGTGTATCATCTAATATGTATTCATTCTGATTTGTCTACTGTATTGTATTGTAAGAATATCTTACTGTTAAGAAATGGTCCATTTGCTCATTTGCTTCAGCATTGGCATTTCTGGGCTGTAGGCTCTGCAGTAAAGGCGAAAATAAATAAACCCAAGTTATTATAAAATAAATACCTCAGAACTATTTGTTTTGCTGTCCATAACAGCCTTCATCATATCCCTTATTTCTTTCAGCGTTTCATTCATAGTGCTCAAATGTTTCTGAATTGGTAAAAACAACATTTGGATTATAAATACAAAATTTTATGCATTTGTCTTACCAAGTTTTGAAAAGCTGCAGAAAAATCTGTCATTTCAGAATCATGCACATCTCTTCTCTGCATATGTGCATGAAATTGCTATATGTCAACATTGCGTTAAAAAAAAAACATTGGCTACCTACTAGCTATAAACGATAGTCATTGATTGGCAAAATTTAGTATGCAGTAGACCCATGCATCATTGCAATGTTAACTTAGTGCCCACAGTGAGTGTCTTATTAAATAGGTCATACATTTGTAAGTGAATACTCAGCAATACAGTCAGCCATATTCAGTGGGGAACTATGTAAAATAGACTTAATTATAAAAGTGCATTGTAATCATACCTTCTTCCTCACAGGTGATTCATCTTCTGATTCAAGGGAACCAAAAGAGAGAGTATTTGACTGAACAGTACCAAGAATAAATAATAGTGATATTTGTACATCAATAACAAATGTATCACCTTCTGAGCCTGGTCAGGTTGGTCAGTTGAGGTCTATAAGCAATGAAGTTAATTAATGTACATGTTCTCCAAAGTGCCATAATACCTTCTTTTTCACTATTGAATCGTGATCTCCATCATCCTCATCCTCTCGTCGAGATCTTTGACCCTGAAATATTGAGTGACAATAGCAAGCAGTATAATACGTTTACATCAGTGCATTACTTTCTGAGCCTGGTCAAGTTGGTCAGTTGTGGTCTATAAGCAATGAACTTGATTAATGTAAGTTATTAGAAGTGCCATAATACCTTCTTTCTCACATTTGAATGATGATCGCCATCATCCTCTACAGATCTTGCACCCTGAGATTTTGACTCAACAATAGCAAGAAGAAATATGTATACATCGCTATATTACCTTCTGAGCCTTATCTGGTTTGTCAGTGGTGGTCTATAAGTAATGAACTTGATTAATGTACATGTAACCATTAAAGTACCATTATACCTTCTTTCTCACAGTTAAACTGTGATTGCTGCTATCCTCTACAGATGTTGCATCCTGATATTTTGACTAAACAATTAGTGCAATTCAGTGTTTTTACATCAGTACATACCTTCTGAGACTGGTCAGGTTTGTCAGTCGTGGTCTATAAGCAATGAGCTTCATTTAATGTAGGTATTGAAATTGCCATCATACCCTCTTCCTCACAATATAATCCTGATGACTACCATCCTCTGACGATGAAGGAGGACTATCCTCCTCTTGCCTCACTCTAGCTTCCTTCACTTTACCACCATCAGTTGGTTTTTTGTCTGCAATTTATACAATGTACATGATTACAAAATTTATGCACATCATGATTTTACCATGGACCCGTAACAGTTTCACATCATAGGATGTCCCTTTGGAAGTCTTCCATACTAATTCATTTCCTACAACCAGGTCAGGTACTTCCATTGTTCCACATTCTTTGTCTTCTAAATCACAAGACTTGCAAAGAAACTGCCTATTGCTTTGTGTACAAAGAACTGTACACCATTCTTTTGACGAAAAAAAACATTATTCATTTTAAAATACTTATCTCACGTTGCTACACAAATAGAGCTTGGGAAATAGCCATATAGTGCAATGCACTTGCATGGTTTAGGATTTAAAGAATGCTGTGCTTGTTAAAGTGACAGTGTGATAACTGAAGTAACAGTATACTGATAATGTGCCACGAGAACATGCACCCTGTGCCATGCATGCATATATATTTTTGCATGCTGTGCTATATAGCCATGGCAACCAATCGTGCATGCTTACAAACTCACTGAGAATACAATCAAATAAAAGCGGTCGAAATTGTGTGGAGCAAAATTAACTGAATCCATAGTAAAACTCTTCTTCCCCCCCCCCTTCCCAATTCAAATCAATTAAGAACAATTAGCTTATTCAAATCAATTAAGAACAATTAAAGCTTTTAACGATGTTAATTAGTATATACGTGCTTGTGTCGCCGCATCTAGCTGTGACACGCATGAAAGCTAGTTGCTTGGGTATGGGGCCGCGGAGAACACGTATTCATATGTACACACACGCTATATATATATAACGCTAGTTGCTTGGGTATGGGGCCGCGGAGAACACGTATTCATATGCATGTACACACATACACACACGCTATACGATCGATCGATCGATCGATCGCAATATAAACTATATACATGATCACGACATGCACCGCATGATGGCAATCGTAATATCAAAACGAATTCATTATGGTGCATAGCTTACTGGATTCCTCAATACCATGATGTAAAGGTATGGCATTATCCTTGTAGCGCGGCGGCAATTTTCTTGTTCGTTTGCTCATCACGAAGACATGCACGTGCATGTGAGTGGTAAGTATATACGCTAATCTAGATAAAGGTTATATATTCCGGTACACAATTGTTTGCTTTACGGGATGGCAGAAATTGAACCATCAGAAGAAACTTGCTCACTGCACACTTGCTCTAGTTCACGGAAGCAGTATCTCAGGGGAAAGGTACCCATTCCTAGAACTACGCTTTGGAGGTCTGGATATAGGAAACAACTCCGATCTCTCAAAGGTATACATGTGTATATGTAATTTTATTAAATACCACCCGATCGGATTTTCAATCGTATGCTATAGGTGCGCGGTGGACGTACTTGTTGCTTTTCTAAGTCTTGTACATGCAGTAAATAAATCAACCACAGATTACGTGGTGCAAATGTCACCGGTATTAATTATTATAATTTTAGAGATTAATTTTAGTACTCCGTACTCATATAGGCGTTTGATCATTCCAATGGGCAATTCCATTTATTACCTGCATTAGGCTACATCCATTCGCATAAAAAGCACAAACATGAATTACTTAGGCTATGCCAATCAATGAATAAGCTTTGACAATTGTTACTTCAATGGACAAATTAATAGTGAAAGTGCCCTAGGGCACTTTCACTATTAATTTGGCTTAGTTGTATATTATGAATGTAAAGATGTTTTCAATTATGTGTTTCTTCAAAAATTTATCAGAAAAGACAGAAAAAGGTAGAAAACTGTACTGTCGTGACCCTTTCATGCCTGTTCCTCGCCAAACGTTGCATAATTGGAGAGCTGCAGAAGAAGGTATGAAAATATTTGGTAGCATCATTGCTTTATAGATGAAATTTGGTAGTGCTGCTCTTTTGCTTGTGTGACTCTTCAATTCATAAGACCCTTCCCTCAATATAGAAACGTCTGTACAAGATATGGCCGAGGTTCCTGAGATTATTGCCCTTTGGATGGTATAAAATTTGCTACATGTAGTTCATTATTTTTTATGATTTCTCCATTGGATATGGTGTTTGTTAATGATTTATTAATTAATTTCATGCAAACCACAACCATTAGTGGATCAACAGCAAAGTGGTGTGAGAGAAAATAAGGAGACTGTTGTACATGAGAGCCTGGAAGGAGAGGGGTTTGAAGGTATGTTGTTTAAAGATAAAGAATTTGAATTTCTTTTAAACAATCATGTACTGTTGTGTTCTATATAAGATATCTCAGAGAGGAGTAGTGTTGAATCCATTAAAGATGTTGAAGATGAAGATGGTGGTGGTTGTGGTGGTTTTATTGCTGAAGGAAGTTGGGAGAGTCATAGTGATGAGGAGTATAGTGGTGGAGATGTTGGTATTAGGAATGATTCTGGTAGTAGTGATGGTAGCAGTGATTATAGTAGCAATGAGGGAGGTGATTCAAGTGATGATGTGTGTAGTGATGAGGTTTTTGTTGGTGATGGGGTTGCTGTTGGTGGTGGAGGTGATTCAAGTGATGATATAGGTGGTGATGGGAGTGCTGTTGGTGGTGGAGGTAGTGATTGGGGTGCTGATGGTGGGAATGATAGTTGTGGTATTGGTAGGGGTGGTGGAGGTGATGGACATGATGGGAATGATGGTGAAGATGAAGGCGATAAAGATTCTTTTCAAGATGCAGAGCAAATTACACATCCTCAGAGTAAGTTTATGCACTGAGATACAATTATGTAATTATTTATATCCTCTAGGGCCATTGTATGCAGGAGCAGCTGTAACTAGAAAAGAGAGTTGCCTTGTAATCAATCAATATGCAGTTGCACATCATTTAACAGAAAGTTGCATTATGCAACTTTTGGATCTTGTTGAATTACATTGCTCGCCTCAAAACTGCTGCCCAAGAACGATCCACAAACTCAGAAAAGATCTTGATGTTACTCAAGGAATAGATCATTATCAGTACTGTTCTGTTTGTTTAGAAGAAATTCCCATGGCTGAAAAGAAATGCTGCAGGCAACAATGCAAGGGTTCAACTGTCTGTAACTTTGTGATCCTTCCATTTGAAGACCATCTCTTGCAGTTGTGTGAAGGTATATATGTGATATCTATATGAAGGTATTTAAAAATGTTCAGTATATACTCTTTAGAAAACTGGGATAAACTGCAGTACCCATTTACTAGACGTCAGGAGACAGATATGCAGCATGATCTTCAAGATGGCAGCAAGTACAGAGCCTTAATGCAGCCTGGCGAATTCCTATCTGTACCAGAACACATTGGGCTTATATTATGCAGGGATGGAATCCCTGTGTTTAAATCCTCAGGTAACTATTATAAAATTCTAATATGCATGCATAAATGAAATTATAATTTTCTATAGGACTTCAACTGTGGCCTATAGAATTGTGCATTGCAAAACGGTACAATGTGCAATATCTTTTGGTTGGTGGATTATGGCTTGGTTCAGTGAAGCCTGACATGAATAAGATACTGAAACCTATTCTGACTAGAATTAAGAAACTGGAAGACTCTGAGAAAATAATTAGAACTAAAGTTGGTAATAAAAAGCTAAAAGCCAAGTTAATACTGGCAACATTCGACCTCATTGCTAAAGCTATGGCAATGAACTTGACACAATTCAATGGAAAATATGGATGTCCTTACTGCTTGGACATAGGAACATATGAACAGCATAGGACTATTTATCTGCCTAGTGATTTGCATGAACCACGCATCTTCAGTGATGTTATTTTATGGGCAACAATGGCACAAGAAATGGAAGAACCTGTGTATGGAGTTTTTGGACCATCAGTGTTGTCTGACCTGATTGATTTAATTTTATGCATCCCTGTAGACTATATGCATGCAATTTTGGAAGGTTTGGCAAAGCAATTTATGAAGTACTGGTTTGGATCAGAGTTCAGCACTTATGTATTCAACATAAGAAAGTTTTTGAAAACGATTGCTTAGAATGAAGCCACTACATGCTTTTAGACGTAGTCCGAGAAGCATTAATAGCTTAAGCTTTTGGAAAGCATCAGAATTAAGAGCATGGCTGCTATATTATTCTATACCAGCTATGAAGGATTATTTGCCACAACCTTACATAAATCATTGGTGTTTTCTGGTTTGTGCAATGCACATTTTACTTAATGCATCTATTTCCAGCAATGATCTTCACCTAGCTTCAGAATATCTGAAAGCATTTTATGAAAAAGCCCCTGAGCTGTATCCTAGCATTGTTTGTACAGCGAATTTGCACAGTGTCATTCATATAAGCCAGTTTGTAAAGGATTGGGGCCCACTGTGGTGCTACTCCACATTTGGATACGAAAATTTAAATGGATTCTTGCGGAGGCAATGTCATGGCACTGGCAATGTGCTGCCTCAAGTTTGTCGATCCCTTATAATTCGACAAAAACTTAACCAGACTGCTAGTGATGTTCAAAATGATCGTTTACAGGAGTACTTACATAAATATGACCACACATTCTCTCAGCCAAATTCTTCAAAGGTGATAAAAGTACTATATACAAATTTCGACGCTGATGAGAAAAGGGCTCTCCAATGCATTAACATTGTATATGTACCAACTGCATCTGTAACAACAGTCAACAGACTAAAGTTTGGACTTCAAATGCTACACATCCGAAACAAAGAAACTAAACGAAACAGTTCAGTATGTGAAGTAAGATACACTGAAAATGCAGCAAGTTTTGAACTTCTCTTCATATCTGTTCGTCGGATATGCATGATAAACAATGTCTGGTATGCAATCGGGGATGTTTTTGATAAAACAAATGAGAAAATACTGGATTGTGATGATGGAGTTTTGTGTGCTCATCAACATATTGAGAAATATATGCATAAAGTGAAGAAGGTGTCTCTGACAAAGAAAACTATTGCGGTTTCAATTAATAATATTATAAGTGTTTGTGTTCATATCGCTTTGAAGTATTCTCCCACAGATTACATTTTCCTGCAGCCCAACGAATATGAACACCATTGACCTATGCTAAAGTTACCTGTGCATTATCATTCATTGTTTTTCATGTACATGTATATGCATTATAGTCTGTTTACATGCAATTCATATCTTCGTATTGAACTTTTCCATTTCTTACACGATCTTGTCTAATCTTACATGAATCTTACATATTACTTTAAATCTTACAAGTAAATAAAAACATTCTCTAACGAGAAAGTTGTTGGTATATAGGATTGACCAATAGTGGTGTAAAAAGCACAGAAACAAGAGTGACAGAAATTTGACTGGAAAATTGAAAAAGGCTATATTTAGCCCATTACTCAGGCATGTACTGTTACAACGTTAGTGTGCTAAATATAGGCCTATTTCAATTTTCCAGTCAAATTTCTGTCACTCTTGTTTCTGTGCTTTTTACACCACTATTGGTCAATCCTATATACCAACAACTTTCTCGTTAGAGAATGTTTTTATTTACTTGTTTCATAAGTTTTTTCCTCTGGCGTCTTTATAAGTGGTCACAAATTAATTTTAATTTTTGAAGGGAGGGAGGTTAAAAAATTTAATAATAGAAATTATGTGTATATGAGTTCTTAATGTTCTGTACGGTTCCGCCTTGTCCTCTTTGTCTCCCCCAGCCTCTTCTATGGCCGCGGCGGCCTGGTTCTGGCCATGGGAGCCATGCGGGTGGTGGTGGCAGCGGCCAGGGTGGCAGCAGGCAAAGTGGTGGTGAGGGCACTGGTGCCAATACTGGTGCCGGTGGTGGGGCTGGTGCAGGTAGCAGCGGTGCTCCTGCTTCTGCTGCTGGAGGTGGGGGCAGCTCTGCTGTTGGCGGTGGGGGCAGCGGTGGGGGCAGCTCTGCTCGGCAGGGGCAGTGCTGCAGCTGCTGCTGGCGGCAGACGGTAGGGGGGCAGCAATGTATCTAGCAGCGGTGGCTGCGTAAAGGGAAGAGGAGTTGGAGGATTTACTTCGTCCTCCTCCGACTAATGCATCTGCACCAATCTTACTTACTGCTGCACGGGCAGATCTTGTAACAACCTTTTGAGCTAGCAATGGATGAGACTTACAAAAGGCATCATCTACTTCACTTAGAAGCTCACTATCCCTAAGAATAGCTTTTTCAAGACCACCATTATACTCCATTAGTGCATGAGATTTAGGTTAGCTATATGGGAGAAGGATATGGTTGCAGTAATTTTCAGTGCTCCCCAAATGCAATTAAATTCATACACAGTTGCAGCAGTAGTACATCAGATAAGGAAGCCTTTTTGTACATCAGATTAAGGATGACACCCCAATATTCAATAGACAGGTCACAAAGTAGTTGGGCGTAGCCCGACCTTCGCGTTTTGACTTCCGCCAAAACGCGAAGGTCGGGCTACGCCCAACTAGTCACAAAGGAGAAACTACATGTACTGTACACAACAGTTGGGTCACCATGCATGCTGTACATGTGAAGTGAATGATTTTGTGCAGATCCCTTCCTTACATGCGTGCTGTACACATATTGCATGCACATCTTCCTATAGCTTTTTAATGCTAGTGCAATACAACATGCCATGACATACCTTTGGGTGGTAGTGGTAGTTCGGTGACCCCTGCGATACCGCTTCCTCTCGGCAGCACGTTTAGCCAATCGGACAGCGGGGTCATTCCAATACCGATTCCTTTCAGATGCCTTAATGGCAGCTGAATTGTCCTCGTATTTCTGCCTTTTAGCAGCGCGGTTCTCCTCGACGTCCTCTTGATATCGCTGCCTTTTAGCAGCACGGTTGTCCTCGACGTCCTCTTGATATCGCTGCCTTTTAGCAGCGCGGTTCTCCTCGACGTCCTCTTGATATCGCTGCCTTTTAGCAGCGCGGTTCTCCTCGACGTCCTCTTGATATCGCTGCCTTTTAGCAGCACGGTTCTCCTCGACGTCAACTTGATATCGCTGCCTTTTAGCAGATTGCTTAGATTCAATATCTGCGTTGTAGCTGTTGCGTACAGAGGCCTTCCTTATTTCGGGTCGGCCTTGTAGCTGTCGCGTACAGAGGCCTTCTTCTTTTCGGGATCGGCCTTGTAGCTGTCGCCTTCTTCTTTTCGGGATCGGCCTTGTAGCGCGCTCGGGCTTTATCCTTGTTCTGTTGTGATAAAGTATCGTCTTGCTTTTGAAGGTATTCTGCTCGTTGCTTAGATCTCTTCTTTCGATTACGCGAAGGCATTTAACTTCACTAGCCAAAGTATTAAACTGCGATAGGAACACCAAATAAATTTCGTGCAATTTATACTGCATGCTGTAAAATAACTTCATTAACCAAATAAACTTCTGCAATAACGTCATATCCTATAAGAACTTGCTACCGCATGAGGTACTTCTCGCTGTAGTCTTTCTAGATGTCTATATGACCTTAAAGGGCACCGCGCAGGTGAATTCCAAAGATATTGGTGCTATTGCCGTTCTTCAAAACCGTTCGTAGCTCGAGTTATACCTTCCTAAGGAAGAAGAAGAAGAAGAAGAAGAAGACGACGACCAAGAATTATTTTGGGACTGGGCACGAGAAAAAGGAATTCGTTTGTTTCTCTAAAAGCACACCGTTTTATGACACGGAACAAACGTAGAACTGTAGATCTTTGAGTGCTCGTTCCATCGCGACAAAGAGATACGCGATCCGTTTCTCCGTTGTCCCTCCAGACGCGAGTGAAGTTTTTTTTAATGATATTCATCAATCCTCAATCAATCCTATATTGAACCTGCTGCCGCAGGTTCAGATAACGTTCTTATAAGATCTTATACGATCTTAGTACTACTTTAAATCTTATAACGTTCTTATAAAATCTTATAAGATCTTAGTAAGAGTTTTTGGCTGGGACAGCCCACCTGACTAGTACTAGTAAAGCCATCGACAAAAAGATCATAGCGGGAAAAGTTAAAAACGTCAGGCATGGTTTTTCAGGGTGGTTTGTAACATAAAACCACTCTGGGATTCGCTGTCTAGCGTGGAAATAGCGTAAAACCATCCTGGGATTAAGCGTCCAGGGTGGAAACATCGCAAAAACCATGCGGTCTGGTCCTGGTTTTATCGAACAAAAAACATGTTGAAGCAATGAATAAAAATTGATGAAAAACAGTCAGGGGAACCAGAACATTGAATAGTAAAAACGCTATCATACAATGTTAAATCACTTCAATGGATAGTGAACCAGGAACCCCGGGAACTATCATCACAAACAAGAATTATATATGCTGGAATATTATAATTAGGTCATAAAAAGTGCATTTCGTGTACATGTCTATGGTAACCGATTCCTAGAACCAAAACTTTCAATACAAACCCCATACTTTTAATCCTAAATGTATTTCAGCTAATAGAGTTGAACATGTTTCCAGGGGAACTAAGGTTTATCTTATTTAGTTACTTAGTAATATTCAAGTTTAGATTTTTCAATACAATTACACATGAATATCGTTTGTAAACAAAAAGAGAGAATAATATTATTTAGCTTCTAGCAACTTTCTGAATAGAATGAACTCCAAACAATTTCAAAATATGCAAACGTGTAACTATTACAACTTTGGTGACTGCTCATTTTTCCATACGATATGCACTTAATTGTATTATTATTATTGACACCATCCAAATAAATGTTATTGCATTGTTTTTATTTATCTATTATTTTGAAAGTCAGTGCACTGGTGTGCATACTGATGTGGTAAACAAGTTTTGAGGTGGCTTATAACACCCTGTGTGAGGACTGGAAGCCTATCAAAAACCTCACGTCACACTATCCCTACAATACAGGTAATGGTTGCATCAAATAGCTGGCATGTTGGAGGAGCAGGAGGCCTGTAATGAAAAGTCTTGTGAACCATTCCATTGCGTTAAATTGCAGCCTTCTATTAATATGGTTACATCGGCTACCATGTATAATCCACATGCTTTGCTCCGTGCAGTTGATCCAGTGTATGACTTGCATTGCATGACCAGTGGAGTTGTGCCAGGATCTCCTGCCTATGGCCAGCATGGTTCCAGGGTTGAGAAGGACATAATCCCATTAACAACCATTGGGTTGGCGACCCTGCCACATCATGATGCTGCTGGTCACGCACAACATGCACGTGTGGTTGATGGATGAGTAATGCAGGGCAGGCAGTCTATTCACTGAGTAGTTGCACACCCACTACCCATCCTTCACACAGACCATTTTCAAAGGTATACCTTTTATTGTGCCATATGCATAGTGTTTTAATTGGGGCATTTCGGTGTTAGACTCCTAGTCCTAGGTTTGGTAGGATATCGGCAAGGCTGTTCTAGACTTGTAGCTCTCAAATCAGCTGAGGTACATAACTCATAGCGCGAGAGGCTTTCCCAGACTCATGATCAGCTTACTGGTACTTAACCGACTCATTAACATATTCACTAAAAAGGTTTAATACCTAAACCATGACCAGACTTGCAAATGCTACAGAAAAGCTCCTGCAGAGAGTACATGCATGCATGAATATGCGCAGTTTGTATGAGATTTGAGGTCTTTCTTGTCATAAGGCATATGTATTAGAATGCCAAAGGTGAGAAAGTACGTTCTCCAGCATGCATTGGATGCGGATGCTGCTACATGAGTTCCGTGTTCACGACTCACAAAAGAGCACTCAAGCAAAAGCTGATCACATGTCTTTATCACACAATGTTGCACACATTTGTACAGCTGTTCTAACTGACAAACACCATATAGCGAGTCACAACCACAGAGTCTGTGGCATGCATATAAATAGAACTGGTACAGAGAAAGGAGTGGCTGATCACACTGTAATTGGCTTCACAACATTTTCATATGCTCCACTTTCACGACCTTGAATACTGCAAGGTAGAGAAAATATTAAACAACCAGAATGCTCTCCCAACATAACCACACAGTATCACTTTCACATCCAACATTGCAATGTGCACACCAACATGTTCTCCCAGACCCCATGCTTGTTCTAGGAATGCATGAATATGGCTTACAATGGTGTCTCCACTGGCTTTGGAGGCACAAGAGGAGGAGAGGAAAGCTCGTATCGGGTAGCGTGCTGATTGTCATTGTCATCATTATTTACAAGGTTGGCCTTGGAACCCACACCTCTTCTCAAACTGCCACTCTTTACGTCTGCCAGCTTGATGACATATCCCCCATCATTCTGCCTGCACAGATGATGACACATTTGGAACAGCAGGTCAGTTCTATGGTCACATTCCAATTATGCATCCCCAACAATGCAATGTTCTAGTGAGGAGGTAGCTGACCCAAGGAATGAGGGCATTATATATCTGAATTTTCTTTCAATGGGAAATTACTTACACAATACTGCATGGTATTGCTCATTCTAAACTTCCTATTGCTATAAGCATACTGGTACTTGAGCACATCATTGTGATTACTGATCACCAATTACTACTAGGCTATCAAGCTACCAATGTCTGCTTTTCTGTATTATAATTACATTAAAGAACTGCAGGCAATTGCAATGCTAAAAAGTTGACTGTTGTGCAACAATTTTTGTGCTCAAACTTAACAACACGATCAATGCATCACACTTACTTCGCCATCTGCATAGCATCTCTCCTCCTCTTTGTTATGACCAGCAGGGACACGACGAAGACAATAATGGCTGCCAAGACCAGTACTCCCACCACTGCACCCACAGCAATCCCCACAGCTGCCCCAGTACTAATTCCTCCTGAGATTGGGGGATGAAGTGTAAATTTTTTTAACACCCCATTGCATGTCCCACAGATCTATTATATCCAATGCAGTGCACCACACCTATACAATACCACTACCACTACCACGATGCACACTTTAAGTGATGAATTCCTCTTGCACACTTTTTACCCATGTACCTATGCGATATGCATAGCAGGGAAAAAAAACAGCCGCCTTTTTTTTTTTCATTCCCCTCGAACATACCTGAGCCTGATGAAGGCGAACTGCTGGTGGAAACCAAAGGCACGAAGGAAGAGGCCTTGAAACCATTCTGCTGCAGTTGTGTGAGGGCACCAGATGTGACGAGGACGGAGAGTGCTTCTTGTGAGGACAGGGGGACACCAGAGGCTGATAGCAACACAAAGTTGATCCCCACACTGTTGGAAGATGGAGAAGGGGGTGGGGTGGGGGAGGGGGATTTGATATGACAGCGATAATGTGGGATCATTTCCGCAAAAAGGCATGTTTTTCAGGATTTCAACTTTTTGACATTCAAAATGTCGTCTACATATTGCATACAGGATCGGAGTATCTGTCATGGAGTTGTAAAGCTATGAATTTTTTATTAGCCATACATTTCAGCGCAAGCGTTTACATTTCCATTGCGCCTACTGGGAATTTTATAATACATGTGTTAGGTCCCTTTTCGTGAAATAATCTCATATATGTACATCTGTAAAACTGCACAAGTCGCATTACAGGGATATATTTCTACACTTAGCACCCAAGTAGGTACAGTATGCATCTATTAGACATACAAATCCGCATGGATATACTTTAGCTAGCTCAGACATGCACATACGTAGCATGTAGCAATACTCAAAAACGATCCCCTAAATGCATGTGTTCACATTTAAGTGACTAATACAACTATGCACTTACTCAGTGCCCACAAGTGTAGGGGGAGGAGCCACATACTGATGCCCAGCTGAGGGTGAATAGCAGGACTGAACAATCTTCAGTTGAAGCAGCAACCCACAGATGCTATCCAGGGTGGCGTTGGTGGGGGGCTGCACTCCGGAGGGGCATATCCACAGCAGGCTCAGAGTGGATTCGGGGGTGCCATTGAGATGAATGAAGCGACTCTCGCATTGCAAGAGAGCGGGGTCTGGAGTTGCGGCCTGCCTGCGCTTGCCCAAGGAGGCAGTCTGTATGGAAGCGAACGTCACATGCAGGGTTAAAATTTGTATGCATGTAACATTTATATACACTCTACGCCTTGAAAAATTGTATTCAAAAACTCAGGAGAAATTGTTGCATGGACACAATGTACATGTCTACGTATCCATGCATAGTATGTCATATGATGCATGTTATCATGTGTAAATACATACTAGCACAACAAATATATATATTTCACTAGCCGTATTGCATCACTTTACTTGTGCATATAAATTGGTTGCAGCAAAATTGGACCATCTGTCACGGAGTTGTAAGGCACTGAATTTTTAATTACCCATACAATCAACGCAAGCATTGCATTTCCGTTAATTGTACTGGAAATTTTACCATGCGTGGTTAGGTCCCTTTTCGTAACAATGATCCCATTCACCAACTTCCCTTTGATATGAGATGCAGTACATGCTCCAATTTAACACAACTACAAACGTACCGGTGATTGGGCAAATGTTGCAAGGGTATTGTCCAAGCTGATGAGTGCCCCAATGCCTTGAGGTACCACCGTCACGATGGTGCCCTCAAGCCCCACGAAAGTTTCACAAACATAGCCAGAAAGCGAACCAAGGGTTGGTATGCAGAACTCGGTGACGTTGCAAGGCTGAAGGTCGCACACATTGGTGAACTGACAGAGAGGTCCACTGGTCCCTGGTGGGCAGTTGCACATGTACGATCCACCCTGGGAGGTGCAAGTTGCCCCATTTGAGCAAGGGTCTACAGGGATGAAATAGCAAAACAGTTAAGTGCGATTTGGTGAACAGAAACATGTAACACCAACCCCCCCCCCCCCCCCCCTCCCCTCCCGATGGAATAAGCATGATGATATTGTGAAATTGAGGAAGGCAATATAAATTAAGAGACAAGGATGCTCACTTGCTACAGAGATCTATTATATGTACTTCTCCTTAGAGAATTAATGGGACCCCACTGATGAGGGCATGAGAAAAGAGGGTGCCATGCAATCCAATCAACTCATTTCCTGGTCTGTCTACATGCTGTGTTTGTTCAACCACTAATCCTCTTTCATCACCGCTAGTGAGTGCAACTCACTTGTTGGCAGACAGAAATTGATGGGCTGGTCACAGTTACTTCCCGTGAACCCAGCAGGACAGGTGCAAGTGTAACCACCAGCACTGTCGTTGGAGGGCATGCAGGTGCCTCCATTCAGGCAGGGGCTGGAGATGCAAGGGGTTATGTCGCACAGGAGACTGCCAGACACATTGGTTGGAATGACTGCGAGACCAGTGGCATTGGAAATGATGGTCTGGTTGGAGGAAAGGGAGAGAGGAGTAGTATAGAAAGAGGCCAAAGAGTGGAATGCCCTGCCACATTAATATTTTGCAGATTAGGTTAGGTCACAGAATTCAATCTTGAATGTACTTGTAATGATCATTTTCAATAATTCCCTGATCTCTGAAAAACATTGGCTCTATTCACATCTTATCCCCCTGGCTCGCCATTGAAACTTACCTGGAAGGTTGTGACATCAAAACGGCGACATGTACCCCCATTCCCTGGATTGGTGACATTGTTGACGAGGGCGTTGACCACATTGGTTGTATCTGCAAGGGTTAGAAAGGGATACACATACAGTAGCATTTGGTCATTCTTGTACCACCCTGCATGCAAGATGTTACATTTGAATGTAGCCATGGCATCGTTTTTTCTAGCACACATTTAAATGTACATACTCCCCTGATACATACACAAATAGAAAAAATACTCATGAGTACAAAACACATGCTCTATGTATATCTTACCACATAAACACATACACACACACACAAACAACATAGACACAAACCCCACAGGCACTGCAAAGTGCCCAATGCACACACACACACACACACACACACACACACATGCATGGATCATCATACCAATGATCGTAAGGTTGGCAGATGCCTGTGTTGTCCCTGCATTGTTTGAAGCCACGCAACTGTACACTGCCTGATCACTCAGCTGTGTGCTGGCCAGCTGGATAGTGTTAGTATCCTGCTGTAAGGGGACTCCGTTCTTCAGCCAACTGATGGATGGGCTTGGGGTACCAATGGCCACACACATGAACTGGGCAGGCATGCCTAACTGTACAGCCACATTTGTTGGAGGCACAGTGATCATTGGGGGGACTGTTTATTTGGTGGAGAAGGGGGGAGAGATATGGTGAAGGTGGCTTAATGCAAGCATAATGTCCCAATACAGCACCTATTACTACACAACACACTCTCAAAGACTGCATTAAAATGCTACGCAAGAAAACGTTTATCCAGTCCTGTGACACTGAGATTGAAATGAAATGCAAAACAAAATATTCATAAAGTGTGTGCCCAACCAATAGATAGACCCAATCACTTTTAACTTAAAGAATCCTACTACAAACAAACACAACCGATGCAATGCTAGAGGAGCAGATACGCTCATGCCGCAAAAAGATACACTACACAGAAATGGATACCTTGAATGGTGATAGCACTGAGGCCACTTTGAAGACTTCCCGCTGCTGTGGTCACCTTACAGCCATACTCACCAGCACTGGAATAGGTGGCCCCTGCTATGCTGAAGCTCACCCTGTTCCCTCCAATCTGGGGATCGGTGAATGCAGTCCCGTTCTGGATCCACTGGTAGGTCTGGGGAGTGTTTGCCAGGACCGTGCACGAGACGGTAAGGGAGCCACCAAGTGTGACATTGGCAGCGGTGGGCGTGGCACTCACAGCACACAGGAGGGTGGCTGTGATCTGTCCCGAGAACTGATCAACCGAGTAGACCTGCAGATGACACTCGGACTGGAAGGTGACCATGACAATGGCCGAGGAATTCAGCTGCTGTCCCAAAGGGGCGGAATCCTGAGCAAAGATTGTGATGTTGGTGGTGTCAGCGGACTGGTCCAGGGCGATCACAGAGTACATGATCAGAGCGTTGGCACCCTCGTCCCTGTCTGTGGCGATCACAGTGAACACATTGGTGGTGTACGCTGCAATGGCCGAGTCGGTGAGCACCTTTGAGTACAAAGCGCTCTGGAAGATCGGAGCATTGTCGTTGACGTCCAGGATGGTGATTATGACCTGTGCCGTGCTCACGAGGTTGAAGCTATCGTTGGCAGTAATCACCAAAGTGAGAATGTCTGAACCAGTGGAGTCGTGGAATGCCTCGCGATCGATCGGCGCTGCCACAATGATGTTTCCAGAGTTGATGTCCACTCGGAAGAGATTTGCCCATGCATTACCATTGGACCCTCCTTCAGTTATGACGGACTGGATTGAGTGTACGATGGGAGGCACATTGCCCTGAGCTGAGGCCATGCATGACGTGACCACTGTACCGATGGGTGAGTTCTCATACACACTCCCGCCACAACTTCCCGGAAACTTTGGACTGGAGGTGATGTCCACAATGAGGAGAACGGAGGAGGACATGGGAGGATTTCCGAGATCAGTAGCTGTGATGGTTGCATTGATTTGAGGCTGGAAACTGAAGGAGAAAGTAGTTGAAACAGTAACTCCACCTGAGTCACGACCTATGTTCAGTAATGCAGGTTCAATAGGGTTCTCTGGAAGAAAAGGGACATCCTGGGTCAAAGAGTACTGAACAGTTCCGTTTAGGCCCTTGTCAGGATCAGTTGCAACAATGTTGATGAATATTACATTTGTCCAGACAACAGAATCAGACAACTTGATACGGTAGAGGGACTGTGAGAAGATTGGAGCATTATCGTTGATGTCAAGTATCGTGAGGCCTCTAGGGACTGTGGTAGTTCTAGCAGGGGTACCCAAATCATAAGCCAACATAGTAAAGACGTATTGTTCCTGCTGCTCTCTGTCGAGGCGACCAATTGCTTGAAACGTGCCTGTGGCATTGTCTGGGAAGACAAATCGTCCTGTTGCAGCTGCAGTTCCAAAAACTGTGACATACCAGTATCGAACAGTACCATTCAGACCAAGATCCTCGTCCGTTGCAGCAATGTCAAAAATTATTACCGGAATCGAGGCCTCTTCCACAATGCTCACGTTAAAAGTAGTGTCCGTAATGTTGGGGAAATTGTCATTGATGTCACCCAGGACAATAGTGATGGTTGCCAAGGTCTGCATTGGAGGTGTCCCGGCATCTTGTGCCAGAATGTTAGCAGTCCCCACCGATAAGGGCGGAATAAAGAACCCCTCAAGGGCCTCCCGGTCTAGCTGCATGGAGGTGGTGAGTCTACCCGTGGTTGCATTGAGGATGAAGAAAGGTGAGAGCGGCCCCTGAAGGAAGGTGAGGGTCACCTTCGAGGTAAGGGGGCCCTTGTCGGCATCAGTGACATTGATGAAACCAAGGAGGGTCCCTGCAGGTTGCTCTTCCTGGACAAAGAATGACAAGGGGTCGCGGAACATGGGAGCGAACTTGTTCACCTCAACAACGATTACAGTCAGGTAGGACGTGGAAAGGGTGCCTGTGCTTGTGTCAGTAAAACCGATCGCTAATACATATTGCGACCGAGTGTTGAAGTCCAACGGTTGGACCAGCGTGATGTCACCCGAGGATGAGATGGCGAAAGTGCTTCCCACGTTTCCACTAACAATGGAGAACTGGCCATTGCCAGGAGGGGTGTATGCGATCACGAAGGACTGTGGCTCAGTCGTCTCCCGAATGGAGACGGTTCTGTTACCACTGATCACCGCAGGGTGGTCGTTCAGCACAGTCACCGTGAAGAGAGCGGTGCCGTTTAGCGGCGGGACACCGCGATCGGTCGCCACGACGACGAGGCGGTAGCTGCTTGCGACGCTGAAGTTGAGTGGCGCCGCCAACCTGATACTGCCGTTTGGACTGATGCTGAATGTCGGGTTTGCAATGCTGTAGTCGAATTGCGAGTTTGGATTCCCGGGCTGGTCCTTGTCGGTGGCGAACACGGTGACAAGCCCGCTACCCACCGCAATGCTCTCCCGGACCGTGACGGCGTAAGTTGACGGGTTGAATACGGGTGGATTGTCGTTCACGTCGATGACGGTGATGTTGACGGTCGCCGTCGCAGAGAGGGACGGGAAACCGAGGTCGAAGGCTCGCACGACGAGGAAGAAACGGTCGATCACTTCGCGGTCGATGTTAGTGGACACTTTGAGCTGGCCGCTCGTGGTGTTCAAGGAGAAGGAGTTGAACGTATTTCCTTGTACGATTGCGTACCTCACAATACCGTTTGTGCCCGAGTCCGCATCGGTGGCCCTAATGGAGACGTTAACGACCGTGCCGACGGCGGAGTTCTCCAAGATCGAGGTGAGATAGGGTGCCCCCACGAACACAGGGGCGTTGCTATTGACTCCGATGACCTTGACCGTGACGTTCACCGAACTGCTCGTGCTGTTGAGGCCATCTGGGTTGCGAGCCACAACCCTGAAGTTGTAGGAGGGCGCCATCTGGAAACTCAGAGCCGAGCGAAGCATGAGATTGCCCGAGTTAATGTCGATCGCGAAGGGTAGAGGCGCGCCGGTGACCAGTACGAACTGGATCACGGCGTTGATGCCGATGTCAGCGTCCGTGGCCGTGTACGTGGCTAGCGCAGTGCCGATGGACGCGTCTTCCCTCACTTCCAGGTAGGCGGGGCCGGTGATGACGGGCGGATTGTCGTTGACGTCCAGTACGACGACGCGAACGCTCGTCACGGCGCTGAAGGGCGGAGTTCCGCGATCGGTGACCGTGACGGCGAATGTGTACGAGGCGACTGCCTCTCGATCGAGTGGGCCCGCAGCAGTGACAACGCCGGCGGACGATATGATGAAGGGGTATCCAGACTGCAGGGTATAAAAGAACATGCCGTTGGCGAGGTACGAAAAATCGGGATCGGCCGCTGTCACGGTGACGTTCGCGCTGCTTCCGCTCGGACTGTTCTCGTACACCTGACCCACGCAGCTGTTTGTGGCGGCACACAGGGTGAAAAAGGGCGCTTCGTTCACATCAGTGACGAGGATGAACTGCGCGACAGTGGAGGTGACGCGAGTGATGGTGCTAGTGAACCGAACAGTGAGGCTGTAGTTCTGTTGGGTTTCATAGTTAAGTCTGCTACCGATGGCGATCCATCCGGAGGAGTTGATCGCAAAGGGGTTAACGTTTCCTCCATCGAAGGTGAACTCGATGTTCCCGTTGCCACCAAGGACTGTTACGAGCGCCACGGGAGTGCCAACGGGGGCGTTCTCCGCGACTCGGGCCACCACCGTGCTGCCGACGAGAGCGCTCCTCCGCACGGTGATGTTTAGCTCCAGCCTCGCCCTGTGGCAGTCCGTGGTGACGTTCTGGGCCACGATCACCAGCGCGTAGGACGGTTTCGTGATTGCGTTGAGGGTTCCGTTCACTCTCACCACACCCGTCAGCGGATCGACGGAAAAGTCGCGATTGTCATTTCCGGATGTTATTGAGTAGCGCAGCCTATATATATATATGGTCGAAAATGAATAAATGAGAGGGACGATGGAGGGATAGAGCATATAAGCTGGCATATATGCATCACATTTCATTTGACAGCATGGACATCCACCATGCACTTACGTGTTCGATCTTATTTGTGTCAGAAGGTTTGCACTTGCATTGAACACGGCGCTTGGAGGAGTGGAACTGTCGTTGATAGAGATGGAGTACACCATACTTCCAAACAGCGTGTCCGAAATGAACATCGAGAACCTGCTTCTTGTTTTGTAACCCTTCACACCAACATAAACAGCCTGCGTGCAAGAAAGCATTGTTGTTGTGGCATTTAAAGCCAAAGTGTCAAAATGAATGTGTGGGAAGGGTGCAGACAAAATATGAAGCTGGCTGAAAATCGCTTATTTGTTTTACGCATTTTCACCGCGCAATACATATCAGTTGTATTGATTACTTCAACACATACCTTTAAAGAATCATCCACATCCACTGACAGTGATCTTGAATCACTACCTATGGACTCATTCTTGCGCAGCGAGGAACTGTTCGTTAGCGGTCCGGGATTTATGTCCTTCCCAGAGCCGTAGAGGTGACACTTTCCGTCCATGTCCTTCGCGTACACTATGACCTTGCGGGAGAACGCACGACACGTGGTACAGTAATATGTGATGTCATCCCCGAGGACGGTGCCGGAAATGGTGTCAGCAGGATTCACACAAGCAGGGGCTGTGAAATGGAAAGGTAAGCATCAGTATCAGAAATCTAATAATGTTTGCCGTTGTTTAATTAGGTGGCATGCGTTCTGTGCTTGTGTATGTGTGTGTGCGTGTGTGTGCGTGTGTGTGTGTGTGCGTGCGTGTGTGTGCGGTGTGTGTGTGTGTGTGTGTGTGTGTGTGTGTGTGTGTGTGTGTGTGTGTGTGTGTGTGTGTGTGTGTGTGTGTGTGTGTGTGTGTGTGTGTGTGTGTGTGTGTGTGTGTGTGTGTGTGTGTGTGTGTGTGTGTGTGTGTGTGTGTGTGTACGTGTGTGTGTGTGTGCAAGCCAACGCCACTCGTACTGATGGCAAAAAAGCGGGCGGTTAGATTTTTATTACAAATGAGAACGTTCTTTTGACACAATTCGTACCCAGTGTAATACTTGTAATTGTTAAGCACACAATACGTTCCTTGTTTACACATGCAACTCTCTGATATATTGTTTCAATAAAAAAGAAACATAACTACATAAATAAATAAATGATTCAAATTCAAAGCATGATCCAGTACAGAAAGATCAATCCTTAACACACAGGCGACAACTCCAATTCCTTTCCACCAAATTAATACGCATTAATCAAGCATTTGATTTTTATGTAACTAATACTCATTTCACGAATAATTGGAAGACGATTTTTTTATCACTGATTACATTACGGTATTTAAAAGTTGTCAATAATGTGCGCACGTGTTTTTGACTCATTCTAGTTGAATGACTACAATGATGTAGGTGTCATCAGTATAAATACCCTAGCCAATATAATTTATTAAACATTTGAAAAGTTAACGGTTTCAATATAAATACAATCGAGGGCTTACTATCGCAAGTGGTGAAGCTGAGAAGATTCACGAACCCTTCAGCGTCGTCGTACGAGTTGATGCCGTACACGTACTGCGCCGCCGGGCTGTTGGCTATCTGCACCAGCTCGGACTCGCGAATACTACTGCCCACTCCCACGGTGTACACGTTTATGCCCGCATCCCTGAGCATCGGCGCGACGCTCGCCACGCTCGGACCGCGATTGGAGTAACCGTCCGTGATCAGGATTGCCGTCCTCGGCAGGCCCAACGAGAGCGGGCGAGTTCCGTACGGCTTGGAGGCGTTCAGTAGGTCCAGGCCGTCGAGCAGACCCAGTCCAGTGGCGGTCCAACCTTGGGTGTACGTGATGCGGTTGATGGCCGCCTGTAGCGATTGGGTAGTCGTGTAGGCGTTCAAGGAGAATACCTTAGTGGAGACAGTGGAGTACTCGACCAGACCCACTTTCGTGGCGTTGGGCGCAACCGAGAAGTAGGAGGTAGTGTCGATCAAAAATTTGATGACCTTCTTGAAGTTGCTCGCTCCGATACTGCCGGACGCATCGAGGATAAAGACGACATCGGTATTGCGAAGACAGCCTGAGGGGCGGATTGTGGGGATGGGGGAAGAGAGACAAACAAGTGATGCATGTATTCAATACGCTCCAATGGAAGGAGTCAGAGGGGGACGAGGTTGTAACAATGTGAACCAAACGATCTGATTCGCTATAAAAGGTAATACACGCATGCACGTGCCGCTTAATTCATTGGTTTGACTTCTAGAAAAAAAAAGAATAAATAAATAAATAAATAAAAACAGCTTATTAAAAAGTGTTGATTTGTTCTATTTCTCTCCTGTTTTTGGACCATAGATTACGTAGTCTATGCTTGGACCATGATAGCTTTAAAAATATACATTCAGGTGTAATGCGATGCGTACTGTATCACATGCAAGCATATGTGGCACTTACCAGTCGGAACGACGGTTAGTCTAACGTATTGACGAGATGTGTATTGAACCCAGTCGAACCCGGCCAGCGTAGCCGCGATTGTGAGAAACTCGGATATTCTCCTCGAGTCTCCCACGCTCACCCGGATGGAGCGACCTGCATGCGCGTGATTGATTATACGCAAACACACACCGTCGCCGTCACAAGAGTGGCCATGCGCACATATACATGCACTGCAAAGTCGGTTGCATCTATATATTTATTATATATCTTCAGGAGGATTAAGGTGAGAGAGGGAGGGAGGCTATATACACGCAGAGAAACGAAGTGAGGAATATAAAAAGGCGATTGATTATATTACCGTCATAATGCAGCGAGCCTGCGTCACCGCTGAGGTCCGAATCAGGAAAGTCTGCCCACGCCTTGAGCACGGTGAAGTTGCCAGTGAACAGCTTTTTCAGCAACCCCAGCTTGCTTTGCATGCGAGAGCACATGATCCGAGCGTCCGAGTTGGCGAAGCTGATGGCGGGGTCGGAGTTGATCACCATTTCCGCCTTGAAGCGATCGGAATCACGCGAAATGTACGTCTGGAGACGCCGACAGACGCTCGTTTCGGGAAGGTTTGGGTAACTCATGCCAACCGTAAAGGTGCTGGGTACTTTCCCTTTGTCGAAGTAAGCGAGTCCCGTCGCTGGCTTGCTGAGCAGCAGTAACGCGGCTGCCGTTAGACACGTTGCGATCAGTCCCGCGGCAACCATTTCTTACTATAACAATACTAGCGAATGAGCTGTCAATTCATCTGTTGGTTATATATAGCGCTTCTCTCGGTAATTCGACCACTTAATTAGCCTTAAGCGATCACCAAATGAAGTATGTTATTTTCATCAATTAACATTTGTAGCCCTGTGGTCGGCACATACTACTTTAGGAGCATCGTGGAGGCAAGCCGGCTCGGCTGTACAAATTGCAAGCTAGGGCTATCGCGTTTTATGTAATTAGCTTCAGCAATCTATTTTACGACACGATTACTAATTCTCAGTTCTCTAAGCTTATTGTGGAGACTTGCCGTATTGGTACATGCAATGGCGTATATACGTACAGTGCATGCAACAACGGTAGACAGTAAAATTTTCAGGCCCACCAACCATCCTTTCCCATGACCATATAGTTGTGTACACGAATGATGGGATAATGACAATCGATCTCCTTGAAGTTTGCACATGTGCCTGCCATTTGAACGATCTATAAGGGGATTCACGTGACCGCGCCGGGGCGAGTATGAGTTCAGTGTGTGGGCTGATGAGTGGTTTTGAACTTAGTCAGGTATATACGATTAAAAAGTTATGGTTTTTCTTAAAAGCAAGAAGAGATGCGTTGCACGTGCAAATGTAGTGCATACACAGAATATGTCGTGCACCACGGAGCATGAACACACAAATGGCATGATCCACAGCCGAAGTGGACACAACTGAGGAAATATATTGGGGATCGTCTCATATTTTTTCAAGATTTCTTTTTTTTATTTTTAGAAGTCTAAAATGTTCTCTACACATTTCTTCTTACGCACTGAGAATCGGATATCTGTCATGGAGCTGTACAGTCTCTGATTTTTTAATTAGCTATACATTTCATTACATATCTATTGCGTGTACTGGAAATTTTATGATGTATGCGCTAGGTCCCTTGTCGCGGAAACGATCCCATACGCTACTACATTGGTAACCATAACATCTAATTACAAGTTACCAATTTGCAACATAGATACAGTGTATGATACAATGGAATTCCTTCCTCTTTTTTTTTTTAAAGCTCACTGCATCTGGTATAGGTCATCTCAGCTGTTCAGGCAAAAGCATGGTCTGATTTAATTGGATTAATGTAACCACACAAGGGGGGGGGGGGGGGGGGGGGACAGATGGAGTGCAAGCAGGTAGGGTACAATGCCTGTCTTCCAAAAGAAACTATTTTACACCATGGGAAATGTTTGAGCATTATAATACACACATATCTCGCACAAACACCCTGAATTGTGCAGATTGAGAAATAAAATAAGAGTCCTTAATTTACCCTTTGTTACCACATAGATCCCTGCTGGCTGTGAAGCCACATGTATGCTTTCTCCACCCATGTCAAACCTACGCATGGTTATTCATCTAGTTAGTAAACCAATTTGTTTTATAGTGATCAGAACAAGACAGCAGTTTCCTGAACATGGCTACAAAGTGTCATCATTTCAACATATCAGGACCATGCATGGACAGGCAACCCTTCCGGCGATATGCCTCTGTGCCCACAACACATTCCACTCCAACATGGGGCACAGCCATTATGGCTGCGCATTCCTCTTGTGATTGTCTATCCTCTCTGTACCCTGACCACGGTCACGAAGACAATGTATCTGCACACACATGCACTTGCACAGGACCATTCTCCTTTCTTCCAAGAAGTGAGAGAGCAGGAAGTGTGTATGGAATGGCCATCTGCTTTGGGTGATATCACTTATAATAGGAACCACATACATGTATTTATGTTTCAGTTCGCGAAGACTCACACGTGATTGAAGTGTGTGTGTGTGTGTGTGTGTGGGTGTGGGTACAGGCATCAAAGCACTGCACATAAGAAGGGGGGGGTCGTGGTACTAAGTCTGTATTTCAAAATGGCATTCGACGATAACTTACTTATTCTGCGCTATACATGTATATACCAAATACCAAACTTAGGGTACATTGCATCTATACATCCATTGCTTCACCCAGTGGCATGTGCAATATACAAGTGAATTTTTGATGCTTCATGAATCAGTTTCCGTATGCAGCAATACAGATGCTATTATTTGCATGCACCATGGAGTTACCGTACAACACATGTGTTTTCCATGCAGACACACATGTAGACACACTACATGCAGAGGAATCCAGCCATCATTCCTGCTGCACATTTATGCATTGCCAATGCATAATGTATGCCTACCAAGGAACATTTACTGGAACATGATTTTTGCCTGTTTCTGACCATGTACCAAAAATTTGTACAATGATACATTAGTATCAACATCTACACACACACACACACACACACACAGACACACACACACACACACAATTTGCAGAATATATGTGTAACGTAATAAACAAATGGGAAAGTGTATGTTCAACAACATGGGATAACATACAGCACCACGTACTAGACATGACTAGATAAGGAGTTAGTGTGCCTCCTGAGCAGCTCCATCAGGTCCCATCAGATGACAATGTGGAAATTAACAGCCCGTAAAACTGGTCCATCTTTGGTCACTGAAATAACGTATGCGGATACAGCAGTATCACAACTCCCCAGTGGGCAGCTGGACATGCCACCCTTTAGGCCAAGATATGGTGCCACTGTTATAAGCGAATGATAACTATTTCATCAGCACCCATGATGTGAGCCTCCAAAATTATACACGACCCTTGTGTTGCATACCAACCCCATTTGATAATGCAAATGGTGCAGGAGGTGACAAAGGGTAAACACACGAGGTCGTGCATGACTGTCAAGGTCTGGCAACTTATGGATGCCACCATCCTTTACAGGGTAACTAACCTCCTTTGGTATTTTTACCAACCTACCCCTCTTCTCTCCCTCCAAAAAAGAACAACACATGAGCAAACTTAACTACTTGCCAGCACCTATACTGCCTTTTAATTAACCAGTTGATGTAAAATCATAAGTTATCCACTGATTTGACAAAGGGTGCATTTGATATGTACATTTCATCAACCATGGTGTCAAGATGTGCTCAAATGAATATGTTTGTGCTATGTTACCTTATCACACCATTACTAATGTATCAGAATGCCTGCATGCATGCTGCCATACAATGCACCTCTTCCAAGTGGAGACGTACAGTGTACATCAAGAGAATGTCTTAATTCACCATGCGAAACTCTCCAGCAATGTAGTGGTGTTAAATGCAGTTTACCTAGTAGAGCATTGCTGATGTAAGCTCTTTTTTTTGTTGTTGTGGACATGTTAATTATGGTGTGCATTACATACATATATAGAATTAGAATGCACGCAATGTACAGCTACGGCAATATTGCGTACAAAGCTGTGTGGCACTACTTTATATGGTTGAAATTAACATCAATTCCGAGCTCAATTGGTTTCCCTACAGGGTACACATGCATGTACAGTCAAGCTGCCTATTGATCCCATTCATCACGATATACATTCAGCAGCCTGCTCATTTCGTCCTATATCTGCTGGCAATGAACTACACTGTTGCTACATGTATTTGATAATGGGGGGAGGGGGGGGGGGGGGGGGGGGGGAAACCCCAGAATGGATAAACTCAAACCATAGGCCCCTCGTTGTGGAGATATCTCCACGTACCATGGGTTAGGGCCTGCCTCTTATCACCCGCAATGCTGATGGCCTATAGCCTCATAGCACGGGGATGTTTTCACTGTTGTACAGTCACACTGTACATGCCATAACCACTATATGTCTGCAATCTTTGGTGGCAGCACACGCTTTTCACAAAGTGGCATCATTTCTACACATACATGTAGACACAAGACAAATAAAGATCATAAAACATATTGAAAAGGACAACACACAACACTAGATACAAAACCTGACATATCACATGTACTGTGAACGAAGGAAAGAGATAAAGATAGAGAGAGTGAGAGAGAGAGTGAGAGAGAGAGTGAGAGGTTCAACATTCCCATGTGCATGCCATTCAAACTTCTGGTTCTTCCCCAAATCTACCAGTTCATGGCAACAAACATGGCCACCACTGCATGGAACAGAGTCAACAATCCCCAAAGCCAGTCTGGAAAGTGATTTTTATTGCCTGTAAGCCTGAGAAGAATAGAGGAAGTGGTGGAGGGAGAGAAGAAATAAGGAGCGGGGAGGAGAGGGAGGGGAGGAAGGAGAGGAGGGAGAGAGGAAGAGTGGAGAGGAGGAGGAGAGGAGAGGGGGAGAGGAGGAGGGGGAGAGGAGGGGGAAAGGAGGAGGGGGAGAGGAGGAGGGGAGAGGAGGAGGGAAGAGGAGGAGGGGAGAGGAGGAGGGGAGAGGAGGGGAAAGGAGGAGGGGGAGAGGAGGAGGGGAGAGGAGGAGGGAAGAGGAGGAGGGGAGAGGAGGAGGGGAGAGGAGGGGAGAGGAGGAGGGGAGAGGAGGAGGGGAGAGGAGGAGGGGAGAGGAGGAGGGGAGAGGAGGAGGGGAGAGGAGGAGGGGAGAGGAGGAGGGGAGAGGAGAGGAGGGGGAGAGGAAGAGGGAGAGAGGAGGAGGGGAAAGGAGGAGGGGAGAGGAGGAGGGGGAGAGGAGGAGGGGAAAGGAGGAGGGGGGAGAGAAAGAGGAGGAGGGGGATAGGAGGGGGGATGGTTCACAGTAAAGAATAAACACTAAACTCAAAGTGTGCAAATAAAATGTTAGCACTCTTTCAAACCACATAAATGTGTTGAATAGTTCCCACTTGTTACTGACATGTTACAAAACCTCAACACCTTCACACAGAAGCTCAAAACCTTCGCACCTCAAATGCACACCAAACAGAAGCAAGGTGGTGGTCAAGAATTATAAGAGAGAAATTTGAGTTCAAGATCACACAACATTAACAGGCACGGTACCAGCTACTGTATATGTCATAACCGTAACAGACCTGGAACCCAGCAACTAACACGCACGGTACATGAGCGAAGCTACACCCAGGTCCACACAGGAGTACTTCTGTACACCAGAATACCACACTATTAACACTTCACTTTACTGAACAGTCGGACTGCCCTTAGCAACCAATTGTTCTGTGAACTCCAAGCAAGGTCACAACAGAAGACAACAGAGCCATATGCCAGCACAATGGGAGTGTGGATGTTCCACACCAGGGATCCAAAAACAAAAGGCATCCGTACCTGGCATCGTATTCGGAGCATCCCCTGTGCAGATGTGACCAATCAAATGTATCTAGCATGTGCGCATTTAGTGACTGAAATGTACCGAGTGTTTTTAACACAGAAGGGCCCATGAGCTAAAACATTTACATGTACATGTATATGTAAACTGTGCACTTGTATATGTACCTACTTGTACATGTACATGTACACACACCACGCGACAAACACACCCACACACACCCACACACACCCACACACACACACAACACTTACCTATACACCCCCACATAAATGCCGCCCCCCCCCCCCCATAGGCACACATGAGACACACACACACACACTACCACACTACACCAGTTACTTTTGCCACACTGCAATGGGCCAATCAAAGAATGGCAAACAGTTATTCATAAGTCGTGTAGATAGGACATACATGTACATGTACAGTATAGACACAGCTATGCACAACTGTATATGCAAGTGCACATGTACATATACATGCATGTACATGTATACCATACTACTATAGTAAACCACTCACCTGGGCAAAACGAACACACACACACGCACACACACACACACACACACACACACACACACACACACACACACACACACACACACACACACACCACACACACCACACACACACACACAGATACAAACATGTGCACATGCTACAATACACTCGTACATGCTACAGTATACATGTACTGTACATGCTACAGTACATGTATACATGCTACAGTAAATGTGTACCAGTACTACAGTACGCGTGTACATGCTACAGTACACTGTACATGCTACAGTACACTGTACATGCTACAGTACACTGTACATGCTACAGTACACTGTACATGCTACAGTACACTGTACATGCTACAGTACACTGTACATGTACTGCACCTGGACTTTGCTGCTAGACTTTTGGGATGTTTCAAAGGCGTAATGAGTGTCCCTCCAGAGCACCTCCAAGTGCCCACCACACGTAACGGAATCAAGCCATTTATGACATGCACACAAACAAACACGCACTAAATGCGTGTCCCAGCGTGCCACTGCATACCAGAACCATGATCTTCACCCACAACACATTGCACAACACCAGCTCAGAGTCCCATGCAAGGACAATAGCGCATCTCTACTGGTGCACACACACAGCTCATTCTCAGACCTATTGGTGACACACTACTAGCCCAGATGTGGGTAAGGCCTCCTTCAAGAGCAGATTTTTATTGGTACAACTCAGCATAGTTTGAAAGAACTGTGTACGTTAGTCCAATGGAGGCTTGAAGGTGCAGGACATTTTGGACTGTGAAATGGTTAACCCATCTACTGGTCACCAGACCGTTGTGCTGAGACATACTGTACCTTCTGCAGAGGTATGGGAGTACAATGTTGACCAGACATGGCCACATGACGACGAGAGAGCCACACTTCCAAACTGACCACTGGTGGAGTCTCTGGTGTATGTGTGTAGGAAGAGGGGAGGGAGGGAGGGAGGGAGGGAGGGAGGGAGGGAGGGAGGAGGGAGGGAGGGAGGGAGGGAGGGAGGGAGGGAGGGAGGGAGGGAGGGAGGGAGGGAGGGAGGGAGGGAGGGAGGGAGGGAGGGAGGGAGGGAGGGAGGGAGGGAGGGAGGGAGGGAGGGAGGGAGGGAGGGAGGGAGGGAGGGAGGGAGGGAGGGAGGGAGGGAGGGAGGGAGGAAGGGAGGGAGGGAGGGAGGGAACGAGTCAGAAGAGAGAGGGTAGGTGAAATTTTAGAATTGTACAGGTATTGGTGTGTCGTGTTGCATCCAACAACATACACGTACAGTACACTACACCCCATATTATAGCAATGTAAATATTGTACATAGAAAGTGATGCAATAATAGACACAAATTCATCACATCACGTGCACACACATGCCAATACACACTTGGTACTAAACATGCAGTAACATGTACAAACATGCAAACCCTATGCACATGCACACACAGTGACACAATAGTGTTTCATGCCAATCGTCTGACTATTAGATCACTACAAAAAAACCCTCAGGACTGTATAATGAGACAAAGAAAAAGGATGTGCCATACATCCCATTTGGCACCAACAGATGTCCATTCAATGTACCACACCTGACTCCCCAACAACAGCGCTAAACATATTATGCTCACAATAGCTGTTTCCCCTCCACACACCTACTGTTTCAACGGCACTTCCGGAGGGCTTTATCTAGGGATGCAGCAGTCTATCAACCCATCAGTTTAGTTACTACTCTGGGATGTACAGTGTACAGTACGTATTCTGTATAAATAGATTTAAGTGCAAGTGTACGTGCCTATGCTTGTACACTGTACATGTACAGTACACTAGCATGCACACACATCATACATGTAGTTGCATTTTTAATTACAACATTAGATCTTTTTTATTTTTAAACAAACATAATAAAATGCTTGCCCACATACAGTGCTACACTAGGCTACATACACACATACATATACACCCACACCCACACGCACGCACATACACACACACACACACACACACACACACACACACACACACACACACACACACACACACACACACACACCACACACACACACACACACACACACACACACACACACACACACACACACACACCTCTGCTCTCTCTGGGGCAGGCCGGGCAGGGTTGGCCAGCCTATCCACCCGCTCATACAGGGCCTGGACCTGGTGTTGGAGGCGCTCCAGCTGCCCACACACACCCTGAAGCATCCTGCCCAGGTCAGAGAGGCCTCTCTCCTCCCCAGTCCCATGGAGGCGACGGTCCCCAGACTCTCCCCTCCCTTGGGGAGATCCAATTGTCTGCAACTCTGATGTGTCCAGCTGCAATAGAAATACATGCATCTGAGATGAGGCTGAGCCACAAATCTGAGTCCCCATTCTTGACCCCATGACCCCAGAACCAGCCCCATGACCCCAGAACTAGCCCCATTAGTTCACAACCTCCCCCCCTTTCCTAAAAGAAGGGAGGGGCTCCAGAAAAATGCCCACCCCCTAAAACCTGTGGGTAGTGAAGAGGTGGGACAGAATACATGGCATGTAATAATGGGAATGGGATAGGGGAGGAGGGAGGAGAGGGGAAGAGAGTGGAGAGGGGAGGAGGGAGGAGAGGGGAAGAGAGTGGAGAGGGGAGGAGGGTGGAGAGGGGAAGAGGGAAGGAGGGGGAGGAGGATGGGGAGGGGAGGAGGGAAGGAGGGGAGGAGGATGGGGAGGAGGAAGGGGAGGAGAGGAGAGTGGAGAGGGGAGGAGGGAGGAGAGGGAAGGAGGGAGGATGGGGGAGGAGGAGGAAGGAGGAGGAGAGGGGGGAAGGAGAGGGGGAGGAAGGAGAGGGGAAGGAGGGAGGAGAGGGGAGAAGAGTGGAGAGGGGAGAAGGGTGGAGAGGGGAGGAGGGTGGAGAGGGGAGGAGGGAGGAGAGGGAGGAGGGAGATGGGAGGAGAGGGGAGGAGGAAGGAGATGGGAGGAGGAAGGATGGGGAGGAGGAAGGGGAGGAGGGAGGAGAGGGGAGGAGGGAGGAGAGGGGAGGAGGGAGGAAAGGGGAGGGGAGGAGGGAGGAGAGGGGAGGAGGGAGGGGAGTGGGAGAAGAGGCATGATGCAATCATGTTGGTAACCAACCTGGTACACGATTGTTAGCCAACCTTTTTTGCATCACAGAAACATTTAATGATTGTCATAATACAACATAATGTGACAAATGGATGCAGAATACATGTGCATGCATGAAATACCAAGACAGAAACCTTTCTCTGTATAGGCAAACATAATTGACACACATTTAATTTACACACACACAAGACACAGGTGCCATGTATCTACAATGACCAACAGCTCTGCTCAACAACCACACATTGTACAAGCATTTTACGACATCAAAGTGCGATGGCGTTTTTGTAAGCTTTACATAAATGCTACTACAATGTAGTGCCGAAACGACGGTGGGGCAATGAAAGTGAGGGTGCATGCAGTCAGGCACAGCGCCCAAATGAAACCAGTATGCTGTTGGACGGACACACATGGCTTGGAGGAGGGGAGGTGCCTCACCATCAGACTGTCCATGGTGTCGTGGTACACTTCGCTCTCACCAGAGCTCTCTTCTCCATTCTGCAAAAATAAAGCACAGTCCAGTGCATGACACATGTACAGTGCAGATTCTGTACTTGTATCTACATGTACAGTTGTATACACTGCACATACATGTGTATGTACAGTACTGCGTATAAAGTTTTGGGAGAACCATTGAATGGAATTTTGTGCAATGAAACTCGTGTAGCCAACAAATATATGTGCATGTATTTAATTGCAATTCCGAAGAGTGAAGAGACTGACAGTTGAACAAATACGTGTACTTTATCCTCAAGCTACTGTACATGTATCCACAAGAGTAGCTTGTATCGTATTTGCTGTCATTGTAAGGAGTATTGATTCAGTGGAGATTGTGGCCTTCAAAGGTTAATGTGAATAAGAGAGAGCTGGTCTCGATTGACAACTGTCACAAATCTGCCCACCCCTGCACCACATAAAGTGTGATCACACACACAAACACACCTCTGAGCTCTGTTTCTTAGATTTAGGTTCTTCTTCCTGCTCCGAAACAGGTCCGACAACTGTATGTGTGTGTGTGCATGTGTGTGTGCATGTGTGTGTGTATATGTGCGTGTGTGTTGTGTGTGTTGTGTGTGTATGTGTGTGCGCGTGTGTGCGCGTGTGTTGCGTGTGTGTTCATGTACGTGTGTACATACATGTGTGTGCACGTGTAGTGTGTGTATGATGTGCGTGATCATTTACACTGTACACACTTGCACATGTACATGTATATACATGTACATAACTACAGGGCATGTGTAAAAATTCTGAATATGATGTGCCGTCCATTTGAAATTCATTGCCAAATATCAATTCAAAACTTCGCACACCACTAAACTGGTCTCTTTGTGTTAAAGTAGTGATTTGTGATATCCAACATTTTGAATACATGGGTCTTGATGTCACACTGCAGGTCCAGTCGACACAACTGCACATCCTCCACCCTCCAGATGACATAATAGACACACACGTAGTAAATCAAAAGAAAGTACTCCATCATCAAGCAAGTGGTTTGTGCATAGGATCAAATAATGTGGAACACAGTACAGCGGAATGTGGTACGAAGCTACATGTACGCAACGAAACAATCCCACTAATTGCAAACACAGACATTTCCCCAACATTCCCCGTCTTAAAGCCTACAAAATGCGGGAGTCAATCCTACATCTCCTGTAACATAAAGAACCCAACAACACCCCAACAGGTCCCGATCCTTCGTACACGTACAGTGCCACTATAATAAGGTTAATATCGTTGCAAGGTTCAAACATGCATCCACACACCACACACACCACACACACACACACACACACACACACACACACACACACACACATACACACACACATACACACACACATGCACGCACACACAAACACACACACACATCACCACACACACACGCACACACACACATCACACACACATCACACACACACACATCACACACACACATCACACACGCACACACACACATACACATACACA